>OX451740.1:399930235-400484809 GCA_948472305.1 Vicia faba
TGTTGTAGACGTTGTTGTTGTTGTTGTTTATTTGACGTTGTTGTTGTTGTTTTTTATTTGACATTGTTGTTGTTGTTGTTTATTTGACGTTGTTGTTGTTGTTGTTGACTTAGTTGTTGTTGTTGTTTATTTGACGTTGTTGTTGTTGTTGACGTTGTTGTTTATTTGAAGTTGTTGTTGTTGTTTATTTGACGTTGTTGTTGTTGTTGTTGTTGACATTGTTGTTGTTGTTTATTTGACGTTGTTGTTGTTATTTATTTGACATTGTTGTTGATGTTGACGTTGTTGTTGTTGTTGTTGTTGTTTATTTAACATTGTTGTTGTTGTTGTTGACGTTGTTGTTGTTGTTCTTGTTTATTTGACGTTGTTTTAGTATTGTTGTTTATTTGACATTGTTGTTGTTATTTATTTGACGTTGTTGTGGGTGACATTGTTGTTGTTGTTGTTTATTTGACGTTGTTGTTGTTGTTGTTTATTTGACGTAGTTGTTGTTGTTGGCGTTGTTGTTGTTGTTGTTGTTTATTTGACGTTTTTTTTGTTGTTGATGTTGTTGTTGTTGTATATTTGACGTTGTTGTAGTTGTTATTGTTGTTGTTGTGTATTTGACATTGATGTTGTTGTTGTTTATTTGACGTTGTTGTTGTTGACGGTGTTGTTGTTGTTGTTTATTTGACATTGTTGTTGTTGTTGTTGACGTTGTTGTTGTTTATTTGACGTTGTTGTTGTTGTTGTTGTTGTTCTTTATTTGACGTTGTTAATGTTTATTTGACGTTGTTGTTGTTGTTTATTTAACGTTGTTGTTGTTGACATTGTTGTTGTTATTGTTTATTTGACGTTGTTGTTGTTGTTTATTTGACGTAGTTGTTGTTGTTGACGTTGTTGTTGTTGTGGTTTATTTGATGTTTTTGTTGTTGTTGATGTTGTTGTTGTTGTTGTTTATTTGACGTTGTTGTTGTTGTTGTTTATTTGACGTTCTTGTTGTTGACGTTCTTGTTGTTGTTGTTTATTTGACGTTGTTGTTGTTGTTGACAAAGTTGTTGTTGTTGTTGTTTATTTGACGTTGTTGTTGTTGTTTATTTGACGTTGTTGTTGTTGACGGTGTTGTTGTTGTTGTTGTTTATTTGACATTGTTGTTGTTGTTGTTGACGTTGTTGTTGTTTATTTGACATTGTTGTTGTTGTTGTTGACGTTGTTGTTGTTGTTGTTGTTGTTTATTTGACTTTGTTGTTGTTGTTGTTGTTTATTTGACGTTGTTGTTGTTGTTGACTTAGTTGTTGTTGTTTATTTGATGTTGTTATTGTTGTTGACGTTGTTGTTTATTTGACGTTGTTGTTGTTGTTGACGTTGTTGTTGTTGTTTATTTGACGTTGTTGTTATTTATTTGACATTGTTGTTGTTGACGTTGTTGTTGTTGTTGTTTATTTGACATTGTTATTGTTGTTGTTGATGTTGTGTTTGTTGTTGTTATTTATTTGACGTTGTTTTAGTATTGTTGTTTATTTGACATTGTTGTTGTTATTTATTTGACGTTGTTGTGGGTGACATTGTTGTTGTTATTTATTTGACGTTGTTATTGTTGTTTATTTGACGTAGTTGTTGTTGTTGACATTGTTGTAGTTGTTGTTGTTTATTTGACGTTTTTGTTGTTGTTGATGTTGTTGTTGTTGTGGTATATTTGACGTTGTTTTAGTTGTTATTGTTGTTGTTGTTTATTTGACATTGTTGTTGTTGTTGTTTATTTGACGTTGTTGTTGTTGTTTATTTGACGTTGTTGTTGTTGTTTTTTTGACGTTGTTGTTGTTGACGGTGCTGTTGTTGTTGTTTATTTGACATTTTTGTTATTGTTGACGTTGTTGTTGTTTATTTGACGTTGTTGTTGTTGTTGTACTTTATTTGACGTTGTTATTGTTTATTTGACGTTGTTGTTGTTGTTCTTTATTTGACGTTGTTGTTGTTATTGTTTATTTGACATTGTTGTTGTTGTTTATTTGATGTAGTTGTTGTTGTTGACGTTGTTGTTGTTTATTTGACGTTGTTGTTGTTGTTGTTCTTTATTTGACGTTGTTATTGTTTATTTGACGTTGTTGTTGTTGTTTATTTAATGTTGTTGTTGTTGACATTGTTGTTGTTGTTATTATTTATTTGACGTTGTTGTTATTGTTTATTTGACGTAGTTGTTGTTGTTGACGTTGTTGTTGTTGTGGTTTATTTGACGTTTTTGTTGTTGTTGATGTTGTTGTTGTTGTTGTTTATTTGACGTTGTTGTTGTTGTTGTTATTTATTTGACGTTCTTGTTGTTGACGTTGTTGTTGTTGTTGTTTATTTGACGTTGTTGTTGTTGTTGACAAAGTTATTGATGTTGTTGTTTATTTGTCGTTGTTGTTGTTGTTTATTTGACGTTGTTGTTGTTGACGGTGTTGTTGTTGTTGTTGTTTATTTGACATTGTTGTTGTTGTTGACGTTGTTGTTGTTTATTTGACATTGTTGTTGTTGTTGACGTTGTTGTTGTTTATTTGACATTGTTGTTGTTGTTGTTGTTGACGTTGTTGTTGTTGTTGTTGTTTATTTGACTTTGTTGTTGTTGTTGTTTATTTGACGTTGTTGTTGTTGTTGTTGTTGACTTAGTTGTTGTTGTTTATTTGACGTTGTTGTTGTTGTTGACAAAGTTGTTGTTGTTGTTGTTTATTTGACGTTGTTGTTGTTGTTGACGTTGTTGTTGTTGTTTATTTGACGTTGTTGTCATTTTTTTGACATTGTTGTTGTTGACGTTGTTGTTGTTGTTGTTGTTTATTTGACATTGTTGTTGTTGTTGTTGACGTTGTGTTTGTTATTGTTGTTTATTTGACGTTGTTTTAGTATTGTTGTTTATTTGACATTGTTGTTGTTATTTATTTGACGTTGTTGTGGGTGACATTGTTGTTGTTATTTATTTGACGTTGTTATTGTTGTTTATTTGACGTAGTTGTTGTTGTTGACATTGTTGTAGTTGTTGTTGTTTATTTGACGTTTTTGTTGTTGTTGATGTTGTTGTTATTGTTGTATATTTGACGTTGTTTTAGTTGTTATTGTTGTTGTTGTTTATTTGACAATGTTGTTGTTGTTGTTGTTTATTTGACGTTGTTGTTGTTGTTTTTTTGACGTTGTTGTTGTTGACGGTGTTGTTGTTGTTGTTTATTTGACATTGTTGTTGTTGTTGACGTTGTTGTTGTTTATTTGACGTTGTTGTTGTTTATTTGACGTTGTTGTTGTTGTTGTTGTACTTTATTTGACGTTGTTATTGTTTATTTGACGTTGTTGTTGTTGTTCTTTATTTGACGTTATTGTTGTTGTTATTGTTTATTTGACGTTGTTGTTGTTGTTTATTTGATGTAGTTGTTGTTGTTGACGTTGTTGTTGTTGTTGTTTATTTGACGTTTTTGTTGTTGTTGATGTTGTTATTGTTGTTGTTGTTTATTTGACGTTGTTGTTGTTGTTGTTGTTTATTTGACGTTGTTGTTGTTGACGATGTTGTTGTTGTTATTTATTTGACGTTGTTGTTGTTGTTTATTTGACGTTGTTGTTGTTGACGTTGTTGTTGTTGTTGTTTATTTGACGTTGTTGTTGTTGTTGACATAGTTGTTGTTGTTGTTGTTTATTTGACGTATTTGTTGTTGTTGATGTTGTTGTTGTTGACGTTGTTGTTGTTGTTGTTGTTTATTTGACGTTGTTGTTGTTGTTGACATAGTTGTTGTTGTTGTTGTTTATTTGACGTATTTGTTGTTGTTGATGTTGTTGTTGTTTTCGTTGTTATTTATTGGACGTTGTTGTAGTTGTTTAATTGACGTTGTTGTTGTTGTTGTTGTTGTTGTTTATTTGACGTTGTTGTTGTTGTTGTTGTTTATTTGACGTTGTTGTTGTTGTTCTTTATTTGACGTTGTTGTCGTTGTTGTTGTTTATTTGACGTTGTTGTTGTTGTTGACGTTGTTGTTGTTGTTGTTTATTTGACATTGTTGTTGTTGTTATTGTTTATTTGACGTTGTTGTTGTTGTTGTTTGGCGTTGTTGTTGTTGTATTTGACGTTGTTGTTGTTGTTTATTTGAAGTTGTTGTTGTTGACGTTGTTTTTGTTGTTGTTTATTTGACGTTGTTGTTGTTGTTGTTGTTTATTTGACGTTGTTGTTGTTGTTTATTTGACTTTTTTGTTGTTGTTGTTGTTTATTTGACGTTGTTGTTGTTGTTTATTTGACATTGTTGTTATTGACGGTGTTGTTGTTGTTGTTTATTTGACGTTGTTCTTGTTGTTGTTGTTTATTTGACGTTGTTGTTGTTGTTGACGTTGTTGTTGTGGTTGTTTATTTGCCGTTGTTGTTGTTGTTGACATAGTTGTTGTTGTTGTTGTTTATTTGACGTTGTTGTTGTTGTTGACGTTGTTGTTGTTGTTGTTGTTTATTGGACGTTGTTGTTTTTGTTGTTGACGTTGTTGTTGTTGTTGTTTATTTGACTTTGTTGTTGTTGTTGTTTATTTGACGTTGTTGTTGTTGTTGACTTAGTTGTTATTGTTGTTTATTTGACGTTGTTGTTGTTGACGTTGTTGTTTATTTGAAGTTGTTGTTGTTGTTTATTTGACGTTGTTGTTGTTGTTGACATTATTGTTGTTGTTTATTTGACGTTGTTGTTGTTATTTATTTGACATTGTTGTTGATGTTGAAGTTGTTGTTGTTGTTGTTGTTGTTTATTTAACATTGTTGTTGTTGTTGTTGACGTTGTTGTTGTTTTTGTTCTTGTTTATTTGACGTTGTTTTAGTATTGTTGTTTATTTGACATTGTTTTTGTTATTTATTTGACGTTGTTGTGGGTGACATTGTTGTTGTTGTTGTTTATTTGACGTTGCTGTTGTTGTTGTTTATTTGACGTAGTTGTTGTTGTTGTTTATTTGACGTTGTTGTTGTTGTTTATTTAAAGTTGTTGTTGTTGACGGTGTTGTTGTTGTTGTTGTTGTTTATTTGACATTGTTGTTGTTGTTGTTGACGTTGTTGTTGTTTATTTGACGTTGTTGTTGTTGTTGTTGTTATTCTTTATTTGACGTTGTTATTGTTTATTTGACGTTGTTGTTGTTGTTTATTTAACGTTGTTGTTGTTGACATTGTTGTTGTTGTTATTGTTTATTTGACGTTGTTGTTGTTGTTTATTTGACGTAGTTGTTGTTGTTGACGTTGTTGTTGTTGTGGTTTATTTGACGTTTTTGTTGTTGTTGATGTTGTTGTTGTTGTTTATTTGACGTTGTTGTTGTTGTTGTTTATTTGACGTTCTTGTTGTTGACGTTGTTGTTGTTGTTGTTGTTTATTTGACGTTGTTGTTGTTGTTGACAAAGTTGTTGTTGTTGACAAAGTTGTTGTTGTTGTTGTTTAATTGACGTTGTTGTTGTTGTTGTTTATTTGACGTTGTTGTTGTTGTTGTTATTGTTGTTGTTGTTTATTTGACGTTGTTGTTGTTGTTCTTTATTTGACGTTGTTGTCGTTGTTGTTGTTTATTTGACGTTGTTGTTGTTTATTTGACGTTGTTGTTGTTGACGTTGTTGTTGTTGTTGTTTATTTGACATTGTTGTTGTTGTTGTTATTGTTTATTTGACGTTGTTGTTGTTGTTGTTTTTTATTTGGCGTTGTTTTTGTTGTATTTGACGTTGTTGTTGTTGTTTATTTGACGTTGTTGTTGTTGTTAACGTTGTTTTTGTTGTTGTTTATTTGACGTTGTTGTTGTTTATTTGACGTTGTTGTTGTTGTTGTTTATTTGAAATTGTTGTTGTTGACAGTGTTGTTGTTGTTGTTTATTTGACGTTGTTGTTGTTGTTGTTTGGCGTTGTTGTTGTTGTATTTGACGTTGTTGTTGTTGTTTATTTGACGTTGTTGTTGTTGATGTTGTTTTTGTTGTTGTTGTATTTGACGTTGTTGTTGTTGTTTATTTGACGTTGTTGTTGTTTTTTATTTGACTTGTTGTTGTTGTTGTTTATTTGACGTTGTTGTTGTTGTTTATTTGACATTGTTGTTATTGACGATGTTGTTGTTGTTGTTTATTTGACGTTGTTGTTGTTGTTGTTTATTTGACGTTGTTGTTGTTGTTGTTGTTTATTTGACATTGTTGTTGTTATTGTTGTTGACATAGTTGTTGTTGTTGTTGTTGTTTATTTGACGTTGTTGTTGTTGTTGACGTTGTTGTTGTGGTTGTTTATTTTCCGTTGTTGTTGTTGTTGACATAGTTGTTGTTGTTGTTGTTTATTTGACGTTGTTGTTGTTGTTCACGTTGTTGTTGTTTATTGGACGTTGTTGTTGTTGTTGTTTATTTGACATTGTTGTTGTTGTTGACGTTGTTGTTGTTGTTGTTTATTTGACATTGTTGTTGTTGTTGTTGTTGACGTTGTTGTTGTTGTTGTTGTTGTTGTTGTTGTTGTTTTTTTTGACTTTGTTGTTGTTGTTTATTGACGTTGTTGTTGTTGTTGTTGACTTAGTTGTTGTTGTTGTTTATTTGACGTTGTTGTTGTTGTTGACGTTGTTGTTTATTTGACGTTGTTGTTGTTGTTTATTTGACGTTGTTGTTGTTGTTGACATTGTTGTTGTTGTTTATTTGACGTTGTTGTTGTTATTTTTTTGACATTGTTGTTGATGTTGACGTTGTTGTTGTTGTTGTTGTTGTTTATTTGACATTGTTGTTGTTGTTGTTGACGTTGTTGTTATTGTTGTTCTTGTTTATTTGACGTTGTTTTAGTATTGTTGTTTATTTGACATTGTTGTAGTTGTTATTGTTGTTGTTGTTTATTTGACATTGTTGTTGTTGTTTATTTGACGTTGTTGTTGTTTATTTGACGTTGTTGTTGACGGTGTTGTTGTTGTTGTTGTTGTTTATTTGACATTGTTTTTGTTGTTGTTGACGTTGTTGTTATTTATTTGACGTTGTCGTTGTTGTTGTTGTTCTTTATTTGACGTTGTTATTGTTTATTTGACGTTGTTGTTGTTGTTTATTTAACGTTGTTGTTGTTGTTATTGTTTATTTGACGTTGTTGTTGTTGTTGTTTACTTGACGTAGTTGTTGTTGTTGACGTTGTTGTTGTTGTTGTTTATTTGACGTTTTTGTTGTTGTTGATGTTGTTGTTGTTGTTTATTTGACGTTGTTGTTGTTGTTGTTTATTTGACGTTCTTGTTGTTGACGTTGTTATTGTTGTTGTTTATTTGATGTTGTTGTTGTTGTTGACAAAGTTGTTGTTGTTTATTTGACGTTGTTGTTGTTGTTGTTTATTTGACGTTCTTGTTGTTGACGTTCTTGTTGTTGTTGTTTATTTGACGTTGTTGTTGTTGTTGACAAAGTTGTTGTTGTTGTTGTTTATTTGACGTTTTTAATGTTGTTGATGTTGTTGTTGTTTTCGTTGTTGTTTATTTGACGTTGTTGTAGTTGTTTAATTGACGTTGTTGTTGTTGTTCTTTATTTGACGTTGTTGTCGTTGTTGTTGTTTATTTGACGTTGTTATTGTTGACGTTGTTGTTGTTGTTGTTGTTTATTTGACATTGTTGTTATTGTTGTTATTGTTTATTTGACGTTGTTTTTGTTGTTGTTTATTTGGCGTTGTTTTTGTTGTATTTGACGTTGTTGTTGTTTATTTGACGTTGTTGTTGTTGTTAACGTTGTTTTTGTTGTTGTTTATTTGACGTTGTTGTTGTTGTTGTTGTTGACGTTGTTGTTGTTTATTTGACGTTGTTGTTGTTGTTGTTCTTTATTTGACGTTGTTATTGTTTATTTGACGTTGTTGTTGTTGTTTATTTAACGTTGTTGTTGTTGACATTGTTGTTGTTGTTATTGTTTATTTGTCGTTGTTGTTGTTGTTTATTTGACGTAGTTGTTGTTGTTGACGTTGTTGTTGTTGTTGTTGTTTATTTGACATTCTTGTTGTTGTTGATGTTGTTGTTGTGGTTGTTTATTTGACGTTCTTGTTGTTGTCATTGTTGTTTATTTGACATTCTTGTTGTTGACGTTGTTGTTGTTGTTTATTTGACGTTGTTGTTGTTGTTGACAAAGTTGTTGTTGTTGTTGTTTACTTGACGTTGTTGTTGTTGTTTATTTGACGTTCGTGTTGTTGACGTTGTTGTTGTTGTTGTTTATTTGACGTTGTTGTTGTTGTTGACAAAGTTGTTGTTGTTGTTGTTTATTTGAAGTTTTTGTTGTTGTTGATGTTGTTGTTGTTTTCGTTGTTGTTTATTTGACGTTGTTGTAGCTGTTTAATTGACGTTGTTGTTGTTGTTTATTTGACGTTGTTGTTGTTGTTGTTGTTATTGTTGTTTATTTGACGTTGTTGTTGTTGTTCTTTATTTGACGTTGTTGTCGTTGTTGTTGTTTATTTGACGTTGTTGTCGTTGTTGTTGTTTATTTGACGTTGTTGTTGTTGACGTTGTTGTTGTTGTTGTTTATTTGACATTGTTGTTGTTGTTGTTATTGTTTATTTGACGTTGTTGTTGTTGTTGTTTATTTGGTGTTGTTCTTGTTGTATTTGACGTTGTTGTTGTTTATTTGACGTTGTTGTTGTTAACGTTGTTTTTGTTGTTGTTTATTTGACGTTGTTGTTGTTGTTTATTTGACGTTGTTGTTGTTGTTTATTTGACGTTGTTGTTGTTGTTGTTGTTGTTTATTTAACGTTGTTGTTGTTGTTGTTTATTTGAAATTGTTGTTATTGACAGTGTTGTTGTTGTTGTTGTTGTTGTTGTTTATTTGACGTTGTTGTTGTTGTTGTTTGGCGTTGTTGTTGTTGTATTTGACGTTGTTGTTGTTGTTTATTTGACGTTGTATTTGTTGACGTTGTTTTTGTTGTTGTTGTATTTGACGTTGTTGTTGTTGTTTATCTGACGTTGTTGTTGTTGTTTATTTGACTTGTTGTTGTTGTTGTTTATTTGACGTTGTTGTTGTTTATTTGACATTGTTGTTATTGACGGTGTTGTTGTTGTTGTTTATTTGACGTTGTTGTTGTTGTTGTTGTTGTTGTTTATTTGACGCTGTTGTTGTTGACATAGTTGTTGTTGTTATTGTTTATTTGACGTTGTTGTTGTGGTTGTTTATTTGTCGTTGTTGTTGTTGACATAGTTGTTGTTGTTGTTGTTGTTTATTTGACGTTGTTGTTATTGTTGACGTTGTTGTTGTTGTTTATTTGACGTTGTTGTTGTTGTTGTTTATTTGACATTGTTGTTGTTGTTGACGTTGTTGTTGTTGTTGTTTATTTGACATTGTTGTTGTTGTTGTTGTTGTTGACGTTGTTGTTGTTGTTGTTGTAGTTTTTTTGACTTTGTTGTTGTTGTTGTTTATTTGACGTTGTTGTTGTTGTTGTTGTTGACTTAGTTGTTGTTGTTGTTTATTTGACGTTGTTGTTGTTGTTGACGTTGTTGTTTATTTGACGTTGTTGTTGTTGTTTATTTGACGTTGTTGTTGTTGTTGACATTGTTGTTGTTGTTTATTTGACGTTGTTGTTGTTATTTATTTGACATTGTTGTTGATGTTGACGTTGTTGTTGTTGTTGTTGTGTTTATTTGACATTGTTGTTGTTGTTGTTGACGTTGTTGTTGTTGTTGTTCTTGTTTATTTGACGTTGTTTTAGTATTGTTGTTTATTTGACATTGTTGTTGTTATTTATTTGACGCTGTTGTGGGTGACAATGTTGTTGTTGTTGTTGTTGTTTATTTGACGTTGTTGTTGTTATTGTTTATTTGATGTAGTTGTTGTTGTTGACGTTGTTGTTGTTGTTGTTTATTTGACGTTTTTGTTGTTGTTGATGTTGTTGTTGTTGTATATTTGACGTTGTTGTAGTTGTTATTGTTGTTGTTGTTTATTTGACATTGTTGTTGTTGTTGTTGTTTATTTGACGTTGTTGTTGTTGTTTATTTGACGTTGTTGTTGTTGTTTATTTGACGTTGTTGTTGTTGTTTATTTGACGTTGCTGTTGTTGTTTATTTGACGTTGTTGTTGTTGACGATGTTGTTGTTGTTGTTGTTGTTTATTTGACATTGTTGTTGTTGTTGTTGACATTGTTGTTATTTATTTGACGTTGTCGTTGTTGTTGTTGGTCTTTATTTGACGTTGTTATTGTTTATTTGACGTTGTTGTTGTTGTTGTTTATTTAACGTTGTTGTTGTATACATTGTTGTTGTTGTTATTGTTTGTTTGACGTTGTTGTTGTTGTTTATTTGACGTAGTTGTTGTTGTTGACGTTGTTGTTGTTGTTGTTGTTTATTTGACGTTTTTGTTGTTGTTGATGTTGTTGTTGTTGTTGTTGTTTATTTGACGTTGTTGTTGTTGTTGTTTATTTGACGTTCATGTTGTTGACGTTGTTGTTGTTGTTGTTTATTTGATGTTGTTGTTGTTGTTTATTTGACGTTGTTGTTGTTGACGTTGTTGTTGTTGTTGTTTATTTGACGTTGTTGTTGTTGTTGACAAAGTTGTTGTTGTTGTTGTTTATTTGACGTTTTTAATGTTGTTGATGTTGTTGTTGTTTTCGTTGTTGTTTATTTGACGTTGTTGTAGTTGTTTATTTGACGTTGTTGTTGTTGTTGTTTATTTGACGTTGTTGTTGTTGTTGTTATTGTTGTTGTAATTTATTTGACGTTGTTGTTGTTGTTCTTTATTTGACGTTGTTGTCGTTGTTGTTGTTTATTTGACGTTGTTGTTGTTGACGTTGTTGTTGTTGTTTATTTGACGTTGTTGTTGTTGTTGTTTATTTAACGTTGTTGTTGTTGTTGTTTATTTGAAATTGTTGTTATTGACAGTGTTGTTGTTGTTGTTTATTTGACGTTGTTGTTGTTGTTGTTTGGCGTTGTTGTTGTTGTATTTGACGTTGTTGTTGTTGTTTATTTGACGTTGTTGTTGTTGACGTTGTTTTTGTTGTTGTTGTATTTGACGTTGTTGTTGTTGTTTATCTGACGTTGTTGTTGTTGTTTATTTGACTTGTTGTTGTTGTTGTTTATTTGACGTTGTTGTTGTTGTTTATTTGACATTGTTGTTATTGACGGTGTTGTTGTTGTTGTTTATTTGACGTTGTTGTTGTTGTTGTTGTTTATTTGACGCTGTTGTTGTTGTTGACATAGTTGTTGTTGTTATTGTTTATTTGACGTTGTTGTTGTTGTTGACGTTGTTGTTGTGGTTGTTTATTTGTCGTTGTTGTTGTTGACATAGTTGTTGTTGTTGTTGTTGTTGTTTATTTGACGTTGTTGTTATTGTTGACGTTGTTGTTGTTGTTTATTTGACGTTGTTGTTGTTGTTGTTTATTTGACATTGTTGTTGTTGTTGACGTTGTTGTTGTTGTTGTTTATTTGACATTGTTGTTGTTGTTGTTGTTGACGTTGTTGTTGTTGTTGTTGTAGTTTTTTTGACTTTGTTGTTGTTGTTTATTTGACGTTGTTGTTGTTGTTGTTGTTGACTTAGTTGTTGTTGTTGTTTATTTGACGTTGTTGTTGTTGTTGACGTTGTTGTTTATTTGACGTTGTTGTTGTTGTTTATTTGACGTTGTTGTTGTTGTTGACATTGTTGTTGTTGTTTATTTGACGTTGTTGTTGTTATTTATTTGACATTGTTGTTGATGTTGACGTTGTTGTTGTTGTTGTTATGTTTATTTGACATTGTTGTTGTTGTTGTTGACGTTGTTGTTGTTGTTGTTCTTGTTTATTTGACGTTGTTTTAGTATTGTTGTTTATTTGACATTGTTGTTGTTATTTATTTGACGCTGTTGTGGGTGACAATGTTGTTGTTGTTGTTGTTTATTTGACGTTGTTGTTGTTATTGTTTATTTGATGTAGTTGTTGTTGTTGACGTTGTTGTTGTTGTTGTTTATTTGACGTTTTTGTTGTTGTTGATGTTGTTGTTGTTGTATATTTGACGTTGTTGTAGTTGTTATTGTTGTTGTTGTTTATTTGACATTGTTGTTGTTGTTGTTTATTTGACGTTGTTGTTGTTGTTTATTTGACGTTGTTGTTGTTGTTTATTTGACGTTGTTGTTGTTGTTTATTTGACGTTGTTGTTGTTGTTTATTTGACGTTGTTGTTGTTGACGGTGTTGTTGTTGTTGTTGTTGTTTATTTGACATTGTTGTTGTTGTTGTTGACATTGTTGTTATTTATTTGACGTTGTCGTTGTTGTTGTTGGTCTTTATTTGACGTTGTTATTGTTTATTTGACGTTGTTGTTGTTGTTGTTTATTTAACGTTGTTGTTGTTGACATTGTTGTTGTTGTTATTGTTTGTTTGACGTTGTTGTTGTTGTTTATTTGACGTAGTTGTTGTTGTTGACGTTGTTGTTGTTGTTGTTGTTTATTTGACGTTTTTGTTGTTGTTGATGTTGTTGTTGTTGTTGTTGTTTATTTGACGTTGTTGTTGTTGTTGTTTATTTGACGTTCATGTTGTTGACGTTGTTGTTGTTGTTGTTTATTTGATGTTGTTGTTGTTGTTTATTTGACGTTGTTGTTGTTGACGTTGTTGTTGTTGTTGTTTATTTGACGTTGTTGTTGTTGTTGACAAAGTTGTTGTTGTTGTTGTTTATTTGACGTTTTTAATGTTGTTGATGTTGTTGTTGTTTTCGTTGTTGTTTATTTGACGTTGTTGTAGTTGTTTAATTGACGTTGTTGTTGTTGTTGTTTATTTGACGTTGTTGTTGTTGTTGTTATTGTTGTTGTAATTTATTTGACGTTGTTGTTGTTGTTCTTTATTTGACGTTGTTGTCGTTGTTGTTGTTTATTTGACGTTGTTGTTGTTGACGTTGTTGTTGTTGTTGTTTATTTGACGTTGTTGTTGTTGTTGTTTATTTAACGTTGTTGTTGTTGTTGTTGTTTATTTGAAATTGTTGTTATTGACAGTGTTGTTGTTGTTGTTTATTTGACGTTGTTGTTGTTGTTGTTGTTTGGTGTTGTTGTTGTTGTATTTGACGTTGTTGTTGTTGTTTATTTGACGTTGTTGTTGTTGACGTTGTTTTTGTTGTTGTTGTATTTGACGTTGTTGTTGTTGTTTATCTGACGTTGTTGTTGTTGTTTATTTGACTTGTTGATGTTGTTGTTTATTTGACGTTGTTGTTGTTGTTTATTTGACATTGTTGTTATTGACGGTGTTGTTGTTGTTGTTTATTTGACGTTGTTGTTGTTGTTGTTTATTTGACGTTGTTGTTGTTGTTGACATAGTTGTTGTTGTTATTGTTTATTTGACGTTGTTGTTGTTGTTGACGTTGTTGTTGTGGTTGTTTATTTGTCGTTGTTGTTGTTGACATAGTTGTTGTTGTTGTTGTTGTTTATTTGACGTTGTTGTTGTTGTTGACGTTGTTGTTGTTGTTTATTTGACGTTGTTGTTGTTGTTGTTTATTTGACATTGTTGTTGTTGTTGACGTTGTTGTTGTTGTTGTTTATTTGACATTGTTGTTGTTGTTGTTGTTGTTGACGTTGTTGTTGTTGTTGTTGTTGTTTTTTTGACTTTGTTGTTGTTGTTTATTTGACGTTGTTGTTGTTGTTGTTGTTGACTTAGTTATTGTTGTTGTTTATTTGACGTTGTTGTTGTTGTTGACGTTGTTGTTTATTTGACGTTGTTGTTGTTGTTTATTTGACGTTGTTGTTGTTGTTGACATTGTTGTTGTTGTTTATTTGACGTTGTTGTTGTTATTTATTTGACATTATTGTTGATGTTGACGTTGTTGTTGTTGTTGTTGTTGTGTTTATTTGACATTGTTGTTGTTGTTGTTGACGTTGTTGTTGTTGTTGTTCTTGTTTATTTGACGTTGTTTTAGTATTGTTGTTTATTTGACATTGTTGTTGTTATTTATTTGACGCTGTTGTGGGTGACAATGTTGTTGTTGTTGTTGTTTATTTGACGTTGTTGTTGTTATTGTTTATTTGACGTAGTTGTTGTTGTTGTTGTTGTTGTTGTTGTTTATTTGACGTTGTTGTTGTTGTTGTTGTTATTGTTGTTGTAATTTATTTGACGTTGTTGTTGTTGTTCTTTATTTGACGTTGTTGTCGTTGTTGTTGTTTATTTGACGTTGTTGTTGTTGACGTTGTTGTTGTTGTTGTTTATTTGACATTGTTGTTGTTGTTGTTATTGTTTATTTGACGTTGTTGTTGTTGTTGTTGTTTATTTGGCGTTGTTTTTGTTTTATTTGACGTTGTTGTTGTTTATTTGACGTTGTTGTTGTTGTTAACATTGTTTTTGTTGTTGTTTATTTGACGTTGTTGTTGTTGTTGTTTATTTGACGTTGTTGTTGTTGTTTATTTGACGTTGTTGTTGTTGTTTATTTAACGTTGTTGTTGTTGTTGTTTATTTGAAATTGTTGTTATTGACAGTGTTGTTGTTGTTGTTTATTTGACGTTGTTGTTGTTATTGTTTATTTGACGTTGTTGTTGTTGTTGTTTATTTGACGTTGTTGTTATTGTTGTTGTTTATTTGACGTTGTCGTTGTTGTTTATTTGACGTTGTTCTTGTTGTTGACATAGTTGTTGTTGTTGTTGTTTATTTGACGTTGTTGTTGTTGTTGACGTTGTTGTTGTTGATGTTTATTTGACGTTGTTGTTGTTGTTGTTGTTTATTTGACGTTCTTGTTGTTGTTGTTGACGTTGTTGTTGTTGTTGTTGTTTATTTGACATTGTTGTTGTTGACGTTGTTGTTGTTGTTTATTTGACTTTGTTATTGTTGTTGTTTATTTGACGTTGTTGTTGTTGTTGTTGTTGTTGACTTAGTTATTGTTGTTGTTTATTTGACGTTGTGGTTGTTGTTGACGTTGTTGTTTATTTGACGTTGTTGTTGTTGTTGTTTATTTGACGTTGTTGTTGTTGTTGTTTATTTGACGTTGTTGTTGTTATTTATTTGACATTGTTGTTGTTGTTGACGTTGTTGTTGTTGTTGTTTATTTGACATTGTTGTTGTTGTTTATTTGACGTTGTTGTTGTTGACGTTGTTGTTGTTGTTGTTGTTTATTTGACATTGTTGTTGTTGTTGTTATTGTTTATTTGACGTTGTTGTTGTTGTTGTTTATTTGGCGTTGTTTTTGTTGTATTTGACGTTGTTGTTATTGTTTATTTGACGTTGTTGTTGTTGTTAACGTTGTTTTTGTTGTTGTTTATTTGACGTTGTTGTTGTTGTTGTTTATTTGACGTTGTTGTTGGTATTTATTTGACGTTGTTGTTGTTGTTTATTTAACGTTGTTGTTGTTGTTGTTGTTTATTTGAAATTGTTGTTATTGACAGTGTTGTTGTTGTTGTTGTTTATTTAATGTTGTTGTTGTTGTTGTTTATTTGACGTTGTTGTTGTTGTTGTTTATTTTACGTTGTTGTTGTTGTTTATTTGACGTTGTTCTTGTTGTTGACATAGTTGTTGTTGTTGTTGTTTATTTGACGTTGTTGTTGTTGTTTATTTGACGTTGTTGTTGTTGTTGTTGTTGTTGTTGTTTATTTGACATTGTTGTTGTTGTTGACGTTGTTGTTGTTGTTGTTTATTTGACATTGTTGTTATTGTTGTTGTTGACGTTGTTGTTGTTGTTTATTTGACTTTGTTATTGTTGTTGTTTATTTGACGTTGTTGTTGTTGTTGACTTAGTTGTTGTTGTTGTTGTTTATTTGACGTTGTGGTTGTTGTTGACGTTGTTGTTTATTTGACGTTGTTGTTGTTGTTTATTTGACGTTGTTGTTGTTGTTTATTTGACGTTGTTGTTGTTATTTATTTGACATTGTTGTTGTTGTTGACGTTGTTGTTGTTGTTTTTGTTGTTTATTTGACATTGTTGTTGTTGTTGTTGACGTTGTTGTTGTTGTTGTTGTTTATTTGACATTGTTTTAGTATTGTTGTTTATTTGACATTGTTGTTGTTATTTATTTGACGTTGTTGTGGGTGACATTGTTGTTGTTGTTGTTTATTTGACGTTGTTGTTGTTGTTGTTTATTTGACGTAGTTGTTGTTGTTGACGTTGTTGTTGTTTATTTGACGTTGTTGTTGTTGTTGTTTATTTGACATTGTTGTTATTGACGTTGTTGTTGTTGTTGTTGTTTATTTGACGTTGTTTTAGTATTGTTGTTTATTTGACATTGTTGTTGTTATTTATTTGACGTTGTTGTTGTTAACGTTGTTTTTGTTGTTGTTTATTTGACGTTGTTGTTGTTGTTGTTTATTTGACGTTGTTGTTGTTGTTTATCTGACGTTGTTGTTGTTGTTTATTTAACATTGTTGTTGTTGTTTATTTGAAATTGTTGTTATTGACAGTGTTGTTGTTGTTGTTTATTTGACGTTGTTGTTGTTGTTGTTGTTTGGCGTTGTTGTTGTTGTATTTGACGTTGTTGTTGTTGTTTATTTGACGTTGTTGTTGTTGACGTCGTTTTTGTTGTTGTTTATTTGACGTTGTTGTTGTTGACGTTGTTTTTGTTGTTATTTATTTGACGTTGTTGTTGTTGTTGTTGTTCTTTATTTGACGTTGTTATTGTTTATTTGACGTTGTTGTTGTTGTTTATTTAACGTTGTTGTTGTTGACATTGTTGTTGTTGTTATTGTTTATTTGACGTTGTTGTTGTTTATTTGACGTAGTTGTTGTTGTTGACGTTGTTGTTGTTGTTGTTTATTTGACGTTTTTGTTGTTGTTGATGTTGTTGTTGTTGTTGTTTATTTGACGTTGTTGTTGTTGTTTATTTGACGTTCTTGTTGTTGACGTTGTTGTTGTTGTTGTTTATTTGACGTTGTTGTTGTTGTTGATAAAGTTGTTGTTGTTGTTGTTTATTTGACGTTGTTGTTGTTGTTGTTTATTTGACGTTCTTGTTGTTGACGTTGTTGTTGTTGTTGTTTATTTGACGTTGTTGTTGTTGTTGTTGACAAAGTTGTTGTTGTTGTTTATTTGACGTTTTTGTTGTTGTTGTTTTCGTTTTTGTTTATTTGACGTTGTTGTAGTTGTTTAATTGACGTTGTTGTTGTTGTTGTTTATTTGACGTTGTTGTTGTTGTTGTTGTTGTTATTGTTGTTGTTGTTTATTTGACGTTGTTGTTGTTGTTCTTTATTTGACTTTGTTGTCGTTGTTGTTGTTTATTTGACGTTGTTGTTGTTGATGTTGTTGTTGTTGTTTATTTGACATTGTTGTTGTTGTTATTGTTTATTTGACGTTGTTGTTGTTGTTGTTGTTTATTTGGCGTTGTTTTTGTTGTATTTGACGTTGTTATTGTTGTTTATTTGATGTTGTTGTTGTTGTTTATTTGACGTTGTTTTTGTTGTTGTTTATTTGACGTTGTTGTTGTTGTTTATTTGACGTTGTTGTTGTTGTTTATTTGACGTTGTTGTGGTTGTTTATTTAACGTTGTTGTTGTTGTTGTTTATTTGAAATTGTTGTTATTGACAGTGTTGTTGTTGTTGTTTATTTGACGTTGTTGTTGTTGTTGTTTATTTGACGTTGTTGTTGTTGTTGTTTATTTCACGTTGTTGTTGTTGTTTATTTGACGTTGTTCTTGTTGTTGACATAGTTGTTGTTGTTGTTGTTTATTTGACGTTGTTGTTGTTGTTGTTTATTTGACGTTGTTGTTGTTGTTGTTGTTGTTGTTGTTTATTTGACGTTGTTGTTGTTGTTGACGTTGTTGTTGTTGTTGTTTATTTGACATTGTTGTTATTGTTGTTGTTGACGTTGTTGTTGTTGTTGTTGTTGTTTATTTGACTTTGTTATTGTTGTTGTTTATTTGACGTTGTTGTTGTTGTTGACTTAGTTATTGTTGTTGTTTATTTGACGTTGTGGTTGTTGTTGACGTTGTTGTTTATTTGACGTTGTTGTTGTTGTTTATTTGACGTTGTTGTTGTTGTTGTTTATTTGACGTTGTTGTTGTTATTTATTTGACATTGTTGTTGTTGTTGACGTTGTTGTTGTTGTTGTTGTTTATTTGACATTGTTGTTGTTGTTGTTGACGTTGTTGTTGTTGTTGTTGTTTATTTGACATTGTTTTAGTATTGTTGTTTATTTGACATTGTTGTTGTTATTTATTTGACGTTGTTGTGGGTGACATTGTTGTTGTTGTTGTTTATTTGACGTTGTTGTTGTTGTTGTTGTTGTTTATTTGACGTAGTTGTTATTGTTGACGTTGTTGTTGTTGTTGTTGTTTATTTGACGTTGTTGTTGTTGTTGTTTATTTGACATTGTTGTTATTGACGTTGTTGTTGTTGTTGTTGTTATTTATTTGACGTTGTTTTAGTATTGTTGTTTATTTGACATTATTGTTGTTATTTATTTGACGTTGTTGTTGTTAACGTTGTTTTTGTTGTTGTTTATTTGACGTTGTTGTTGTTGTTTATTTGACGTTGTTGTTGTTGTTTATTTGACGTTGTTGTTGTTGTTTATTTAACGTTGTTGTTGTTGTTGTTGTTTATTTGAAATTGTTGTTATTGACAGTGTTGTTGTTGTTGTTTATTTGACGTTGTTGTTGTTGTTGGTTGGCGTTGTTGTTGTTGTTTATTTGACATTGTTGTTGTTGTTGTTATTGTTTATTTGACGTTGTTGTTGTTGTTTATTTGGCGTTGTTTTTGTTGTATTTGACGTTGTTGTTGTTATTTATTTGACGTTGTTGTTGTTAACGTTGTTTTTGTTGTTGTTTATTTGACGTTGTTGTTGTTGTTGTTTATTTGACGTTGTTGTTGGTTTTTATTTGACGTTGTTGTTGTTGTTTATTTAACGTTGTTGTTGTTGTTGTTTATTTGAAATTGTTGTTATTGACAGTGTTGTTGTTGTTGTTGTTTATTTGACGTTGTTGTTGTTGTTGTTTATTTGACGTTGTTGTTGTTATTGTTTATTTGACGTTGTTGTTGTTGTTTATTTGACATTGTTCTTGTTGTTGACATATTTGTTGTTGTTGTTATTTATTTGACGTTGTTGTTGTTGTTGTTGTTTATTTGACGTTGTTGTTGTTGTTGTTGTTTATTTGACATTGTTGTTGTTGTTGACGTTGTTGTTGTTGTTGTTGTTGTTTATTTGACATTGTTGTTATTGTTGTTGTTAACGTTGTTGTTGTTGTTTATTTGACTTTGTTATTGTTGTTGTTTATTTGACGTTGTTGTTGTTGTTGTTGACTTTGTTGTTGTTGTTGTTTATTTGACGTTGTGGTTGTTGTTGACGTTGTTGTTTATTTGACGTTGTTGTTGTTGTTTATTTGACGTTGTTGTTGTTGTTGATAAAGTTGTTGTTGTTGTTGTTTATTTGACGTTGTTGTTGTTGTTGTTTATTTGACGTTGTTGTTGTTGACGTTGTTGTTGTTGTTTATTTGACATTGTTGTTGTTGTTGTTATTGTTTATTTGACGTTGTTGTTGTTGTTGTTGTTTATTTGGCGTTGTTTTTGTTGTATTTGACGTTGTTGTTGTTGTTTATTTGACATTGTTGTTGTTGTTGACGTTGTTGTTGTTGTTTTTGTTGTTTATTTGACATTGTTGTTGTTGTTGTTGACGTTGTTGTTGTTGTTGTTTATTTGACATTGTTTTAGTATTGTTGTTTATTTGACATTGTTGTTGTTATTTATTTGACGTTGTTGTGGGTGACATTGTTGTTGTTGTTGTTTATTTGATGTTGTTGTTGTTGTTGTTTATTTGACGTAGTTGTTGTTGTTGACGTTGTTGTTGTTGTTGTTTATTTGACGTTGTTGTTGTTGTTGTTTATTTGACATTGTTGTTATTGACGTTGTTGTTGTTGTTGTTGTTGTTTATTTGACGTTGTTTTAGTATTGTTGTTTATTTGACATTGTTGTTGTTATTTATTTGACGTTGTTGTTGTTAACGTTGTTTTTGTTGTTGTTTATTTGACGTTGTTGTTGTTGTTTATTTGACGTTGTTGTTGTTGTTTATTTGACGTTGTTGTTGTTGTTTATTTAACGTTGTTGTTGTTGTTTATTTGAAATTGTTGTTATTGACAGTGTTGTTGTTGTTGTTTATTTGACGTTGTTGTTGTTGTTGTTGTTTGGCGTTGTTGTTGTTGTATTTGACGTTGTTGTTGTTGTTTATTTGACGTTGTTGTTGTTGACGTCGTTTTTGTTGTTGTTTATTTGACGTTGTTGTTGTTGACGTTGTTTTTGTTGTTATTTATTTGACGTTGTTGTTGTTGTTCTTTATTTGACGTTGTTATTGTTTATTTGACGTTGTTGTTGTTGTTTATTTAATGTTGTTGTTGTTGACATTGTTGTTGTTGTTATTGTTTATTTGACGTTGTTGTTGTTGTTTATTTGACGTAGTTGTTGTTGTTGACGTTGTTGTTGTTGTTGTTTATTTGACGTTTTTGTTGTTGTTGATGTTGTTGTTGTTGTTGTTTATTTGACGTTGTTGTTGTTGTTTATTTGACGTTCTTGTTGTTGACGTTGTTGTTGTTGTTGTTTATTTGACGTTGTTGTTGTTGTTGATAAAGTTGTTGTTGTTGTTGTTTATTTGACGTTGTTGTTGTTGTTGTTTATTTGACGTTCTTGTTGTTGACGTTGTTGTTGTTGTTGTTTATTTGACGTTGTTGTTGTTGTTGTTGACAAAGTTGTTGTTGTTGTTTATTTGACGTTTTTGTTGTTGTTGTTTTCGTTTTTGTTTATTTGACGTTGTTGTAGTTGTTTAATTGACGTTGTTGTTGTTGTTGTTTATTTGACGTTGTTGTTGTTGTTGTTGTTGTTATTGTTGTTGTTGTTTATTTGACGTTGTTGTTGTTGTTCTTTATTTGACTTTGTTGTCGAAGTTGTTGTTTATTTGACGTTGTTGTTGTTGATGTTGTTGTTGTTGTTTATTTGACATTGTTGTTGTTGTTATTGTTTATTTGACGTTGTTGTTGTTGTTGTTGTTTATTTGGCGTTGTTTTTGTTGTATTTGACGTTGTTATTGTTGTTTATTTGATGTTGTTGTTGTTGTTTATTTGACGTTGTTTTTGTTGTTGTTTATTTGACGTTGTTGTTGTTGTTTATTTGACGTTGTTGTTGTTTATTTGACGTTGTTGTGGTTGTTTATTTAACGTTGTTGTTGTTGTTGTTTATTTGAAATTGTTGTTATTGACAGTGTTGTTGTTGTTGTTTATTTGACGTTGTTGTTGTTGTTGTTTATTTGACGTTGTTGTTGTTTTTTATTTCACGTTGTTGTTGTTGTTTATTTGACGTTGTTCTTGTTGTTGACATAGTTGTTGTTGTTGTTGTTTATTTGACGTTGTTGTTGTTGTTGTTTATTTGACGTTGTTGTTGTTGTTGTTGTTGTTTATTTGACATTGTTGTTGTTGTTGACGTTAATGTTGTTGTTGTTGTTTATTTGACATTGTTGTTATTGTTGTTGTTGACGTTGTTGTTGTTGTTGTTGTTTATTTGACTTTGTTATTGTTGTTGTTTATTTGACGTTGTTGTTGTTGTTGACTTAGTTGTTGTTGTTGTTTATTTGACGTTGTGGTTGTTGTTGACGTTGTTGTTTATTTGACGTTGTTGTTGTTGTTTATTTGACGTTGTTGTTGTTGTTGTTTATTTGACGTTGTTGTTGTTATTTATTTGACATTGTTGTTGTTGTTGACGTTGTTGTTGTTGTTGTTGTTGTTTATTTGACATTGTTGTTGTTGTTGACGTTGTTGTTGTTGTTGTTGTTTATTTGACATTGTTTTAGTATTGTTGTTTATTTGACATTGTTGTTGTTATTTATTTGACGTTGTTGTGGGTGACATTGTTGTTGTTGTTGTTTATTTGACGTTGTTGTTGTTGTTGTTGTTTATTTGACGTAGTTGTTATTGTTGACGTTGTTGTTGTTGTTGTTGTTTATTTGACGTTGTTGTTGTTGTTGTTTATTTGACATTGTTGTTATTGACGTTGTTGTTGTTGTTGTTGTTATTTATTTGACGTTGTTTTAGTATTGTTGTTTATTTGACATTATTGTTGTTATTTATTTGACGTTGTTGTTGTTAACGTTGTTTTTGTTGTTGTTTATTTGACGTTGTTGTTGTTGTTTATTTGACGTTGTTGTTGTTGTTTATTTGACGTTGTTGTTGTTGTTTATTTAACGTTGTTGTTGTTGTTGTTGTTTATTTGAAATTGTTGTTATTGACAGTGTTGTTGTTGTTGTTTATTTGACGTTGTTGTTGTTGTTGTTTGGCGTTGTTGTTGTTGTTTATTTGACATTGTTGTTGTTGTTGTTATTGTTTATTTGACGTTGTTGTTGTTGTTTATTTGGCGTTGTTTTTGTTGTATTTGACGTTGTTGTTGTTGTTTATTTGACGTTGTTGTTGTTGTTAACGTTGTTTTTGTTGTTGTTTATTTGACGTTGTTGTTGTTGTTGTTTATTTGACGTTGTTGTTGGTTTTTATTTGACGTTGTTGTTGTTGTTGTTTATTTAACGTTGTTGTTGTTGTTGTTTATTTGAAATTGTTGTTATTGACAGTGTTGTTGTTGTTGTTGTTTATTTAACGTTGTTGTTGTTGTTGTTTATTTGACGTTGTTGTTGTTATTGTTTATTTGACGTTGTTGTTGTTGTTTATTTGACATTGTTCTTGTTGTTGACATATTTGTTGTTGTTGTTATTTATTTGACGTTGTTGTTGTTGTTGTTGTTTATTTGACGTTGTTGTTGTTTATGTTGTTGTTTATTTGACATTGTTGTTGTTGTTGACGTTGTTGTTGTTGTTGTTGTTTATTTGACATTGTTGTTATTGTTGTTGTTAACGTTGTTGTTGTTGTTTATTTGACTTTGTTATTGTTGTTGTTTATTTGACGTTGTTGTTGTTGTTGTTGACTTTGTTGTTGTTGTTGTTTATTTGACGTTGTGGTTGTTGTTGACGTTGTTGTTTATTTGACGTTGTTGTTGTTGTTTATTTGACGTTGTTGTTGTTGTTGATAAAGTTGTTGTTGTTGTTGTTTATTTGACGTTGTTGTTGTTGTTGTTTATTTGACGTTGTTGTTGTTCACGTTGTTGTTGTTGTTTATTTGACATTGTTGTTGTTGTTGTTATTGTTTATTTGACGTTGTTGTTGTTGTTGTTGTTTATTTGGCGTTGTTTTTGTTGTATTTGACGTTGTTGTTGTTGTTTATTTGACATTGTTGTTGTTGTTGACGTTGTTGTTGTTGTTTTTGTTGTTTATTTGACATTGTTGTTGTTGTTGTTGACGTTGTTGTTGTTGTTGTTTATTTGACATTGTTTTAGTATTGTTGTTTATTTGACATTGTTGTTGTTATTTATTTGACGTTGTTGTGGGTGACATTGTTGTTGTTGTTGTTTATTTGATGTTGTTGTTGTTGTTGTTTATTTGACGTAGTTGTTGTTGTTGACGTTGTTGTTGTTGTTGTTTATTTGACGTTGTTGTTGTTGTTGTTTATTTGACATTGTTGTTATTGACGTTGTTGTTGTTGTTGTTGTTGTTTATTTGACGTTGTTTTAGTATTGTTGTTTATTTGACATTGTTGTTGTTATTTATTTGACGTTGTTGTTGTTAACGTTGTTTTTGTTGTTGTTTATTTGACGTTGTTGTTGTTGTTTATTTGACGTTGTTGTTGTTGTTTATTTGACGTTGTTGTTGTTGTTTATTTAACGTTGTTGTTGTTGTTTATTTGAAATTGTTGTTATTGACAGTGTTGTTGTTGTTGTTGTTTATTTGACGTTGTTGTTGTTGTTGTTGTTTGGCGTTGTTGTTGTTGTATTTGACGTTGTTGTTGTTGTTTATTTGACGTTGTTGTTGTTGACGTCGTTTTTGTTGTTGTTTATTTGACGTTGTTGTTGTTGACGTTGTTTTTGTTGTTATTTATTTGACGTTGTTGTTGTTGTTCTTTATTTGACGTTGTTATTGTTTATTTGACGTTGTTGTTGTTGTTTATTTAACGTTGTTGTTGTTGACATTGTTGTTGTTGTTATTGTTTATTTGACGTTGTTGTTGTTGTTTATTTGACGTAGTTGTTGTTGTTGACGTTGTTGTTGTTGTTGTTTATTTGACGTTTTTGTTGTTGTTGATGTTGTTGTTGTTGTTGTTTATTTGACGTTGTTGTTGTTGTTTATTTGACGTTCTTGTTGTTGACGTTGTTGTTGTTGTTGTTTATTTGACGTTGTTGTTGTTGTTGATAAAGTTGTTGTTGTTGTTGTTTATTTGACGTTGTTGTTGTTGTTGTTTATTTGACGTTCTTGTTGTTGACGTTGTTGTTGTTGTTTATTTGACGTTGTTGTTGTTGTTGTTGACAAAGTTGTTGTTGTTGTTTATTTGACGTTTTTGTTGTTGTTGTTTTCGTTTTTGTTTATTTGACGTTGTTGTAGTTGTTTAATTGACGTTGTTGTTGTTGTTGTTTATTTGACGTTGTTGTTGTTGTTGTTGTTGTTGTTATTGTTGTTGTTGTTTATTTGACGTTGTTGTTGTTGTTCTTTATTTGACTTTGTTGTCGAAGTTGTTGTTTATTTGACGTTGTTGTTGTTGATGTTGTTGTTGTTGTTTATTTGACATTGTTGTTGTTGTTATTGTTTATTTGACGTTGTTGTTGTTGTTGTTTATTTGGCGTTGTTTTTGTTGTATTTGACGTTGTTATTGTTGTTTATTTGATGTTGTTGTTGTTGTTTATTTGACGTTGTTTTTGTTGTTGTTTATTTGACGTTGTTGTTGTTGTTTATTTGACGTTGTTGTTGTTTATTTGACGTTGTTGTGGTTGTTTATTTAACGTTGTTGTTGTTGTTGTTTATTTGAAATTGTTGTTATTGACAGTGTTGTTGTTGTTGTTTATTTGACGTTGTTGTTGTTGTTGTTTATTAGACGTTGTTGTTGTTTTTTATTTCACGTTGTTGTTGTTGTTTATTTGACGTTGTTCTTGTTGTTGACATAGTTGTTGTTGTTGTTGTTTATTTGACGTTGTTGTTGTTGTTGTTTATTTGACGTTGTTGTTGTTGTTGTTGTTGTTGTTTATTTGACATTGTTGTTGTTGTTGACGTTAATGTTGTTGTTGTTGTTTATTTGACATTGTTGTTATTGTTGTTGTTGACGTTGTTGTTGTTGTTGTTGTTTATTTGACTTTGTTATTGTTGTTGTTTATTTGACGTTGTTGTTGTTGTTGACTTAGTTGTTGTTGTTGTTTATTTGACGTTGTGGTTGTTGTTGACGTTGTTGTTTATTTGACGTTGTTGTTGTTGTTTATTTGACGTTGTTGTTGTTGTTGTTTATTTGACGTTGTTGTTGTTATTTATTTGACATTGTTGTTGTTGTTGACGTTGTTGTTGTTGTTGTTGTTGTTTATTTGACATTGTTGTTGTTGTTGTTGACGTTGTTGTTGTTGTTGTTGTTTATTTGACATTGTTTTAGTATTGTTGTTTATTTGACATTGTTGTTGTTATTTATTTGACGTTGTTGTGGGTGACATTGTTGTTGTTGTTGTTTATTTGACGTTGTTGTTGTTGTTGTTGTTTATTTGACGTAGTTGTTATTGTTGACGTTGTTGTTGTTGTTGTTGTTTATTTGACGTTGTTGTTGTTGTTCTTTATTTGACATTGTTGTTATTGACGTTGTTGTTGTTGTTGTTGTTATTTATTTGACGTTGTTTTAGTATTGTTGTTTATTTGACATTATTGTTGTTATTTATTTGACGTTGTTGTTGTTAACGTTGTTTTTGTTGTTGTTTATTTGACGTTGTTGTTGTTGTTTATTTGACGTTGTTGTTGTTGTTTATTTGACGTTGTTGTTGTTGTTTATTTAACGTTGTTGTTGTTGTTGTTTATTTGAAATTGTTGTTATTGACAGTGTTGTTGTTGTTGTTTATTTGACGTTGTTGTTGTTGTTGTTTGGCGTTGTTGTTGTTGTTTATTTGACATTGTTGTTGTTGTTGTTATTGTTTATTTGACGTTGTTGTTGTTGTTTATTTGGCGTTGTTTTTGTTGTATTTGACGTTGTTGTTGTTGTTTATTTGACGTTGTTGTTGTTGTTAACGTTGTTTTTGTTGTTGTTTATTTGACGTTGTTGTTGTTGTTGTTTATTTGACGTTGTTGTTGGTTTTTATTTGACGTTGTTGTTGTTGTTTATTTAACGTTGTTGTTGTTGTTGTTTATTTGAAATTGTTGTTATTGACAGTGTTGTTGTTGTTGTTGTTTATTTGACGTTGTTGTTGTTGTTGTTTATTTGACGTTGTTGTTGTTATTGTTTATTTGACGTTGTTGTTGTTGTTTATTTGACGTTGTTCTTGTTGTTGACATATTTGTTGTTGTTGTTATTTATTTGACGTTGTTGTTGTTGTTGTTGTTGTTGTTTATTTGACGTTGTTGTTGTTGTTGTTGTTGTTTATTTGACATTGTTGTTGTTGTTGACGTTGTTGTTGTTGTTGTTGTTTATTTGACATTGTTGTTATTGTTGTTGTTAACGTTGTTGTTGTTGTTTATTTGACTTTGTTATTGTTGTTGTTTATTTGACGTTGTGGTTGTTGTTGACGTTGTTGTTTATTTGACGTTGTTGTTGTTGTTTATTTGACGTTGTGGTTGTTGTTGACGTTGTTGTTGTTGTTGTTTATTTGACGTTGTGGTTGTTGTTGACGTTGTTGTTTATTTGACGTTGTTGTTGTTGTTTATTTGACGTTGTTGTTTATTTGACGTTGTTGTTGTTGTTTATTTGACGTTGTTGTTGTTGTTGTTTATTTGACGTTGTTGTTGTTATTTATTTGACATTGTTGTTGTTGTTGACGTTGTTGTTGTTGTTGTTGTTTATTTGACATTGTTGTTGTTGTTGTTGACGTTGTTGTTGTTGTTGTTGTTGTTGTTTATTTGACATTGTTTTAGTATTGTTGTTTATTTAACATTGTTGTTGTTATTTATTTGACGTTGTTGTGGGTGACATTGTTGTTGTTGTTGTTTATTTGACGTTGTTGTTGTTGTTGTTTATTTGACGTAGTTGTTGTTGTTGACGTTGTTGTTGTTGTTGTTTATTTGACGTTGTTGTTGTTGTTGTTTATTTGACATTGTTGTTATTGACGTTGTTGTTGTTGTTGTTGTTGTTGTTTATTTGACGTTGTTTTAGTATTGTTGTTTATTTGTCATTGTTGTTGTTATTTATTTGACGTTGTTGTTGTTAACGTTGTTTTTGTTGTTGTTTATTTGACGTTGTTGTTGTTGTTGTTTATTTGACGTTGTTGTTGTTGTTTATTTGACGTTGTTGTTGTTGTTGTTTATTTAACGTTGTTGTTGTTGTTGTTTATTTGAAATTGTTGTTATTGACAGTGTTGTTGTTGTTGTTTATTTGACGTTATTGTTGTTGTTGTTGTTTGGCGTTGTTGTTGTTGTATTTGACGTTGTTGTTGTTGTTTATTTGACGTTGTTGTTGTTGACGTCGTTTTTGTTGTTGTTTATTTGACGTTGTTATTGTTGACGTTGTTTTTGTTGTTATTTATTTGACGTTGTTGTTGTTGTTGTTCTTTATTTGACGTTGTTATTATTTATTTGACGTTGTTGTTGTTGTTTATTTAACGTTGTTGTTGTTGACATTGTTGTTGTTGTTATTGTTTATTTGACGTTGTTGTTGTTGTTTATTTGACGTAGTTGTTGTTGTTGACGTTGTTGTTGTTGTTGTTTATTTGACGTTTTTGTTGTTGTTGATGTTGTTGTTGTTGTTTATTTGACGTTGTTGTTGTTGTTTATTTGACGTTCTTGTTGTTAATGTTGTTGTTGTTGTTGTTTATTTGACGTTGTTGTTGTTGTTGAAAATGTTGTTGTTGTTGTTTATTTGACGTTGTTGTTGTTGTTGAAAACGTTGTTGTTGTTGTTGTTTATTTGACGTTGTTGTTGTTGTTGTTGTTTATTTGACGTTCTTGTTGTTGACGTTGTTGTTGTTGTTGTTTATTTGACGTTGTTGTTGTTGTTGACAAAGTTGTTGTTGTTGTTTATTTGACGTTTTTGTTGTTGTTGTTTTCGTTGTTGTTTATTTGACGTTGTTGTAGTTGTTTAATTGACGTTGTTGTTGTTTATTTGACGTTGTTGTTGTTGTTGTTATTGTTGTTGTTGTTTATTTGACGTTGTTGTTGTTGTTCTTTATTTGACGTTGTTGTCGTTGTTGTTGTTTATTTGACGTTGTTGTTGTTGATGTTGTTGTTGTTGTTGTTGTTTATTTGACATTGTTATTGTTGTTGTTATTGTTTATTTGACGTTGTTGTTGTTGTTGTTTATTTGGCGTTGTTTTTGTTGTATTTGACGTTGTTGTTGTTGTTTATTTGACGTTGTTGTTGTTGTTGTTGTTTGGCGTTGTTGTTGTTGTATTTGACGTTGTTGTTATTGTTTATTTGACGTTGTTGTTGTTGACGTCGTTTTTGTTGTTGTTTATTTGACGTTGTTGTTGTTGACGTTGTTTTTGTTGTTATTTATTTGACGTTGTTGTTGTTGTTGTTGTTGTTCTTTATTTGACGTTGTTATTGTTTATTTGACGTTGTTGTTGTTGTTTATTTAACGTTGTTGTTGTTGACATTGTTGTTGTTGTTATTGTTTATTTGACGTTGTTGTTGTTGTTTATTTGACGTAGTTGTTGTTGTTGACGTTGTTGTTGTTGTTGTTTATTTGACGTTTTTGTTGTTGTTAATGTTGTTGTTGTTGTTGTTTATTTGACGTTGTTGTTGTTGTTTATTTGACGTTCTTGTTGTTGACGTTGTTGTTGTTGTTGTTTATTTGACGTTGTTGTTGTTGTTGATAAAGTTGTTGTTGTTGTTGTTTATTTGACGTTGTTGTTGTTGTTGTTTATTTGACGTTCTTGTTGTTGACGTTGTTGTTGTTGTTGTTTATTTGACGTTGTTGTTGTTGTTGTTGACAAAGTTGTTGTTGTTGTTTATTTGACGTTTTTGTTGTTGTTGTTTTCGTTTTTGTTTATTTGACGTTGTTGTAGTTGTTTAATTGACGTTGTTGTTGTTGTTGTTTATTTGACGTTGTTGTTGTTGTTGTTGTTATTGTTGTTGTTTTTTATTTGACGTTGTTGTTGTTGTTCTTTATTTGACTTTGTTGTCGTTGTTGTTGTTTATTTGACGTTGTTGTTGTTGATGTTGTTGTTGTTGTTTATTTGACATTGTTGTTGTTGTTATTGTTTATTTGACGTTGTTGTTGTTGTTGTTGTTTATTTGGCGTTGTTTTTGTTGTATTTGACGTTGTTATTGTTGTTTATTTGATGTTGTTGTTGTTGTTTATTTGACGTTGTTTTTGTTGTTGTTTATTTGACGTTGTTGTTGTTGTTTATTTGACGTTGTTGTTGTTGTTTATTTGACGTTGTTGTGGTTGTTTATTTAACGTTGTTGTTGTTGTTTATTTGAAATTGTTGTTATTGACAGTGTTGTTGTTGTTGTTTATTTGACGTTGTTGTTGTTGTTGTTTATTTGACGTTGTTGTTGTTGTTGTTTATTTCACGTTGTTGTTGTTGTTTATTTGACGTTGTTCTTGTTGTTGACATAGTTGTTGTTGTTGTTGTTTATTTGACGTTGTTGTTGTTGTTGTTTATTTGACGTTGTTGTTGTTGTTGTTGTTGTTTATTTGACATTGTTGTTGTTGTTGACGTTGTTGTTGTTGTTGTTTATTTGACATTGTTGTTATTGTTGTTGTTGACGTTGTTGTGGTTGTTGTTGTTTATTTGACTTTGTTATTGTTGTTGTTTATTTGACGTTGTTGTTGTTGTTGACTTAGTTGTTGTTGTTGTTTATTTGACGTTGTGGTTGTTGTTGACGTTGTTGTTTATTTGACGTTGTTGTTGTTGTTTATTTGACGTTGTTGTTGTTGTTGTTTATTTGACGTTGTTGTTGTTATTTATTTGACATTGTTGTTGTTGTTGACGTTGTTGTTGTTGTTGTTGTTTATTTGACATTGTTGTTGTTGTTGTTGACGTTGTTGTTGTTGTTGTTGTTTATTTGACATTGTTTTAGTATTGTTGTTTATTTGACATTGTTGTTGTTATTTATTTGACGTTGTTGTGGGTGACATTGTTGTTGTTGTTGTTTATTTGACGTTGTTGTTGTTGTTGTTGTTTATTTGACGTAGTTGTTATTGTTGACGTTGTTGTTGTTGTTGTTGTTTATTTGACGTTGTTGTTGTTGTTGTTGTTTATTTGACATTGTTGTTATTGACGTTGTTGTTGTTGTTGTTGTTATTTATTTGACGTTGTTTTAGTATTGTTGTTTATTTGACATTATTGTTGTTATTTATTTGACGTTGTTGTTGTTAACGTTGTTTTTGTTGTTGTTTATTTGACGTTGTTGTTGTTGTTTATTTGACGTTGTTGTTGTTGTTTATTTGACGTTGTTGTTGTTGTTTATTTAACGTTGTTGTTGTTGTTGTTTATTTGAAATTGTTGTTATTGACAGTGTTGTTGTTGTTGTTTATTTGACGTTGTTGTTGTTGTTATTTGGCGTTGTTGTTGTTGTTTATTTGACATTGTTGTTGTTGTTGTTATTGTTTATTTGACGTTGTTGTTGTTGTTTATTTGGCGTTGTTTTTGTTGTATTTGACGTTGTTGTTGTTGTTTATTTGACGTTGTTGTTGTTGTTAACGTTGTTTTTGTTGTTGTTTATTTGACGTTGTTGTTGTTGTTGTTTATTTGACGTTGTTGTTGGTTTTTATTTGACGTTGTTGTTGTTGTTTATTTAACGTTGTTGTTGTTGTTGTTTATTTGAAATTGTTGTTATTGACAGTGTTGTTGTTGTTGTTGTTTATTTGACGTTGTTGTTGTTGTTGTTTATTTGACGTTGTTGTTGTTGTTGTTTATTTGACGTTGTTGTTGTTGTTTATTTGACGTTGTTCTTGTTGTTGACATATTTGTTGTTGTTGTTATTTATTTGACGTTGTTGTTGTTGTTGTTGTTGTTGTTTATTTGACGTTGTTGTTGTTGTTGTTGTTGTTGTTGTTTATTTGACATTGTTGTTGTTGTTGACGTTGTTGTTGTTGTTGTTGTTTATTTGACATTGTTGTTATTGTTGTTGTTAACGTTGTTGTTGTTGTTTATTTGACTTTGTTATTGTTGTTGTTTATTTGACGTTGTTGTTGTTGTTATTGACTTTGTTGTTGTTGTTGTTTATTTGACGTTGTGGTTGTTGTTGACGTTGTTGTTTATTTGACGTTGTTGTTGTTGTTTATTTGACGTTGTTGTTTATTTGACGTTGTTGTTGTTGTTTATTTGACGTTGTTGTTGTTGTTGTTTATTTGACGTTGTTGTTGTTATTTATTTGACATTGTTGTTGTTGTTGACGTTGTTGTTGTTGTTGTTGTTGTTTATTTGACATTGTTGTTGTTGTTGACGTTGTTGTTGTTGTTGTTGTTGTTTATTTGACATTGTTTTAGTATTGTTGTTTATTTAACATTGTTGTTGTTATTTATTTGACGTTGTTGTGGGTGACATTGTTGTTGTTGTTGTTTATTTGACGTTGTTGTTGTTGTTGTTTATTTGACGTAGTTGTTGTTGTTGACGTTGTTGTTGTTGTTGTTTATTTGACGTTGTTGTTGTTGTTGTTTATTTGACATTGTTGTTATTGACGTTGTTGTTGTTGTTGTTGTTGTTGTTTATTTGACGTTGTTTTAGTATTGTTGTTTATTTGTCATTGTTGTTGTTATTTATTTGACGTTGTTGTTGTTAACGTTGTTTTTGTTGTTGTTTATTTGACGTTGTTGTTGTTGTTGTTTATTTGACGTTGTTGTTGTTGTTTATTTGACGTTGTTGTTGTTGTTTATTTAACGTTGTTGTTGTTGTTGTTTATTTGAAATTGTTGTTATTGACAGTGTTGTTGTTGTTGTTTATTTGACGTTATTGTTGTTGTTGTTGTTTGGCGTTGTTGTTGTTGTATTTGACGTTGTTGTTGTTGTTTATTTGACGTTGTTGTTGTTGACGTCGTTTTTGTTGTTGTTTATTTGACGTTGTTATTGTTGACGTTGTTTTTGTTGTTATTTATTTGACGTTGTTGTTGTTGTTGTTGTTCTTTATTTGACGTTGTTATTGTTTATTTGACGTTGTTGTTGTTGTTTATTTAACGTTGTTGTTGTTGACATTGTTGTTGTTGTTATTGTTTATTTGACGTTGTTGTTGTTTATTTGACGTAGTTGTTGTTGTTGACGTTGTTGTTGTTGTTGTTTATTTGACGTTTTTGTTGTTGTTGATGTTGTTGTTGTTGTTGTTTATTTGACGTTGTTGTTGTTGTTTATTTGACGTTCTTGTTGTTGACGTTGTTGTTGTTGTTGTTTATTTGACGTTGTTGTTGTTGTTGATAAAGTTGTTGTTGTTGTTGTTTATTTGACGTTGTTGTTGTTGTTGTTGTTTATTTGACGTTCTTGTTGTTGACGTTGTTGTTGTTGTTGTTTATTTGACGTTGTTGTTGTTGTTGTTGACAAAGTTGTTGTTGTTGTTTATTTGACGTTTTTGTTGTTGTTGTTTTCGTTTTTGTTTATTTGACGTTGTTGTAGTTGTTTAATTGACGTTGTTGTTGTTGTTGTTTATTTGACGTTGTTGTTGTTGTTGTTGTTGTTATTGTTGTTGTTGTTTATTTGACGTTGTTGTTGTTGTTCTTTATTTGACTTTGTTGTCGTTGTTGTTGTTTATTTGACGTTGTTGTTGTTGATGTTGTTGTTGTTGTTTATTTGACATTGTTGTTGTTGTTATTGTTTATTTGACGTTGTTGTTGTTGTTGTTGTTTATTTGGCGTTGTTTTTGTTGTATTTGACGTTGTTATTGTTGTTTATTTGATGTTGTTGTTGTTGTTTATTTGACGTTGTTTTTGTTGTTGTTTATTTGACGTTGTTGTTGTTGTTTATTTGACGTTGTTGTTGTTGTTTATTTGACGTTGTTGTGGTTGTTTATTTAACGTTGTTGTTGTTGTTGTTTATTTGAAATTGTTGTTATTGACAGTGTTGTTGTTGTTGTTTATTTGACGTTGTTGTTGTTGTTGTTTATTTGACGTTGTTGTTGTTGTTGTTTATTTCACGTTGTTGTTGTTGTTTATTTGACGTTGTTCTTGTTGTTGACATAGTTGTTGTTGTTGTTGTTTATTTGACGTTGTTGTTGTTGTTGTTTATTTGACGTTGTTGTTGTTGTTGTTGTTGTTGTTGTTTATTTGACATTGTTGTTGTTGTTGACGTTGTTGTTGTTGTTGTTTATTTGACATTGTTGTTATTGTTGTTGTTGACGTTGTTGTTGTTGTTGTTGTTTATTTGACTTTGTTATTGTTGTTGTTTATTTGACGTTGTTGTTGTTGTTGACTTAGTTGTTGTTGTTGTTTATTTGACGTTGTGGTTGTTGTTGACGTTGTTGTTTATTTGACGTTGTTGTTGTTGTTTATTTGACGTTGTTGTTGTTGTTGTTTATTTGACGTTGTTGTTGTTATTTATTTGACATTGTTGTTGTTGTTGACGTTGTTGTTGTTGTTGTTTATTTGACATTGTTGTTGTTGTTGTTGACGTTGTTGTTGTTGTTGTTGTTTATTTGACATTGTTTTAGTATTGTTGTTTATTTGACATTGTTGTTGTTATTTATTTGACGTTGTTGTGGGTGACATTGTTGTTGTTGTTGTTTATTTGACGTTGTTGTTGTTGTTGTTGTTTATTTGACGTAGTTGTTATTGTTGACGTTGTTGTTGTTGTTGTTGTTTATTTGACGTTGTTGTTGTTGTTGTTTATTTGACATTGTTGTTATTGACGTTGTTGTTGTTGTTGTTGTTATTTATTTGACGTTGTTTTAGTATTGTTGTTTATTTGACATTATTGTTGTTATTTATTTGACGTTGTTGTTGTTAACGTTGTTTTTGTTGTTGTTTATTTGACGTTGTTGTTGTTATTTATTTGACGTTGTTGTTGTTGTTTATTTGACGTTGTTGTTGTTGTTTATTTAACGTTGTTGTTGTTGTTGTTGTTTATTTGAAATTGTTGTTATTGACAGTGTTGTTGTTGTTGTTTATTTGACGTTGTTGTTGTTGTTGTTTGGCGTTGTTGTTGTTGTTTATTTGACATTGTTGTTGTTGTTGTTATTGTTTATTTGACGTTGTTGTTGTTGTTTATTTGGCGTTGTTTTTGTTGTATTTGACGTTGTTGTTGTTGTTAACGTTGTTTTTGTTGTTGTTTATTTGACGTTGTTGTTGTTGTTGTTTATTTGACGTTGTTGTTGGTTTTTATTTGACGTTGTTGTTGTTGTTTATTTAACGTTGTTGTTGTTGTTGTTTATTTGAAATTGTTGTTATTGACAGTGTTGTTGTTGTTGTTGTTTATTTGACGTTGTTGTTGTTGTTGTTTATTTGACGTTGTTGTTGTTATTGTTTATTTGACGTTGTTGTTGTTGTTTATTTGACATTGTTCTTGTTGTTGACATATTTGTTGTTGTTGTTATTTATTTGACGTTGTTGTTGTTGTTGTTGTTTATTTGACGTTGTTGTTGTTGTTGTTGTTGTTTATTTGACATTGTTGTTGTTGTTGACGTTGTTGTTGTTGTTGTTGTTTATTTGACATTGTTGTTATTGTTGTTGTTAACGTTGTTGTTGTTGTTTATTTGACTTTGTTATTGTTGTTGTTTATTTAACGTTGTTGTTGTTGTTGTTGACTTTGTTGTTGTTGTTGTTTATTTGACGTTGTGGTTGTTGTTGACGTTGTTGTTTATTTGACGTTGTTGTTGTTGTTTATTTGACGTTGTTGTTGTTGTTGATAAAGTTGTTGTTGTTGTTGTTTATTTGACGTTGTTGTTGTTGTTGTTTATTTGACGTTGTTGTTGTTGACGTTGTTGTTGTTGTTGTTTATTTGACATTGTTGTTGTTGTTGTTATTGTTTATTTGACGTTGTTGTTGTTGTTGTTGTTTATTTGGCGTTGTTTTTGTTGTATTTGACGTTGTTGTTGTTGTTTATTTGACATTGTTGTTGTTGTTGACGTTGTTGTTGTTGTTTTTGTTGTTTATTTGACATTGTTGTTGTTGTTGTTGACGTTGTTGTTGTTGTTGTTTATTTGACATTGTTTTAGTATTGTTGTTTATTTGACATTGTTGTTGTTATTTATTTGACGTTGTTGTGGGTGACATTGTTGTTGTTGTTGTTTATTTGATGTTGTTGTTGTTGTTGTTTATTTGACGTAGTTGTTGTTGTTGACGTTGTTGTTGTTGTTGTTTATTTGACGTTGTTGTTGTTGTTGTTTATTTGACATTGTTGTTATTGACGTTGTTGTTGTTGTTGTTGTTGTTTATTTGACGTTGTTTTAGTATTGTTGTTTATTTGACATTGTTGTTGTTATTTATTTGACGTTGTTGTTGTTAACGTTGTTTTTGTTGTTGTTTATTTGACGTTGTTGTTGTTGTTTATTTGACGTTGTTGTTGTTGTTTATTTGACGTTGTTGTTGTTGTTTATTTAACGTTGTTGTTGTTGTTTATTTGAAATTGTTGTTATTGACAGTGTTGTTGTTGTTGTTTATTTGACGTTGTTGTTGTTGTTGTTGTTTGGCGTTGTTGTTGTTGTATTTGACGTTGTTGTTGTTGTTTATTTGACGTTGTTGTTGTTGACGTCGTTTTTGTTGTTGTTTATTTGACGTTGTTGTTGTTGACGTTGTTTTTGTTGTTATTTATTTGACGTTGTTGTTGTTGTTCTTTATTTGACGTTGTTATTGTTTATTTGACGTTGTTGTTGTTGTTTATTTAACGTTGTTGTTGTTGACATTGTTGTTGTTGTTATTGTTTATTTGACGTTGTTGTTGTTGTTTATTTGACGTAGTTGTTGTTGATGACGTTGTTGTTGTTGTTGTTTATTTGACGTTTTTGTTGTTGTTGATGTTGTTGTTGTTGTTGTTTATTTGACGTTGTTGTTGTTGTTGTTTATTTGACGTTCTTGTTGTTGACGTTGTTGTTGTTGTTGTTTATTTGACGTTGTTGTTGTTGTTGATAAAGTTGTTGTTGTTGTTGTTTATTTGACGTTGTTGTTGTTGTTGTTTATTTGACGTTCTTGTTGTTGACGTTGTTGTTGTTGTTGTTTATTTGACGTTGTTGTTGTTGTTGACAAAGTTGTTGTTGTTGTTTATTTGACGTTTTTGTTGTTGTTGTTTTCGTTTTTGTTTATTTGACGTTGTTGTAGTTGTTTAATTGACGTTGTTGTTGTTGTTGTTTATTTGACGTTGTTGTTGTTGTTGTTGTTGTTATTGTTGTTGTTGTTTATTTGACGTTGTTGTTGTTGTTCTTTATTTGACTTTGTTGTCGAAGTTGTTGTTTATTTGACGTTGTTGTTGTTGATGTTGTTGTTGTTGTTTATTTGACATTGTTGTTGTTGTTATTGTTTATTTGACGTTGTTGTTGTTGTTGTTGTTTATTTGGCGTTGTTTTTGTTGTATTTGACGTTGTTATTGTTGTTTATTTGATGTTGTTGTTGTTGTTTATTTGACGTTGTTTTTGTTGTTGTTTATTTGACGTTGTTGTTGTTGTTTATTTGACGTTGTTGTTGTTTATTTGACGTTGTTGTTGTTGTTTATTTAACGTTGTTGTTGTTGTTGTTTATTTGAAATTGTTGTTATTGACAGTGTTGTTGTTGTTGTTTATTTGACGTTGTTGTTGTTGTTGTTTATTTGACGTTGTTGTTGTTGTTTATTTCACGTTGTTGTTGTTGTTTATTTGACGTTGTTCTTGTTGTTGACATAGTTGTTGTTGTTGTTGTTTATTTGACGTTGTTGTTGTTGTTGTTTATTTGACGTTGTTGTTGTTGTTGTTGTTGTTTATTTGACATTGTTGTTGTTGTTGACGTTAATGTTGTTGTTGTTGTTTATTTGACATTGTTGTTATTGTTGTTGTTGACGTTGTTGTTGTTGTTGTTGTTTATTTGACTTTGTTATTGTTGTTGTTTATTTGACGTTGTTGTTGTTGTTGACTTAGTTGTTGTTGTTGTTTATTTGACGTTGTGGTTGTTGTTGACGTTGTTGTTTATTTGACGTTGTTGTTGTTGTTTATTTGACGTTGTTGTTGTTGTTGTTTATTTGACGTTGTTGTTGTTATTTATTTGACATTGTTGTTGTTGTTGACGTTGTTGTTGTTGTTGTTGTTGTTTATTTGACATTGTTGTTGTTGTTGTTGACGTTGTTGTTGTTGTTGTTGTTTATTTGACATTGTTTTAGTATTGTTGTTTATTTGACATTGTTGTTGTTATTTATTTGACGTTGTTGTGGGTGACATTGTTGTTGTTGTTGTTTATTTGACGTTGTTGTTGTTGTTGTTGTTTATTTGACGTAGTTGTTATTGTTGACGTTGTTGTTGTTGTTGTTGTTTATTTGACGTTGTTGTTGTTGTTCTTTATTTGACATTGTTGTTATTGACGTTGTTGTTGTTGTTGTTGTTATTTATTTGACGTTGTTTTAGTATTGTTGTTTATTTGACATTATTGTTGTTATTTATTTGACGTTGTTGTTGTTAACGTTGTTTTTGTTGTTGTTTATTTGACGTTGTTGTTGTTGTTTATTTGACGTTGTTGTTGTTGTTTATTTGACGTTGTTGTTGTTGTTTATTTAACGTTGTTGTTGTTGTTGTTTATTTGAAATTGTTGTTATTGACAGTGTTGTTGTTGTTGTTTATTTGACGTTGTTGTTGTTGTTGTTTGGCGTTGTTGTTGTTGTTTATTTGACATTGTTGTTGTTGTTGTTATTGTTTATTTGACGTTGTTGTTGTTGTTTATTTGGCGTTGTTTTTGTTGTATTTGACGTTGTTGTTGTTGTTTATTTGACGTTGTTGTTGTTGTTAACGTTGTTTTTGTTGTTGTTTATTTGACGTTGTTGTTGTTGTTGTTTATTTGACGTTGTTGTTGGTTTTTATTTGACGTTGTTGTTGTTGTTTATTTAACGTTGTTGTTGTTGTTGTTTATTTGAAATTGTTGTTATTGACAGTGTTGTTGTTGTTGTTGTTTATTTGACGTTGTTGTTGTTGTTGTTTATTTGACGTTGTTGTTGTTATTGTTTATTTGACGTTGTTGTTGTTGTTTATTTGACGTTGTTCTTGTTGTTGACATATTTGTTGTTGTTGTTATTTATTTGACGTTGTTGTTGTTGTTGTTGTTGTTGTTTATTTGACGTTGTTGTTGTTGTTGTTGTTGTTTATTTGACATTGTTGTTGTTGTTGACGTTGTTGTTGTTGTTGTTGTTTATTTGACATTGTTGTTATTGTTGTTGTTAACGTTGTTGTTGTTGTTTATTTGACTTTGTTATTGTTGTCGTTTATTTGACGTTGTTGTTGTTGTTGTTGACTTTGTTGTTGTTGTTGTTTATTTGACGTTGTGGTTGTTGTTGACGTTGTTGTTTATTTGACGTTGTTGTTGTTGTTTATTTGACGTTGTTGTTTATTTGACGTTGTTGTTGTTGTTTATTTGACGTTGTTGTTGTTGTTGTTTATTTGACGTTGTTGTTGTTATTTATTTGACATTGTTGTTGTTGTTGACGTTGTTGTTGTTGTTGTTGTTTATTTGACATTGTTGTTGTTGTTGTTGACGTTGTTGTTGTTGTTGTTGTTGTTTATTTGACATTGTTTTAGTATTGTTGTTTATTTAACATTGTTGTTGTTATTTATTTGACGTTGTTGTGGGTGACATTGTTGTTGTTGTTGTTTATTTGACGTTGTTGTTGTTGTGGTTTATTTGACGTAGTTGTTGTTGTTGACGTTGTTGTTGTTGTTGTTTATTTGACGTTGTTGTTGTTGTTGTTTATTTGACATTGTTGTTATTGACGTTGTTGTTGTTGTTGTTGTTGTTGTTGTTGTTTATTTGACGTTGTTTTAGTATTGTTGTTTATTTGTCATTGTTGTTGTTATTTATTTGATGTTGTTGTTGTTAACGTTGTTTTTGTTGTTGTTTATTTGACGTTGTTGTTGTTGTTGTTTATTTGACGTTGTTGTTGTTGTTTATTTGACGTTGTTGTTGTTGTTGTTTATTTAACGTTGTTGTTGTTGTTGTTTATTTGAAATTGTTGTTATTGACAGTGTTGTTGTTGTTGTTTATTTGACGTTATTGTTGTTGTTGTTGTTTGGCGTTGTTGTTGTTGTATTTGACGTTGTTGTTGTTGTTTATTTGACGTTGTTGTTGTTGACGTCGTTTTTGTTGTTGTTTATTTGACGTTGTTATTGTTGACGTTGTTTTTGTTGTTATTTATTTGACGTTGTTGTTGTTGTTGTTGTTCTTTATTTGACGTTGTTATTATTTATTTGACGTTGTTGTTGTTGTTTATTTAACGTTGTTGTTGTTGACATTGTTGTTGTTGTTATTGTTTATTTGACGTTGTTGTTGTTGTTTATTTGACGTAGTTGTTGTTGTTGACGTTGTTGTTGTTGTTGTTTATTTGACGTTTTTGTTGTTGTTGATGTTGTTGTTGTTGTTGTTTATTTGACGTTGTTGTTGTTGTTGTTTATTTGACGTTCTTGTTGTTGACGTTGTTGTTGTTGTTGTTTATTTGACGTTGTTGTTGTTGTTGATAAAGTTGTTGTTGTTGTTGTTTATTTGACGTTGTTGTTGTTGTTGTTTATTTGACGTTCTTGTTGTTGACGTTGTTGTTGTTGTTGTTTATTTGACGTTGTTGTTGTTGTTGACAAAGTTGTTGTTGTTGTTTATTTGACGTTTTTGTTGTTGTTGTTTTCGTTTTTGTTTATTTGACGTTGTTGTAGTTGTTTAATTGACGTTGTTGTTGTTGTTGTTTATTTGACGTTGTTGTTGTTGTTGTTGTTATTGTTGTTGTTGTTTATTTGACGTTGTTGTTGTTGTTCTTTATTTGACTTTGTTGTCGAAGTTGTTGTTTATTTGACGTTGTTGTTGTTGATGTTGTTGTTGTTGTTTATTTGACATTGTTGTTGTTGTTATTGTTTATTTGACGTTGTTGTTGTTGTTGTTGTTTATTTGGCGTTGTTTTTGTTGTATTTGACGTTGTTATTGTTGTTTATTTGATGTTGTTGTTGTTGTTTATTTGACGTTGTTTTTGTTGTTGTTTATTTGACGTTGTTGTTGTTGTTTATTTGACGTTGTTGTTGTTTATTTGACGTTGTTGTTGTTGTTTATTTAACGTTGTTGTTGTTGTTGTTTATTTGAAATTGTTGTTATTGACAGTGTTGTTGTTGTTGTTTATTTGACGTTGTTGTTGTTGTTGTTTATTTGACGTTGTTGTTGTTGTTTATTTCACGTTGTTGTTGTTGTTTATTTGACGTTGTTCTTGTTGTTGACATAGTTGTTGTTGTTGTTGTTTATTTGACGTTGTTGTTGTTGTTGTTTATTTGACGTTGTTGTTGTTGTTGTTGTTGTTGTTTATTTGACATTGTTGTTGTTGTTGACGTTAATGTTGTTGTTGTTGTTTATTTGACATTGTTGTTATTGTTGTTGTTGACGTTGTTGTTGTTGTTGTTGTTTATTTGACTTTGTTATTGTTGTTGTTTATTTGACGTTGTTGTTGTTGTTGACTTAGTTGTTGTTGTTGTTTATTTGACGTTGTGGTTGTTGTTGACGTTGTTGTTTATTTGACGTTGTTGTTGTTGTTTATTTGACGTTGTTGTTGTTGTTGTTTATTTGACGTTGTTGTTGTTATTTATTTGACATTGTTGTTGTTGTTGACGTTGTTGTTGTTGTTGTTGTTGTTTATTTGACATTGTTGTTGTTGTTGTTGACGTTGTTGTTGTTGTTGTTGTTTATTTGACATTGTTTTAGTATTGTTGTTTATTTGACATTGTTGTTGTTATTTATTTGACGTTGTTGTGGGTGACATTGTTGTTGTTGTTGTTTATTTGACGTTGTTGTTGTTGTTGTTGTTTATTTGACGTAGTTGTTATTGTTGACGTTGTTGTTGTTGTTGTTGTTGTTTATTTGACGTTGTTGTTGTTGTTCTTTATTTGACATTGTTGTTATTGACGTTGTTGTTGTTGTTGTTGTTATTTATTTGACGTTGTTTTAGTATTGTTGTTTATTTGACATTATTGTTGTTATTTATTTGACGTTGTTGTTGTTAACGTTGTTTTTGTTGTTGTTTATTTGACGTTGTTGTTGTTGTTTATTTGACGTTGTTGTTGTTGTTTATTTGACGTTGTTGTTGTTGTTGTTTATTTAACGTTGTTGTTGTTGTTGTTTATTTGAAATTGTTGTTATTGACAGTGTTGTTGTTGTTGTTTATTTGACGTTGTTGTTGTTGTTGTTTGGCGTTGTTGTTGTTGTTTATTTGACATTGTTGTTGTTGTTGTTATTGTTTATTTGACGTTGTTGTTGTTGTTTATTTGGCGTTGTTTTTGTTGTATTTGACGTTGTTGTTGTTGTTTATTTGACGTTGTTGTTGTTGTTAACGTTGTTTTTGTTGTTGTTTATTTGACGTTGTTGTTGTTGTTGTTTATTTGACGTTGTTGTTGGTTTTTATTTGACGTTGTTGTTGTTGTTTATTTAACGTTGTTGTTGTTGTTGTTTATTTGAAATTGTTGTTATTGACAGTGTTGTTGTTGTTGTTGTTTATTTGACGTTGTTGTTGTTGTTGTTTATTTGACGTTGTTGTTGTTATTGTTTATTTGACGTTGTTGTTGTTGTTTATTTGACGTTGTTCTTGTTGTTGACATATTTGTTGTTGTTGTTATTTATTTGACGTTGTTGTTGTTGTTGTTGTTGTTGTTGTTTATTTGACGTTGTTGTTGTTGTTGTTGTTGTTTATTTGACATTGTTGTTGTTGTTGACGTTGTTGTTGTTGTTGTTGTTTATTTGACATTGTTGTTATTGTTGTTGTTAACGTTGTTGTTGTTGTTTATTTGACTTTGTTATTGTTGTCGTTTATTTGACGTTGTTGTTGTTGTTGTTGACTTTGTTGTTGTTGTTGTTTATTTGACGTTGTGGTTGTTGTTGACGTTGTTGTTTATTTGACGTTGTTGTTGTTGTTTATTTGACGTTGTTGTTTATTTGACGTTGTTGTTGTTGTTTATTTGACGTTGTTGTTGTTGTTGTTTATTTGACGTTGTTGTTGTTATTTATTTGACATTGTTGTTGTTGTTGACGTTGTTGTTGTTGTTGTTGTTTATTTGACATTGTTGTTGTTGTTGTTGACGTTGTTGTTGTTGTTGTTGTTGTTTATTTGACATTGTTTTAGTATTGTTGTTTATTTAACATTGTTGTTGTTATTTATTTGACGTTGTTGTGGGTGACATTGTTGTTGTTGTTGTTTATTTGACGTTGTTGTTGTTGTTGTTTATTTGACGTAGTTGTTGTTGTTGACGTTGTTGTTGTTGTTGTTTATTTGACGTTGTTGTTGTTGTTGTTTATTTGACATTGTTGTTATTGACGTTGTTGTTGTTGTTGTTGTTGTTGTTGTTGTTGTTTATTTGACGTTGTTTTAGTATTGTTGTTTATTTGTCATTGTTGTTGTTATTTATTTGACGTTGTTGTTGTTAACGTTGTTTTTGTTGTTGTTTATTTGACGTTGTTGTTGTTGTTGTTTATTTGACGTTGTTGTTGTTGTTTATTTGACGTTGTTGTTGTTGTTGTTTATTTAACGTTGTTGTTGTTGTTGTTTATTTGAAATTGTTGTTATTGACAGTGTTGTTGTTGTTGTTTATTTGACGTTATTGTTGTTGTTGTTGTTTGGCGTTGTTGTTGTTGTATTTGACGTTGTTGTTGTTGTTTATTTGACGTTGTTGTTGTTGACGTCGTTTTTGTTGTTGTTTATTTGACGTTGTTATTGTTGACGTTGTTTTTGTTGTTATTTATTTGACGTTGTTGTTGTTGTTGTTGTTCTTTATTTGACGTTGTTATTATTTATTTGACGTTGTTGTTGTTGTTTATTTAACGTTGTTGTTGTTGACATTGTTGTTGTTGTTATTGTTTATTTGACGTTGTTGTTGTTGTTTATTTGACGTAGTTGTTGTTGTTGACGTTGTTGTTGTTGTTGTTTATTTGACGTTTTTGTTGTTGTTGATGTTGTTGTTGTTGTTTATTTGACGTTGTTGTTGTTGTTTATTTGACGTTCTTGTTGTTAATGTTGTTGTTGTTGTTGTTTATTTGACGTTGTTGTTGTTGTTGAAAATGTTGTTGTTGTTGTTTATTTGACGTTGTTGTTGTTGTTGAAAACGTTGTTGTTGTTGTTGTTTATTTGACGTTGTTGTTGTTGTTGTTTATTTGACGTTCTTGTTGTTGACGTTGTTGTTGTTGTTGTTTATTTGACGTTGTTGTTGTTGTTGACAAAGTTGTTGTTGTTGTTTATTTGACGTTTTTGTTGTTGTTGTTTTCGTTGTTGTTTATTTGACGTTCTTGTTGTTGACGTTGTTGTTGTTGTTGTTTATTTGACGTTGTTGTTGTTGTTGACAAAGTTGTTGTTGTTGTTTATTTGACGTTTTTGTTGTTGTTGTTTTCGTTGTTGTTTATTTGACGTTGTTGTAGTTGTTTAATTGACGTTGTTGTTGTTTATTTGACGTTGTTGTTGTTGTTGTTATTGTTGTTGTTGTTTATTTGACGTTGTTGTTGTTGTTCTTTATTTGACGTTGTTGTCGTTGTTGTTGTTTATTTGACGTTGTTGTTGTTGATGTTGTTGTTGTTGTTGTTGTTTATTTGACATTGTTGTTGTTGTTGTTATTGTTTATTTGACGTTGTTGTTGTTGTTGTTTATTTGGCGTTGTTTTTGTTGTATTTGACGTTGTTGTTGTTGTTTATTTGACGTTGTTGTTGTTGTTGTTGTTTGGCGTTGTTGTTGTTGTATTTGACGTTGTTGTTATTGTTTATTTGACGTTGTTGTTGTTGACGTCGTTTTTGTTGTTGTTTATTTGACGTTGTTGTTGTTGACGTTGTTTTTGTTGTTATTTATTTGACGTTGTTGTTGTTGTTGTTGTTCTTTATTTGACGTTGTTATTGTTTATTTGACGTTGTTGTTGTTGTTTATTTAACGTTGTTGTTGTTGACATTGTTGTTGTTGTTATTGTTTATTTGACGTTGTTGTTGTTGTTTATTTGACGTAGTTGTTGTTGTTGACGTTGTTGTTGTTGTTGTTTATTTGACGTTTTTGTTGTTGTTGATGTTGTTGTTGTTGTTGTTTATTTGACGTTGTTGTTGTTGTTTATTTGACGTTCTTGTTGTTGACGTTGTTGTTGTTGTTGTTTATTTGACGTTGTTGTTGTTGTTGATAAAGTTGTTGTTGTTGTTGTTTATTTGACGTTGTTGTTGTTGTTGTTTATTTGACGTTCTTGTTGTTGACGTTGTTGTTGTTGTTGTTTATTTGACGTTGTTGTTGTTGTTGTTGACAAAGTTGTTGTTGTTGTTTATTTGACGTTTTTGTTGTTGTTGTTTTCGTTTTTGTTTATTTGACGTTGTTGTAGTTGTTTAATTGACGTTGTTGTTGTTGTTGTTTATTTGACGTTGTTGTTGTTGTTGTTGTTGTTATTGTTGTTGTTTTTTATTTGACGTTGTTGTTGTTGTTCTTTATTTGACTTTGTTGTCGTTGTTGTTGTTTATTTGACGTTGTTGTTGTTGATGTTGTTGTTGTTGTTTATTTGACATTGTTGTTGTTGTTATTGTTTATTTGACGTTGTTGTTGTTGTTGTTGTTTATTTGGCGTTGTTTTTGTTGTATTTGACGTTGTTATTGTTGTTTATTTGATGTTGTTGTTGTTGTTTATTTGACGTTGTTTTTGTTGTTGTTTATTTGACGTTGTTGTTGTTGTTTATTTGACGTTGTTGTTGTTGTTTATTTGACGTTGTTGTGGTTGTTTATTTAACGTTGTTGTTGTTGTTTATTTGAAATTGTTGTTATTGACAGTGTTGTTGTTGTTGTTTATTTGACGTTGTTGTTGTTGTTGTTTATTTGACATTGTTGTTGTTGTTGTTGTTTATTTCACGTTGTTGTTGTTGTTTATTTGACGTTGTTCTTGTTGTTGACATAGTTGTTGTTGTTGTTGTTTATTTGACGTTGTTGTTGTTGTTGTTTATTTGACGTTGTTGTTGTTGTTGTTGTTGTTGTTGTTTATTTGACATTGTTGTTGTTGTTGACGTTGTTGTTGTTGTTGTTTATTTGACATTGTTGTTATTGTTGTTGTTGACGTTGTTGTTGTTGTTGTTGTTTATTTGACTTTGTTATTGTTGTTGTTTATTTGACGTTGTTGTTGTTGTTGACTAAGTTGTTGTTGTTGTTTATTTGACGTTGTGGTTGTTGTTGACGTTGTTGTTTATTTGACGTTGTTGTTGTTGTTTATTTGACGTTGTTGTTGTTGTTGTTTATTTGACGTTGTTGTTGTTATTTATTTGACATTGTTGTTGTTGTTGACGTTGTTGTTGTTGTTGTTGTTTATTTGACATTGTTGTTGTTGTTGTTGACGTTGTTGTTGTTGTTGTTGTTTATTTGACATTGTTTTAGTATTGTTGTTTATTTGACATTGTTGTTGTTATTTATTTGACGTTGTTGTGGGTGACATTGTTGTTGTTGTTGTTTATTTGACGTTGTTGTTGTTGTTGTTGTTTATTTGACGTAGTTGTTATTGTTGACGTTGTTGTTGTTGTTGTTGTTTATTTGACGTTGTTGTTGTTGTTGTTTATTTGACATTGTTGTTATTGACGTTGTTGTTGTTGTTGTTGTTATTTATTTGACGTTGTTTTAGTATTGTTGTTTATTTGACATTATTGTTGTTATTTATTTGACGTTGTTGTTGTTAACGTTGTTTTTGTTGTTGTTTATTTGACGTTGTTGTTGTTGTTTATTTGACGTTGTTGTTGTTGTTTATTTGACGTTGTTGTTGTTGTTTATTTAACGTTGTTGTTGTTGTTGTTTATTTGAAATTGTTGTTATTGACAGTGTTGTTGTTGTTGTTTATTTGACGTTGTTGTTGTTGTTATTTGGCGTTGTTGTTGTTGTTTATTTGACATTGTTGTTGTTGTTGTTATTGTTTATTTGACGTTGTTGTTGTTGTTTATTTGGCGTTGTTTTTGTTGTATTTGACGTTGTTGTTGTTGTTTATTTGACGTTGTTGTTGTTGTTAACGTTGTTTTTGTTGTTGTTTATTTGACGTTATTGTTGTTGTTGTTTATTTGACGTTGTTGTTGGTTTTTATTTGACGTTGTTGTTGTTGTTTATTTAACGTTGTTGTTGTTGTTGTTTATTTGAAATTGTTGTTATTGACAGTGTTGTTGTTGTTGTTGTTTATTTGACGTTGTTGTTGTTGTTGTTTATTTGACGTTGTTGTTGTTATTGTTTATTTGACGTTGTTGTTGTTGTTTATTTGACGTTGTTCTTGTTGTTGACATATTTGTTGTTGTTGTTATTTATTTGACGTTGTTGTTGTTGTTGTTGTTGTTGTTGTTTATTTGACGTTGTTGTTGTTGTTGTTGTTTATTTGACACTGTTGTTGTTGTTGACGTTGTTGTTGTTGTTGTTGTTTATTTGACATTGTTGTTATTGTTGTTGTTAACGTTGTTGTTGTTGTTTATTTGACTTTGTTATTGTTGTTGTTTATTTGACGTTGTTGTTGTTGTTGTTGACTTTGTTGTTGTTGTTGTTTATTTGACGTTGTGGTTGTTGTTGACGTTGTTGTTTATTTGACGTTGTTGTTGTTGTTTATTTGACGTTGTTGTTTATTTGACGTTGTTGTTGTTGTTTATTTGACGTTGTTGTTGTTGTTGTTTATTTGACGTTGTTGTTGTTATTTATTTGACATTGTTGTTGTTGTTGACGTTGTTGTTGTTGTTGTTGTTGTTTATTTGACATTGTTGTTGTTGTTGTTGACGTTGTTGTTGTTGTTGTTGTTTATTTGACATTGTTTTAGTATTGTTGTTTATTTAACATTGTTGTTGTTATTTATTTGACGTTGTTGTGGGTGACATTGTTGTTGTTGTTGTTTATTTGACGTTGTTGTTGTTGTTGTTTATTTGACGTAGTTGTTGTTGTTGACGTTGTTGTTGTTGTTGTTTATTTGACGTTGTTGTTGTTGTTGTTTATTTGACATTGTTGTTATTGACGTTGTTGTTGTTGTTGTTGTTGTTTATTTGACGTTGTTTTAGTATTGTTGTTTATTTGTCATTGTTGTTGTTATTTATTTGACGTTGTTGTTGTTAACGTTGTTTTTGTTGTTGTTTATTTGACGTTGTTGTTGTTGTTGTTTATTTGCCGTTGTTGTTGTTGTTTATTTGACGTTGTTGTTGTTGTTTATTTAACGTTGTTGTTGTTGTTGTTGTTTATTTGAAATTGTTGTTATTGACAGTGTTGTTGTTGTTGTTTATTTGACGTTATTGTTGTTGTTGTTGTTTGGCGTTGTTGTTGTTGTATTTGACGTTGTTGTTGTTGTTTATTTGACGTTGTTGTTGTTGACGTCGTTTTTGTTGTTGTTTATTTGACGTTGTTATTGTTGACGTTGTTTTTGTTGTTATTTATTTGACGTTGTTGTTGTTGTTGTTGTTCTTAATTTGACGTTGTTATTATTTATTTGACGTTGTTGTTGTTGTTTATTTAACGTTGTTGTTGTTGACATTGTTGTTGTTGTTATTGTTTATTTGACGTTGTTGTTGTTGTTTATTTGACGTAGTTGTTGTTGACGTTGTTGTTGTTGTTGTTTATTTGACGTTTTTGTTGTTGTTGATGTTGTTGTTGTTGTTTATTTGACGTTGTTGTTGTTGTTTATTTGACGTTCTTGTTGTTAATGTTGTTGTTGTTGTTGTTTATTTGACGTTGTTGTTGTTGTTGAAAACGTTGTTGTTGTTGTTGTTTATTTGACGTTGTTGTTGTTGTTGTTTATTTGACGTTCTTGTTGTTGACGTTGTTGTTGTTGTTGTTTATTTGACGTTGTTGTTGTTGTTGACAAAGTTGTTGTTGTTGTTTATTTGACGTTTTTGTTGTTGTTGTTTTCGTTGTTGTTTATTTGACGTTGTTGTAGTTGTTTAATTGACGTTGTTGTTGTTGTTCTTTATTTGACGTTGTTGTCGTTGTTGTTGTTTATTTGACGTTGTTGTTGTTGATGTTGTTGTTGTTGTTTATTTGACATTGTTGTTGTTGTTGTTATTGTTTATTTGACGTTGTTGTTGTTGTTGTTTATTTGGCGTTGTTTTTGTTGTATTTGACGTTGTTGTTGTTGTTTATTTGACGTTGTTGTTGTTGATGTTGTTGTTGTTGTTGTTTATTTGACATTGTTGTTGTTGTTGTTATTGTTTATTTGACGTTGTTGTTGTTGTTGTTTATTTGGCGTTGTTTTTGTTGTATTTGACGTTGTTGTTGTTGTTTATTTGACGTTGTTGTTGTTGTTTATTTGACGTTGTTTTTGTTGTTGTTTATTTGACGTTGTTGTTGTTGTTGTTTATTTGACGTTGTTGTTGTTGTTTATTTGACGTTGTTGTTGTTTATTTAACGTTGTTGTTGTTGTTGTTGTTTATTTGAAATTGTTGTTATTGACAGTGTTGTTGTTGTTGTTTATTTGACGTTGTTGTTGTTGTTGTTTATTTGACGTTGTTGTTGTTGTTGTTTATTTGACGTTGTTGTTGTTGTTTATTTGACGTTGTTCTTGTTGTTGACATAGTTGTTGTTGTTGTTGTTGTTTATTTGACGTTGTTGTTGTTGTTGTTGTTTATTTGACGTTGTTGTTGTTGTTGTTGTTGTTTATTTGACATTGTTGTTGTTGTTGACGTTGTTGTTGTTGTTGTTTATTTGACATTGTTGTTATTATTGTTGTTGATGTTGTTGTTGTTGTTTATTTGACTTTGTTATTATTGTTGTTTATTTGACGTTGTTGTTGTTGTTGACTTAGTTGTTGTTGTTGTTTATTTGACGTTGTGGTTGTTGTTGACGTTGTTGTTTATTTGACGTTGTTGTTGTTGTTGTTTATTTGACGTTGTTGTTGTTGTTGTTTATTTGACGTTGTTGTTGTTATTTATTTGACATTATTGTTGTTGTTGACGTTGTTGTTGTTGTTGTTGTTGTTTATTTGACATTGTTGTTGTTGTTGTTGACGTTGTTGTTGTTGTTGTTGTTTATTTGACATTGTTTTAGTATTGTTGTTTATTTGACATTGTTGTTGTTATTTATTTGACGTTGTTGTGGGTGACATTATTGTTGTTGTTGTTTATTTGACGTTGTTGTTGTTGTTGTTTATTTGACGTAGTTGTTGTTGTTGACGTTGTTGTTGTTGTTGTTTATTTGACGTTGTTGTTGTTGTTGTTTATTTGACATTGTTGTTATTGACGTTGTTGTTATTGTTGTTGTTGTTTATTTGACGTTTTTTTAGTATTGTTGTTTATTTGACATTATTGTTGTTATTTATTTGACGTTGTTGTTGTTAACATTATTTTTGTTGTTGTTTATTTGACGTTGTTGTTGTTGTTTTTTATTTGACGTTGTTGTTGTTGTTTATTTGACGTTGTTGTTGTTGTTTATTTAACGTTGTTGTTGTTGTTGTTTATTTGAAATTGTTGTTATTGACAGTGTTGTTGTTGTTGTTGTTTATTTGACGTTGTTGTTGTTGTTGTTTGGCGTTGTTGTTGTTGTATTTGACGTTGTTGTTGTTGTTTATTTGACGTTGTTGTTGTTGACGTTGTTTTTGTTGTTGTTTATTTGACGTTGTTGTTGTTGACGTTGTTTTTGTTGTTTTTTATTTGACGTTGTTGTTGTTGTTGTTGTTCTTTATTTGACGTTGTTATTGTTTATTTGACGTTGTTGTTGTTGTTTATTTAACGTTGTTGTTGTTGACATTGTTGTTGTTGTTATTGTTTATTTGACGTTGTTGTTGTTGTTTATTTGACGTAGTTGTTGTTGTTGACGTTGTTGTTGTTGTTTATTTGACGTTTTTGTTGTTGTTGATGTTGTTGTTGTTGTTTATTTGATGTTGTTGTTGTTGTTTATTTGACGTTCTTGTTGTTGACGTTGTTGTTGTTGTTTATTTGACGTTGTTGTTGTTGTTGATAAAGTTGTTGTTGTTGTTGTTTATTTGACGTTGTTGTTGTTGTTGTTTATTTGACGTTGTTGTTGTTGACGTTGTTGTTGTTGTTGTTTATTTGACATTGTTGTTGTTGTTCTTATTGTTTATTTGACGTTGTTGTTGTTGTTGTTGTTGTTTATTTGGCGTTGTTTTTGTTGTATTTGACGTTGTTGTTGTTGTTTATTTGACGTTGTTGTTGTTAACGTTGTTTTTGTTGTTGTTTATTTGACGTTGTTGTTGTTGTTTATTTGACGTTGTTGTTGTTTATTTGACGTTGTTGTTGTTGTTTATTTAACGTTGTTGTTGTTGTTTATTTGAAATTGTTGTTATTGACAGTGTTGTTGTTGTTGTTTATTTGACGTTGTTGTTGTTGTTGTTTGGCGTTGTTGTTGTTGTATTTGACGTTGTTGTTGTTGTTTATTTGACGTTGTTGTTGTTGACGTTGTTTTTGTTGTTGTTTATTTGACGTTGTTGTTGTTGATGTTGTTTTTGTTGTTATTTATTTGACGTTGTTATTGTTGTTGTTGTTCTTTATTTGACGTTGTTATTGTTTATTTGACGTTGTTGTTGTTGTTTATTTAACGTTGTTGTTGTTGACATTGTTGTTGTTGTTATTGTTTATTTGACGTATTTGTTGTTGTTTATTTGACGTAGTTATTGTTGTTGACATTGTTGTTGTTGTTGTTGTTTATTTGACGTTTTTGTTGTTGTTGATGTTGTTGTTGTTGTTTATTTGACGTTGTTGTTGTTGTTTATTTGACGTTCTTGTTATTGACGTTGTTGTTGTTGTTGTTGTTGTTGTTTATTTGACGTTGTTGTTGTTGTTGATAAAGTTGTTGTTGTCGTTATTTATTTGACGTTTTTGTTGTTGTTGTTTATTTGACGTTCTTGTTGTTGACGTTGTTGTTGTTGTTTATTTGACGTTGTTGTTGTTGTTGACAAAGTTGTTGTTGTTGTTGTTTATTTGACGTTTTTGTTGTTGTTGTTTTCGTTGTTGTTTATTTGACGTTGTTGTAGTTGTTTAATTGACGTTGTTGTTGTTGTTGTTTATTTGATGTTGTTGTTGTTGTTGTTATTGTTGTTGTTGTTTATTTGACGTTGTTGTTGGTGTTCTTTATTTGACGTTGTTGTCGTTGTTGTTGTTTATTTGACGTTGTTGTTGTTGACGTTGTTGTTGTTGTTGTTGTTGTTGTTGTTGTTATTGTTTATTTGACGTTGTTGTTGTTGTTGTTGTTTATTTGGCGTTGTTTTCGTTGTATTTGACGTTGTTGTTGTTGTTTATTTGACGTTGTTGTTGTTGTTTATTTGACGTTGTTGTTGTTGTTTATTTGACGTTGTTGTTGTTGTTGTTTATTTAACGTTGTTGTTGTTGTTGTTTATTTCAAATTGTTGTTATTGACAGTGTTGTTGTTGTTGTTTATTTGACGTTGTTGTTGTTGTTGTTTATTTGACGTTGTTGTTGTTGTTTATTTGATGTTGTTCTTGTTGTTGACATAGTTGTTGTTGTTGTTGTTTATTTGACGTTGTTGTTGTTGTTGACGTTGTTGTTGTTGTTGTTTATTTGACGTTGTTGTTGTTGTTGTTGTTTATTTGACATTGTTGTTGTTGTTGACGTTGTTGTTGTTGTTTATTTGACATTGTTGTTATTGTTGTTGTTGACGTTGTTGTTGTTGTTTATTTGACTTTGTTATTGTTGTTGTTTATTTGACGTTGTTGTTGTTGTTGTTGACTTAGTTGTTGTTGTTGTTTATTTAACGTTGTTGTTGTTGTTGACGTTGTTGTTTATTTGACGTTGTTGTTGTTGTTTATTTGACGTTGTTGTTGTTGTTGTTTATTTGACGTTGTTGTTGTTATTTATTTGACATTGTTGTTGTTGTTGACGTTGTTGTTGTTGTTGTTGTTTATTTGACATTGTTGTTGTTGTTGTTGACGTTGTTGTTGTTGTTGTTGTTGTTGTTTATTTGACATTGTTTTAGTATTGTTGTTTATTTGACATTGTTGTTGTTATTTATTTGACGTTGTTGTGGGTGACATTGTTGTTGTTGTTGTTTATTTGACGTTGTTGTTGTTGTTATTTATTTGACGTAGTCTTTGTTGTTGACATTGTTGTTGTTGCTGTTTATTTGACGTTGTTGTTGTTGTTGTTGTTGTTTATTTGACATTGTTGTTATTGACATTGTTGTTGTTGTTGTTGTTGTTGTTTATTTGACGTTATTTTAGTATTGTTGTTTATTTGACATTGTTGTTGTTATTTATTTGACGTTGTTGTTGTTAACGTTGTTTTTGTTGTTGTTTATTTGACGTTGTTGTTGTTGTTGTTTATTTGACGTTGTTGTTATTGTTTATTTGACGTTGTTGTTGTTTATTTAACGTTGTTGTTGTTGTTTATTTGAAATTGTTGTTATTGACAGTGTTGTTGTTGTTGTTTATTTGACGTTGTTGTTGTTGTTTTTTGGCGTTGTTGTTGTTGTATTTGACGTTGTTGTTGTTGTTTATTTGACGTTGTTGTTATTGACGTTGTTTTTGTTGTTGTTTATTTGACGTTGTTGTTGTTGTTGTTGTTTATTTGACGTTGTTGTTGTTATTTATTTGACTTTGTTGTTGTTGTTGTTTTTTTGACGTTGTTGTTGTTGTTGTTGTTTATTTGACATTGTTGTTATTGACGGTGTTGTTGTTGTTGTTTATTTGACGTTGTTGTTGTTGTTGTTTATTTGACGTTGTTGTTGTTGTTGTTTATTTGACGTTGTTGTTGTTGTTGACATAGTTGTTGTTGTTTATTTGACGTTGTTGTTGTGGTTGTTTATTTGCCATTGTTGTTGTTGTTGACATAGTTGTTGTTGTTGTTGTTTATTTGAAGTTGTTGTTGTTGTTGACGTTGTTGTTGTTGTTTATTTGATGTTGTTGTTGTTGTTGTTTATTTGACATTGTTGTTGTTGTTGACGTTGTTGTTGTTGTTGTTTATTTGACATTGTTATTGTTGTTGTTGACGTTGTTGTTGTTGTTGTTGTTGTTTATTTGACATTGTTGTTGTTGTTGTTTATTTGACGTTGTTGTTGTTGTTGTTGTTGACTTAGTTGTTGTTGTTGTTTATTTGACGTTGTTGTTGTTGACGTTGTTGTTTATTTAACGTTGTTGTTGTTGTTTATTTGACGTTGTTGTTGTTGTTGACATTGTTGTTGTTGTTTATTTGACGTTGTTGTTGTTATTTATTTGACATTGTTGTTGATGTTGACGTTGTTGTTGTTGTTGTTGTTGTTGTTGTTGTTGTTTATTTGACATTGTTGTTGTTGTTGACGTTGTTGTTGTTGTTGTTCTTGTTTATTTGACGTTGTTTTAGTATTGTTGTTTATTTGACATTGTTGTTGTTATTTATTTGACATTGTTGTTGTTATTTATTTGACGTTGTTGTGGTTGACATTGTTGTTGTTGTTGTTTATTTGACGTTTTTGTTGTTGTTGATGTTGTTGTTGTTGTATATTTGACGTTGTTGTAGTTGTTATTGTAGTTGTTGTTTATTTGACATTGTTGTTGTTGTTGTTTATTTGACGTTGTTGTTGTTTATTTGACGTTGTTGTTGTTGTTTATTTGACGTTGTTGTTGACGGTGTTGTTTATGTTGTTGTTTATTTGACATTGTTGTTGTTGTTGACGTTGTTGTTATTTATTTGACGTTGTTGTTGTTGTTGTTCTTCTTTATTTGACGTTGTTATTGTTTATTTGACGTTGTTGTTGTTGTTTATTTAACGTTGTTGTTGTTGACATTGTTGTTGTTGTTGTTATTGTTTATTTGACGTTTTTGTTGTTGTTGATGTTGTTTATTTGACGTTGTTGTTGTTTATTTGACGTTCTTGTTGTTGACGTTGTTGTTGTTGTTGTTTATTTGACGTTGTTGTTGTTGTTGATATAGTTGCTGTTGTTGTTGTTTATTTGACGTTGCTGTTGTTGTTGTTTATTTGACGTTCTTGTTGTTGTTGTTTATTTGACGTTGTTGTTGTTGTTGACAAAGTTGTTGTTGTTGTTGTTTATTTGACGTTTTTGTTGTTGTTGTTTTTGTTGTTGTTTATTTGACGTTGTTGTAGTTGTTTAATTGACGTTGTTGTTGTTGTTGTTTATTTGACGTTGTTGTTGTTGTTGTTGTTGTTGTTGTTATTGTTGTTGTTGTTTATTTGACGTTGTTGTTGTTGTTCTTTATTTGACGTTGTTGTCGTTGTTATTGTTTATTTGACGTTGTTGTTGTTGACGTTGTTGTTGTTGACGTTGTTGTTGTTGTTGTTTATTTGACATTGTTGTTGTTGTTGTTATTGTTTATTTGACGTTGTTGTTGTTGTTGTTGTTTATTTGGCGTTGTTTTTGTTGTATTTGACATTGTTGTTGTTGTTTATTTGACGTTGTTGTTTTTGTTGTTGTTAATTTGACGTTGTTGTTGTTGTTTATTTGACGTTGTTGTTGTTATTTATTTGACATTGTTGTTGTTGTTGACGTTGTTGTTGTTGTTGTTGTTGTTTATTTGACATTGTTGTTGTTGTTGTTGACGTTGTTGTTGTTGTTGTTGTTGTTTATTTGACATTGTTTTAGTATTGTTGTTTATTTGACATTGTTGTTGTTATTTATTTGACGTTGTTGTGGGTGACATTGTTGTTGTTGTTGTTTATTTGACATTGTTGTTGTTGTTGTTTATTTGACGTAGTTGTTGTTGTTGACGTTGTTGTTGTTGTTGTTTATTTGACGTTGTTGTTGTTGTTGTTGTTTATTTGACATTGTTGTTATTGACGTTGTTGTTATTGTTGTTGTTGTTTATTTGACGTTGTTTTAGTATTGTTGTTTATTTGACATTATTGTTGTTATTTATTTGACGTTGTTGTTGTTAACGTTGTTTTTGTTGTTGTTTATTTGAAGTTGTTGTTGTTGTTTTTTATTTGACGTTGTTGTTGTTGTTTATTTGACGTTGTTGTTGTTGTTTATTTAACGTTGTTGTTGTTGTTGTTTATTTGAAATTGTTGTTATTGACAGTGTTGTTGTTGTTGTTTATTTGACGTTGTTGTTGTTGTTGTTTGGCGTTGTTGTTGTTGTATTTGACATTGTTGTTGTTGTTTATTTGACGTTGTTGTTGTTGACGTTGTTTTTGTTGTTGTTTATTTGACGTTGTTGTTGTTGACGTTGTTTTTGTTGTTTTTTATTTGACGTTGTTGTTGTTGTTGTTGTTCTTTATTTGACGTTGTTATTGTTTATTTGACGTTGTTGTTGTTGTTTATTTAACGTTGTTGTTGTTGACATTGTTGTTGTTGTTATTGTTTATTTGACGTTGTTGTTGTTGTTTATTTGACGTAGTTGTTGTTGTTGACGTTGTTGTTGTTGTTTATTTGACGTTTTTGTTGTTGTTGATGTTGTTGTTGTTGTTTATTTGACGTTGTTGTTGTTGTTGTTTATTTGACGTTCTTGTTGTTGACGTTGTTGTTGTTGTTTATTTGACGTTGTTGTTGTTGTTGATAAAGTTGTTGTTGTTGTTGTTTATTTGACGTTGTTGTTGTTGACGTTGTTGTTGTTGTTTATTTGACATTGTTGTTGTTGTTATTGTTTATTTGACGTTGTTGTTGTTGTTGTTGTTTATTTGGCGTTGTTTTTGTTGTATTTGACGTTGTTGTTGTTGTTTATTTGACGTTGTTGTTGTTAACGTTGTTTTTGTTGTTGTTTATTTGACGTTGTTGTTGTTGTTTATTTGACGTTGTTGTTGTTTATTTGACGTTGTTGTTGTTGTTTATTTAACGTTGTTGTTGTTGTTTATTTGAAATTGTTGTTATTGACAGTGTTGTTGTTGTTGTTTATTTGACGTTGTTGTTGTTGTTTGGCGTTGTTGTTGTTGTATTTGACGTTGTTGTTGTTGTTTATTTGACGTTGTTGTTGTTGACGTTGTTTTTGTTGTTGTTTATTTGACGTTGTTGTTGTTGATGTTGTTTTTGATGTTATTTATTTGACGTTGTTGTTGTTGTTGTTGTTCTTTATTTGACGTTGTTATTGTTTATTTGACGTTGTTGTTGTTGTTTATTTAACGTTGTTGTTGTTGACATTGTTGTTGTTGTTATTGTTTATTTGGCGTTGTTGTTGTTGTTTATTTGACGTAGTTATTGTTGTTGACATTGTTATTGTTGTTGTTTATTTGACGTTTTTGTTGTTGTTGATGTTGTTGTTGTTGTTTATTTGACGTTAGTGTTGTTGTTTATTTGATGTCATTGTTATTGACGTTGTTGTTGTTGTTGTTTATTTGACGTTGTTGTTGTTGTTGATAAAGTTGTTGTTGTCGTTATTTATTTGACGTTGTTGTTGTTGTTTATTTGACGTTCTTGTTGTTGACGTTGTTGTTGTTGTTGTTTATTTGACGTTGTTGTTGTTGTTGACAAAGTTGTTGTTGTTGTTGTTTATTTGACGTTTTTGTTGTTGTTGTTTTCGTTGTTGTTTATTTGACGTTGTTGTAGTTGTTTAATTGACGTTGTTGTTGTTGTTGTTTATTTGATGTTGTTGTTGTTGTTGTTATTGTTGTTGTTGTTCATTTGACGTTGTTGTTGGTGTTCTTTATTTGACGTTGTTGTCGTTGTTGTTGTTTATTTGACGTTGTTGTTGTTGACGTTGTTGTTGTTATTGTTGTTTATTTGACATTGTTGTTGTTGTTATTGTTTATTTGACGTTGTTGTTGTTGTTGTTTATTTGGCGTTGTTTTCGTTGTATTTGACGTTGTTGTTGTTGTTTATTTGACGTTGTTGTTGTTGTTAACGTTGTTTTTGTTGTTGTTTATTTGACGTTGTTGTTGTTGTTTATTTGACGTTGTTGTTGTTGTTTATTTGACGTTGTTGTTGTTGTTTATTTAACGTTGTTGTTGTTGTTGTTTATTTGAAATTGTTGTTATTGACAATGTTGTTGTTGTTGTTTATTTGACGTTGTTGTTGTTGTTGTTTATTTGACGTTGTTGTTGTTGTTGTTTATTTGACGTTGTTGTTATTGTTTATTTGATGTTGTTCTTGTTGTTGACATAGTTGTTGTTGTTGTTGTTTATTTGACGTTGTTGTTGTTGTTGACGTTGTTGTTGTTGTTGTTTATTTGACGTTGTTGTTGTTGTTGTTGTTTATTTGACATTGTTGTTGTTGTTGACGTTGTTGTTGTTGTTTATTTGACATTGTTGTTATTGTTGTTGTTGACGTTGTTGTTGTTGTTTATTTGACTTTGTTATTGTTGTTGTTTATTTGACGTTGTTGTTGTTGTTGTTGACTTAGTTGTTGTTGTTGTTTATTTGACGTTGTTGTTGTTGTTGACGTTGTTGTTTATTTGACGTTGTTGTTGTTGTTTATTTGACGTTGTTGTTGTTGTTGTTTATTTGACGTTGTTGTTGTTATTTATTTGACATTGTTGTTGTTGACGTTGTTGTTGTTGTTGTTTATTTGACATTGTTGTTGTTGTTGTTGACGTTGTTGTTGTTGTTGTTGTTGACGTTGTTGTTGTTGTTGTTGTTGTTGTTGTTGTTGTTGTTTATTTGACATTGTTTTAGTATTGTTGTTTATTTGACATTGTTGTTGTTATTTATTTGACGTTGTTGTGGGTGACATTGTTGTTGTTGTTGTTTATTTGACGTTGTTGTTGTTGTTATTTATTTGACGTAGTCTTTGTTGTTGACATTGTTGTTGTTGTTGTTTATTTGACGTTGTTGTTGTTGTTGTTGTTTATTTGAAATTGTTGTTATTGACGTTGTTGTTGTTGTTGTTGTTGTTGTTTATTTGACGTTGTTTTAGTATTGTTGTTTATTTGACATTGTTGTTGTTATTTATTTGACGTTGTTGTTGTTAACGTTGTTTTTGGTGTTGTTTATTTGACGTTGTTGTTGTTGTTGTTTATTTGACTTTGTTGTTATTGTTTATTTGACGTTGTTGTTGTTTATTTAACGTTGTTGTTGTTGTTTATTTGAAATTGTTGTTATTGACAGTGTTGTTGTTGTTGTTTATTTGACGTTGTTGTTGTTGTTTTTTGGCGTTGTTGTTGTTGTATTTGACGTTGTTGTTGTTGTTTATTTGACGTTGTTGTTATTGACGTTGTTTTTGTTGTTGTTTATTTGACGTTGTTGTTGTTGTTGTTTATTTGACGTTGTTGTTGTTATTTATTTGACTTTGTTGTTGTTGTTTATTTGACGTTGTTGTTGTTGTTGTTGTTTATTTGACATTGTTGTTATTGACGGTGTTGTTGTTGTTGTTTATTTGACGTTGTTGTTGTTGTTGTTTATTTGACGTTGTTGTTGTTGTTGTTTATTTGACGTTGTTGTTGTTTTGACATAGTTGTTGTTGTTGTTGTTTATTTGACGTTGTTGTTGTTGTTGACGTTGTTGTTGTGGTTGTTTATTTGCCATTGTTGTTGTTGTTGACATAGTTGTTGTTGTTGTTGTTTATTTGAAGTTGTTGTTGTTGTTGACGTTGTTGTTGTTGTTTATTTGACGTTGTTGTTGTTGTTTATTTGACATTGTTGTTGTTGTTGACGTTGTTGTTGTTGTTTATTTGACATTGTTGTTGTTGTTGTTGACGTTGTTGTTGTTGTTGTTGTTGTTTATTTGACTTTGTTGTTATTGTTGTTTATTTGACGTTGTTGTTGTTGTTGTTGTTGACTTAGTTGTTGTTGTTGTTTATTTGACGTTGTTGTTGTTGTTGACGTTGTTGTTTATTTGACGTACTTGTTGTTGTTTATTTGACGTTGTTGTTGTTGTTGACATTGTTGTTGTTGTTTATTTGACGTTGTTGTTGTTATTTATTTGACATTGTTGTTGATGTTGACGTTGTTGTTGTTGTTGTTTATTTGACATTGTTGTTGTTGTTGTTCTTGTTTATTTGACGTTGTTTTAGTATTGTTGTTTATTTGACATTGTTGTTGTTATTTATTTGACGTTGTTGTGGGTGACATTATTGTTGTTGTTGTTTATTTGACGTTGTTGTTGTTGTTGTTTATTTGACGTAGTTGTTGTTGTAGTTGTTTATTTGACGTTTTTGTTGTTGTTGATGTTGTTGTTGTTGTATATTTGACGTTGTTGTAGTTGTTATTGTTGTTGTTGTTTATTTGACATTGTTGTTGTTGTTGTTTATTTGACGTTGTTGTTGTTTATTTGACGTTGTTGTTGTTGTTTATTTGACGTTGTTGTTGTTGACGGTGTTGTTGTTGTTGTTGTTTATTTGACATTGTTGTTGTTGTTGACGTTGTTGTTATTTATTTGACGTTGTTGTTGTTGTTGTTGTTATTGTTCTTTATTTGACGTTGTTATTGTTTATTTGACGTTGTTGTTGTTGTTTATTTAACTTTGTTGTTGTTGACATTGTTGTTGTTGTTGTTATTGTTTATTTGAAGTTGTTGTTGTTGTTTATTTGACGTAGTTGTTGTTGTTGACGTTGTTGTTGTTGTTTATTTGACGTTTTTGTTGTTGTTGATGTTGTTGTTGTTGTTGTTTATTTGACGTTGTTGTTGTTTATTTGACGTTCTTGTTGTTGACGTTGTTGTTGTTGTTGTTTATTTGACGTTGTTGTTGTTGATAAAGTTGCTGTTGTTGTTGTTTATTTGACGTTGCTGTTGTTGTTGTTTATTTGACGTTGTTGTTGTTGTTGACAAAGTAGTTGTTGTTGTTGTTTATTTGACGTTTTTGTTGTTGTTGTTTTTGTTGTTGTTTATTTGACGTTGTTGTAGTTGTTTAATTGACGTTGTTGTTGTTGTTGTTTATTTGACGTTGTTGTTGTTGTTGTTGTTATTGTTGTTGTTGTTTATTTGACGTTGTTGTTGTTGTTCTTTATTTGACGTTGTTGTCGTTGTTATTGTTTATTTGACGTTGTTGTTGTTGACGTTGTTGTTGTTGTTGTTTATTTGACATTGTTGTTGTTGTTGTTATTGTTTATTTGACGTTGTTGTTATTGTTATTGTTTATTTGGCGTTGTTTTTGTTGTATTTGACGTTGTTGTTGTTGTTTATTTGACGTTGTTGTTTTTGTTGTTGTTTTATTTGACGTTGTTGTTGTTGTTGTTAATTTGACGTTGTTGTTGTTGTTTATTTGACGTTGTTGTTGTTGTTTATTTAACGTTGTTGTTGTTGTTGTTTATTTGAAATTGTTGTTATTGACAGTGTTGTTGTTGTTGTTTATTTGACGTTGTTGTTGTTGTTGTTTATTTGACGTTGTTGTTTATTTGACGTTGTTGTTGTTTATTTGACGTTGTTGTTGTTGTTGTTTATTTGATGTTGTTGTTGTTGTTGTTATTGTTGTTGTTGTTTATTTGACGTTGTTGTTGGTGTTCTTTATTTGACGTTGTTGTCGTTGTTGTTGTTTATTTGACGTTGTTGTTGTTGACGTTGTTGTTGTTGTTGTTTATTTGACATTGTTGTTGTTGTTATTGTTTATTTGACGTTGTTGTTGTTGTTGTTGTTTTTTTTTTGGCGTTGTTTTCATTGTATTTGACGTTGTTGTTGTTTATTTGACGTTGTTGTTGTTGTTAACGTTGTTTTTGTTGTTGTTTATTTGACGTTGTTGTTGTTGTTTATTTGACGTTGTTGTTGTTGTTTATTTGACGTTGTTGTTGTTGTTTATTTAACGTTGTTGTTGTTGTTGTTTATTTGAAATTGTTGTTATTGACAGTGTTGTTGTTGTTGTTTATTTGACGTTGTTGTTGTTGTTGTTTATTTGACGTTGTTGTTGTTGTTGTTTATTTGACGTTGTTGTTGTTGTTTATTTGATGTTGTTCTTGTTGTTGACATAGTTGTTGTTGTTGTTGTTGTTGTTTATTTGACGTTGTTGTTGTTGTTGACGTTGTTATTGTTATTGTTTATTTGACGTTGTTGTTGTTGTTGTTGTTGTTGTTTATTTGACATTGTTGTTGTTGTTGACGTTGTTGTTGTTGTTTATTTGACATTGTTGTTATTGTTGTTGTTGACGTTGTTGTTGTTGTTTATTTGACTTTGTTATTGTTGTTGTTTATTTGACGTTGTTGTTGTTGTTGTTGACTTAGTTGTTGTTGTTGTTTATTTGACGTTGTTGTTGTTGTTGACGTTGTTGTTTATTTGACGTTGTTGTTGTTGTTTATTTGACGTTGTTGTTGTTGTTTATTTGACGTTGTTGTTGTTATTTATTTGACATTGTTGTTGTTGTTGATGTTGTTGTTGTTGTTGTTGTTGTTTATTTGACATTGTTGTTGTTGTTGTTGACGTTGTTGTTGTTGTTGTTGTTGCTGTTTATTTGACATTGTTTTAGTATTGTTGTTTATTTGACATTGTTGTTGTTATTTATTTGACGTTGTTGTGGGTGACATTGTTGTTGTTGTTGTTTATTTGACGTTGTTGTTGTTGTTATTTATTTGACGTAGTCTTTGTTGTTGACATTGTTGTTGTTGTTGTTTATTTGACGTTGTTGTTGTTGTTGTTGTTGTTGTTTATTTGACATTGTTGTTATTGACGTTGTTGTTGTTGTTGTTGTTGTTGTTTATTTGACGTTGTTGTTGTTAACGTTGTTTTTGTTGTTGTTTATTTGACGTTGTTGTTGTTGTTGTTTATTTGACGTTGTTGTTATTGTTTATTTGACGTTGTTGTTGTTTATTTAACGTTGTTGTTGTTGTTTATTTGAAATTGTTGTTATTGACAGTGTTGTTGTTGTTGTTTATTTGACGTTGTTGTTGTTGTTGTTTGGCGTTGTTGTTGTTGTATTTGACGTTGTTGTTGTTGTTTATTTGACGTTGTTGTTATTGACGTTGTTTTTGCTGTTGTTTATTTGACGTTGTTGTTGTTGTTGTTGTTTATTTGACGTTGTTGTTGTTATTTATTTGACTTTGTTGTTGTTGTTGTTTATTTGACGTTGTTGTTGTTGTTGTTGTTTATTTGACATTGTTGTTATTGACGGTGTTGTTGTTGTTGTTTATTTGACGTTGTTGTTGTTGTTGTTTATTTGACGTTGTTGTTGTTGTTGTTTATTTGACGTTGTTGTTGTTGTTGACATAGTTGTTGTTGTTTATTTGACGTTGTTGTTGTGGTTGTTTATTTGCCATTGTTGTTGTTGTTGACATAGTTGTTGTTGTTGTTGTTTATTTGAAGTTGTTGTTGTTGTTGACGTTGTTGTTGTTGTTTATTTGATGTTGTTGTTGTTGTTGTTTATTTGACATTGTTGTTGTTGTTGACGTTGTTGTTGTTGTTGTTTATTTGACATTGTTATTGTTGTTGTTGACGTTGTTGTTGTTGTTGTTGTTGTTTATTTGACATTGTTGTTGTTGTTGTTTATTTGACGTTGTTGTTGTTGTTGTTGTTGACTTAGTTGTTGTTGTTGTTTATTTGACGTTGTTGTTGTTGACGTTGTTGTTTATTTAACGTTGTTGTTGTTGTTTATTTGACGTTGTTGTTGTTGTTGACATTGTTGTTGTTGTTTATTTGACGTTGTTGTTGTTATTTATTTGACATTGTTGTTGATGTTGACGTTGTTGTTGTTGTTGTTGTTGTTGTTGTTGTTTATTTGACATTGTTGTTGTTGTTGACGTTGTTGTTGTTGTTGTTCTTGTTTATTTGACGTTGTTTTAGTATTGTTGTTTATTTGACATTGTTGTTGTTATTTATTTGACATTGTTGTTGTTATTTATTTGACGTTGTTGTGGTTGACATTGTTGTTGTTGTTGTTTATTTGACGTTTTTGTTGTTGTTGATGTTGTTGTTGTTGTATATTTGACGTTGTTGTAGTTGTTATTGTAGTTGTTGTTTATTTGACATTGTTGTTGTTGTTGTTTATTTGACGTTGTTGTTGTTTATTTGACGTTGTTGTTGTTGTTTATTTGACGTTGTTGTTGACGGTGTTGTTTATGTTGTTGTTTATTTGACATTGTTGTTGTTGTTGACGTTGTTGTTATTTATTTGACGTTGTTGTTGTTGTTGTTCTTCTTTATTTGACGTTGTTATTGTTTATTTGACGTTGTTGTTGTTGTTTATTTAACGTTGTTGTTGTTGACATTGTTGTTGTTGTTGTTATTGTTTATTTGACGTTTTTGTTGTTGTTGATGTTGTTTATTTGACGTTGTTGTTGTTTATTTGACGTTCTTGTTGTTGACGTTGTTGTTGTTGTTGTTTATTTGACGTTGTTGTTGTTGTTGATATAGTTGCTGTTGTTGTTGTTTATTTGACGTTGCTGTTGTTGTTGTTTATTTGACGTTCTTGTTGTTGTTGTTTATTTGACGTTGTTGTTGTTGTTGACAAAGTTGTTGTTGTTGTTGTTTATTTGACGTTTTTGTTGTTGTTGTTTTTGTTGTTGTTTATTTGACGTTGTTGTAGTTGTTTAATTGACGTTGTTGTTGTTGTTGTTTATTTGACGTTGTTGTTGTTGTTGTTGTTGTTGTTGTTATTGTTGTTGTTGTTTATTTGACGTTGTTGTTGTTGTTCTTTATTTGACGTTGTTGTCGTTGTTATTGTTTATTTGACGTTGTTGTTGTTGACGTTGTTGTTGTTGACGTTGTTGTTGTTGTTGTTTATTTGACATTGTTGTTGTTGTTGTTATTGTTTATTTGACGTTGTTGTTGTTGTTGTTGTTTATTTGGCGTTGTTTTTGTTGTATTTGACATTGTTGTTGTTGTTTATTTGACGTTGTTGTTTTTGTTGTTGTTAATTTGACGTTGTTGTTGTTGTTTATTTGACGTTGTTGTTGTTATTTATTTGACATTGTTGTTGTTGTTGACGTTGTTGTTGTTGTTGTTGTTGTTTATTTGACATTGTTGTTGTTGTTGTTGACGTTGTTGTTGTTGTTGTTGTTGTTTATTTGACATTGTTTTAGTATTGTTGTTTATTTGACATTGTTGTTGTTATTTATTTGACGTTGTTGTGGGTGACATTGTTGTTGTTGTTGTTTATTTGACATTGTTGTTGTTGTTGTTTATTTGACGTAGTTGTTGTTGTTGACGTTGTTGTTGTTGTTGTTTATTTGACGTTGTTGTTGTTGTTGTTGTTTATTTGACATTGTTGTTATTGACGTTGTTGTTATTGTTGTTGTTGTTTATTTGACGTTGTTTTAGTATTGTTGTTTATTTGACATTATTGTTGTTATTTATTTGACGTTGTTGTTGTTAACGTTGTTTTTGTTGTTGTTTATTTGAAGTTGTTGTTGTTGTTTTTTATTTGACGTTGTTGTTGTTGTTTATTTGACGTTGTTGTTGTTGTTTATTTAACGTTGTTGTTGTTGTTGTTTATTTGAAATTGTTGTTATTGACAGTGTTGTTGTTGTTGTTTATTTGACGTTGTTGTTGTTGTTGTTTGGCGTTGTTGTTGTTGTATTTGACATTGTTGTTGTTGTTTATTTGACGTTGTTGTTGTTGACGTTGTTTTTGTTGTTGTTTATTTGACGTTGTTGTTGTTGACGTTGTTTTTGTTGTTTTTTATTTGACGTTGTTGTTGTTGTTGTTGTTCTTTATTTGACGTTGTTATTGTTTATTTGACGTTGTTGTTGTTGTTTATTTAACGTTGTTGTTGTTGACATTGTTGTTGTTGTTATTGTTTATTTGACGTTGTTGTTGTTGTTTATTTGACGTAGTTGTTGTTGTTGACGTTGTTGTTGTTGTTTATTTGACGTTTTTGTTGTTGTTGATGTTGTTGTTGTTGTTTATTTGACGTTGTTGTTGTTGTTGTTTATTTGACGTTCTTGTTGTTGACGTTGTTGTTGTTGTTTATTTGACGTTGTTGTTGTTGTTGATAAAGTTGTTGTTGTTGTTGTTTATTTGACGTTGTTGTTGTTGACGTTGTTGTTGTTGTTTATTTGACATTGTTGTTGTTGTTATTGTTTATTTGACGTTGTTGTTGTTGTTGTTGTTTATTTGGCGTTGTTTTTGTTGTATTTGACGTTGTTGTTGTTGTTTATTTGACGTTGTTGTTGTTAACGTTGTTTTTGTTGTTGTTTATTTGACGTTGTTGTTGTTGTTTATTTGACGTTGTTGTTGTTTATTTGACGTTGTTGTTGTTGTTTATTTAACGTTGTTGTTGTTGTTTATTTGAAATTGTTGTTATTGACAGTGTTGTTGTTGTTGTTTATTTGACGTTGTTGTTGTTGTTTGGCGTTGTTGTTGTTGTATTTGACGTTGTTGTTGTTGTTTATTTGACGTTGTTGTTGTTGACGTTGTTTTTGTTGTTGTTTATTTGACGTTGTTGTTGTTGATGTTGTTTTTGATGTTATTTATTTGACGTTGTTGTTGTTGTTGTTGTTCTTTATTTGACGTTGTTATTGTTTATTTGACGTTGTTGTTGTTGTTTATTTAACGTTGTTGTTGTTGACATTGTTGTTGTTGTTATTGTTTATTTGGCGTTGTTGTTGTTGTTTATTTGACGTAGTTATTGTTGTTGACATTGTTATTGTTGTTGTTTATTTGACGTTTTTGTTGTTGTTGATGTTGTTGTTGTTGTTTATTTGACGTTAGTGTTGTTGTTTATTTGATGTCATTGTTATTGACGTTGTTGTTGTTGTTGTTTATTTGACGTTGTTGTTGTTGTTGATAAAGTTGTTGTTGTCGTTATTTATTTGACGTTGTTGTTGTTGTTTATTTGACGTTCTTGTTGTTGACGTTGTTGTTGTTGTTGTTTATTTGACGTTGTTGTTGTTGTTGACAAAGTTGTTGTTGTTGTTGTTTATTTGACGTTTTTGTTGTTGTTGTTTTCGTTGTTGTTTATTTGACGTTGTTGTAGTTGTTTAATTGACGTTGTTGTTGTTGTTGTTTATTTGATGTTGTTGTTGTTGTTGTTATTGTTGTTGTTGTTCATTTGACGTTGTTGTTGGTGTTCTTTATTTGACGTTGTTGTCGTTGTTGTTGTTTATTTGACGTTGTTGTTGTTGACGTTGTTGTTGTTATTGTTGTTTATTTGACATTGTTGTTGTTGTTATTGTTTATTTGACGTTGTTGTTGTTGTTGTTTATTTGGCGTTGTTTTCGTTGTATTTGACGTTGTTGTTGTTGTTTATTTGACGTTGTTGTTGTTGTTAACGTTGTTTTTGTTGTTGTTTATTTGACGTTGTTGTTGTTGTTTATTTGACGTTGTTGTTGTTGTTTATTTGACGTTGTTGTTGTTGTTTATTTAACGTTGTTGTTGTTGTTGTTTATTTGAAATTGTTGTTATTGACAATGTTGTTGTTGTTGTTTATTTGACGTTGTTGTTGTTGTTGTTTATTTGACGTTGTTGTTGTTGTTGTTGTTTATTTGACGTTGTTGTTATTGTTTATTTGATGTTGTTCTTGTTGTTGACATAGTTGTTGTTGTTGTTGTTTATTTGACGTTGTTGTTGTTGTTGACGTTGTTGTTGTTGTTGTTTATTTGACGTTGTTGTTGTTGTTGTTGTTTATTTGACATTGTTGTTGTTGTTGACGTTGTTGTTGTTGTTTATTTGACATTGTTGTTATTGTTGTTGTTGACGTTGTTGTTGTTGTTTATTTGACTTTGTTATTGTTGTTGTTTATTTGACGTTGTTGTTGTTGTTGTTGACTTAGTTGTTGTTGTTGTTTATTTGACGTTGTTGTTGTTGTTGACGTTGTTGTTTATTTGACGTTGTTGTTGTTGTTTATTTGACGTTGTTGTTGTTGTTGTTTATTTGACGTTGTTGTTGTTATTTATTTGACATTGTTGTTGTTGTTGATGTTGTTGTTGTTGTTGTTGTTGTTTATTTGACATTGTTGTTGTTGTTGTTGACGTTGTTGTTGTTGTTGTTGTTGCTGTTTATTTGACATTGTTTTAGTATTGTTGTTTATTTGACATTGTTGTTGTTATTTATTTGACGTTGTTGTGGGTGACATTGTTGTTGTTGTTGTTTATTTGACGTTGTTGTTGTTGTTATTTATTTGACGTAGTCTTTGTTGTTGACATTGTTGTTGTTGTTGTTTATTTGACGTTGTTGTTGTTGTTGTTGTTGTTGTTTATTTGACATTGTTGTTATTGACGTTGTTGTTGTTGTTGTTGTTGTTGTTTATTTGACGTTGTTGTTGTTAACGTTGTTTTTGTTGTTGTTTATTTGACGTTGTTGTTGTTGTTGTTTATTTGACGTTGTTGTTATTGTTTATTTGACGTTGTTGTTGTTTATTTAACGTTGTTGTTGTTGTTTATTTGAAATTGTTGTTATTGACAGTGTTGTTGTTGTTGTTTATTTGACGTTGTTGTTGTTGTTGTTTGGCGTTGTTGTTGTTGTATTTGACGTTGTTGTTGTTGTTTATTTGACGTTGTTGTTATTGACGTTGTTTTTGCTGTTGTTTATTTGACGTTGTTGTTGTTGTTGTTGTTTATTTGACGTTGTTGTTGTTATTTATTTGACTTTGTTGTTGTTGTTGTTTATTTGACGTTGTTGTTGTTGTTGTTGTTTATTTGACATTGTTGTTATTGACGGTGTTGTTGTTGTTGTTTATTTGACGTTGTTGTTGTTGTTGTTTATTTGACGTTGTTGTTGTTGTTGTTTATTTGACGTTGTTGTTGTTGTTGACATAGTTGTTGTTGTTTATTTGACGTTGTTGTTGTGGTTGTTTATTTGCCATTGTTGTTGTTGTTGACATAGTTGTTGTTGTTGTTGTTTATTTGAAGTTGTTGTTGTTGTTGACGTTGTTGTTGTTGTTTATTTGATGTTGTTGTTGTTGTTGTTTATTTGACATTGTTGTTGTTGTTGACGTTGTTGTTGTTGTTGTTTATTTGACATTGTTATTGTTGTTGTTGACGTTGTTGTTGTTGTTGTTGTTGTTTATTTGACATTGTTGTTGTTGTTGTTTATTTGACGTTGTTGTTGTTGTTGTTGTTGACTTAGTTGTTGTTGTTGTTTATTTGACGTTGTTGTTGTTGACGTTGTTGTTTATTTAACGTTGTTGTTGTTGTTTATTTGACGTTGTTGTTGTTGTTGACATTGTTGTTGTTGTTTATTTGACGTTGTTGTTGTTATTTATTTGACATTGTTGTTGATGTTGACGTTGTTGTTGTTGTTGTTGTTGTTGTTGTTGTTGTTTATTTGACATTGTTGTTGTTGTTGACGTTGTTGTTGTTGTTGTTCTTGTTTATTTGACGTTGTTTTAGTATTGTTGTTTATTTGACATTGTTGTTGTTATTTATTTGACATTGTTGTTGTTATTTATTTGACGTTGTTGTGGTTGACATTGTTGTTGTTGTTGTTTATTTGACGTTTTTGTTGTTGTTGATGTTGTTGTTGTTGTATATTTGACGTTGTTGTAGTTGTTATTGTAGTTGTTGTTTATTTGACATTGTTGTTGTTGTTGTTTATTTGACGTTGTTGTTGTTTATTTGACGTTGTTGTTGTTGTTTATTTGACGTTGTTGTTGACGGTGTTGTTTATGTTGTTGTTTATTTGACATTGTTGTTGTTGTTGACGTTGTTGTTATTTATTTGACGTTGTTGTTGTTGTTGTTCTTCTTTATTTGACGTTGTTATTGTTTATTTGACGTTGTTGTTGTTGTTTATTTAACGTTGTTGTTGTTGACATTGTTGTTGTTGTTGTTATTGTTTATTTGACGTTTTTGTTGTTGTTGATGTTGTTTATTTGACGTTGTTGTTGTTTATTTGACGTTCTTGTTGTTGACGTTGTTGTTGTTGTTGTTTATTTGACGTTGTTGTTGTTGTTGATATAGTTGCTGTTGTTGTTGTTTATTTGACGTTGCTGTTGTTGTTGTTTATTTGACGTTCTTGTTGTTGTTGTTTATTTGACGTTGTTGTTGTTGTTGACAAAGTTGTTGTTGTTGTTGTTTATTTGACGTTTTTGTTGTTGTTGTTTTTGTTGTTGTTTATTTGACGTTGTTGTAGTTGTTTAATTGACGTTGTTGTTGTTGTTGTTTATTTGACGTTGTTGTTGTTGTTGTTGTTGTTGTTGTTATTGTTGTTGTTGTTTATTTGACGTTGTTGTTGTTGTTCTTTATTTGACGTTGTTGTCGTTGTTATTGTTTATTTGACGTTGTTGTTGTTGACGTTGTTGTTGTTGACGTTGTTGTTGTTGTTGTTTATTTGACATTGTTGTTGTTGTTGTTATTGTTTATTTGACGTTGTTGTTGTTGTTGTTGTTTATTTGGCGTTGTTTTTGTTGTATTTGACATTGTTGTTGTTGTTTATTTGACGTTGTTGTTTTTGTTGTTGTTAATTTGACGTTGTTGTTGTTGTTTATTTGACGTTGTTGTTGTTATTTATTTGACATTGTTGTTGTTGTTGACGTTGTTGTTGTTGTTGTTGTTGTTTATTTGACATTGTTGTTGTTGTTGTTGACGTTGTTGTTGTTGTTGTTGTTGTTTATTTGACATTGTTTTAGTATTGTTGTTTATTTGACATTGTTGTTGTTATTTATTTGACGTTGTTGTGGGTGACATTGTTGTTGTTGTTGTTTATTTGACATTGTTGTTGTTGTTGTTTATTTGACGTAGTTGTTGTTGTTGACGTTGTTGTTGTTGTTGTTTATTTGACGTTGTTGTTGTTGTTGTTGTTTATTTGACATTGTTGTTATTGACGTTGTTGTTATTGTTGTTGTTGTTTATTTGACGTTGTTTTAGTATTGTTGTTTATTTGACATTATTGTTGTTATTTATTTGACGTTGTTGTTGTTAACGTTGTTTTTGTTGTTGTTTATTTGAAGTTGTTGTTGTTGTTTTTTATTTGACGTTGTTGTTGTTGTTTATTTGACGTTGTTGTTGTTGTTTATTTAACGTTGTTGTTGTTGTTGTTTATTTGAAATTGTTGTTATTGACAGTGTTGTTGTTGTTGTTTATTTGACGTTGTTGTTGTTGTTGTTTGGCGTTGTTGTTGTTGTATTTGACATTGTTGTTGTTGTTTATTTGACGTTGTTGTTGTTGACGTTGTTTTTGTTGTTGTTTATTTGACGTTGTTGTTGTTGACGTTGTTTTTGTTGTTTTTTATTTGACGTTGTTGTTGTTGTTGTTGTTCTTTATTTGACGTTGTTATTGTTTATTTGACGTTGTTGTTGTTGTTTATTTAACGTTGTTGTTGTTGACATTGTTGTTGTTGTTATTGTTTATTTGACGTTGTTGTTGTTGTTTATTTGACGTAGTTGTTGTTGTTGACGTTGTTGTTGTTGTTTATTTGACGTTTTTGTTGTTGTTGATGTTGTTGTTGTTGTTTATTTGACGTTGTTGTTGTTGTTGTTTATTTGACGTTCTTGTTGTTGACGTTGTTGTTGTTGTTTATTTGACGTTGTTGTTGTTGTTGATAAAGTTGTTGTTGTTGTTGTTTATTTGACGTTGTTGTTGTTGACGTTGTTGTTGTTGTTTATTTGACATTGTTGTTGTTGTTATTGTTTATTTGACGTTGTTGTTGTTGTTGTTGTTTATTTGGCGTTGTTTTTGTTGTATTTGACGTTGTTGTTGTTGTTTATTTGACGTTGTTGTTGTTAACGTTGTTTTTGTTGTTGTTTATTTGACGTTGTTGTTGTTGTTTATTTGACGTTGTTGTTGTTTATTTGACGTTGTTGTTGTTGTTTATTTAACGTTGTTGTTGTTGTTTATTTGAAATTGTTGTTATTGACAGTGTTGTTGTTGTTGTTTATTTGACGTTGTTGTTGTTGTTTGGCGTTGTTGTTGTTGTATTTGACGTTGTTGTTGTTGTTTATTTGACGTTGTTGTTGTTGACGTTGTTTTTGTTGTTGTTTATTTGACGTTGTTGTTGTTGATGTTGTTTTTGATGTTATTTATTTGACGTTGTTGTTGTTGTTGTTGTTCTTTATTTGACGTTGTTATTGTTTATTTGACGTTGTTGTTGTTGTTTATTTAACGTTGTTGTTGTTGACATTGTTGTTGTTGTTATTGTTTATTTGGCGTTGTTGTTGTTGTTTATTTGACGTAGTTATTGTTGTTGACATTGTTATTGTTGTTGTTTATTTGACGTTTTTGTTGTTGTTGATGTTGTTGTTGTTGTTTATTTGACGTTAGTGTTGTTGTTTATTTGATGTCATTGTTATTGACGTTGTTGTTGTTGTTGTTTATTTGACGTTGTTGTTGTTGTTGATAAAGTTGTTGTTGTCGTTATTTATTTGACGTTGTTGTTGTTGTTTATTTGACGTTCTTGTTGTTGACGTTGTTGTTGTTGTTGTTTATTTGACGTTGTTGTTGTTGTTGACAAAGTTGTTGTTGTTGTTGTTTATTTGACGTTTTTGTTGTTGTTGTTTTCGTTGTTGTTTATTTGACGTTGTTGTAGTTGTTTAATTGACGTTGTTGTTGTTGTTGTTTATTTGATGTTGTTGTTGTTGTTGTTATTGTTGTTGTTGTTCATTTGACGTTGTTGTTGGTGTTCTTTATTTGACGTTGTTGTCGTTGTTGTTGTTTATTTGACGTTGTTGTTGTTGACGTTGTTGTTGTTATTGTTGTTTATTTGACATTGTTGTTGTTGTTATTGTTTATTTGACGTTGTTGTTGTTGTTGTTTATTTGGCGTTGTTTTCGTTGTATTTGACGTTGTTGTTGTTGTTTATTTGACGTTGTTGTTGTTGTTAACGTTGTTTTTGTTGTTGTTTATTTGACGTTGTTGTTGTTGTTTATTTGACGTTGTTGTTGTTGTTTATTTGACGTTGTTGTTGTTGTTTATTTAACGTTGTTGTTGTTGTTGTTTATTTGAAATTGTTGTTATTGACAATGTTGTTGTTGTTGTTTATTTGACGTTGTTGTTGTTGTTGTTTATTTGACGTTGTTGTTGTTGTTGTTTATTTGACGTTGTTGTTATTGTTTATTTGATGTTGTTCTTGTTGTTGACATAGTTGTTGTTGTTGTTGTTTATTTGACGTTGTTGTTGTTGTTGACGTTGTTGTTGTTGTTGTTTATTTGACGTTGTTGTTGTTGTTGTTGTTTATTTGACATTGTTGTTGTTGTTGACGTTGTTGTTGTTGTTTATTTGACATTGTTGTTATTGTTGTTGTTGACGTTGTTGTTGTTGTTTATTTGACTTTGTTATTGTTGTTGTTTATTTGACGTTGTTGTTGTTGTTGTTGACTTAGTTGTTGTTGTTGTTTATTTGACGTTGTTGTTGTTGTTGACGTTGTTGTTTATTTGACGTTGTTGTTGTTGTTTATTTGACGTTGTTGTTGTTGTTGTTTATTTGACGTTGTTGTTGTTATTTATTTGACATTGTTGTTGTTGACGTTGTTGTTGTTGTTGTTTATTTGACATTGTTGTTGTTGTTGTTGACGTTGTTGTTGTTGTTGTTGTTGACGTTGTTGTTGTTGTTGTTGTTGTTGTTGTTGTTGTTGTTTATTTGACATTGTTTTAGTATTGTTGTTTATTTGACATTGTTGTTGTTATTTATTTGACGTTGTTGTGGGTGACATTGTTGTTGTTGTTGTTTATTTGACGTTGTTGTTGTTGTTATTTATTTGACGTAGTCTTTGTTGTTGACATTGTTGTTGTTGTTGTTTATTTGACGTTGTTGTTGTTGTTGTTGTTTATTTGAAATTGTTGTTATTGACGTTGTTGTTGTTGTTGTTGTTGTTGTTTATTTGACGTTGTTTTAGTATTGTTGTTTATTTGACATTGTTGTTGTTATTTATTTGACGTTGTTGTTGTTAACGTTGTTTTTGGTGTTGTTTATTTGACGTTGTTGTTGTTGTTGTTTATTTGACTTTGTTGTTATTGTTTATTTGACGTTGTTGTTGTTTATTTAACGTTGTTGTTGTTGTTTATTTGAAATTGTTGTTATTGACAGTGTTGTTGTTGTTGTTTATTTGACGTTGTTGTTGTTGTTTTTTGGCGTTGTTGTTGTTGTATTTGACGTTGTTGTTGTTGTTTATTTGACGTTGTTGTTATTGACGTTGTTTTTGTTGTTGTTTATTTGACGTTGTTGTTGTTGTTGTTTATTTGACGTTGTTGTTGTTATTTATTTGACTTTGTTGTTGTTGTTTATTTGACGTTGTTGTTGTTGTTGTTGTTTATTTGACATTGTTGTTATTGACGGTGTTGTTGTTGTTGTTTATTTGACGTTGTTGTTGTTGTTGTTTATTTGACGTTGTTGTTGTTGTTGTTTATTTGACGTTGTTGTTGTTTTGACATAGTTGTTGTTGTTGTTGTTTATTTGACGTTGTTGTTGTTGTTGACGTTGTTGTTGTGGTTGTTTATTTGCCATTGTTGTTGTTGTTGACATAGTTGTTGTTGTTGTTGTTTATTTGAAGTTGTTGTTGTTGTTGACGTTGTTGTTGTTGTTTATTTGACGTTGTTGTTGTTGTTTATTTGACATTGTTGTTGTTGTTGACGTTGTTGTTGTTGTTTATTTGACATTGTTGTTGTTGTTGTTGACGTTGTTGTTGTTGTTGTTGTTGTTTATTTGACTTTGTTGTTATTGTTGTTTATTTGACGTTGTTGTTGTTGTTGTTGTTGACTTAGTTGTTGTTGTTGTTTATTTGACGTTGTTGTTGTTGTTGACGTTGTTGTTTATTTGACGTACTTGTTGTTGTTTATTTGACGTTGTTGTTGTTGTTGACATTGTTGTTGTTGTTTATTTGACGTTGTTGTTGTTATTTATTTGACATTGTTGTTGATGTTGACGTTGTTGTTGTTGTTGTTTATTTGACATTGTTGTTGTTGTTGTTCTTGTTTATTTGACGTTGTTTTAGTATTGTTGTTTATTTGACATTGTTGTTGTTATTTATTTGACGTTGTTGTGGGTGACATTATTGTTGTTGTTGTTTATTTGACGTTGTTGTTGTTGTTGTTTATTTGACGTAGTTGTTGTTGTAGTTGTTTATTTGACGTTTTTGTTGTTGTTGATGTTGTTGTTGTTGTATATTTGACGTTGTTGTAGTTGTTATTGTTGTTGTTGTTTATTTGACATTGTTGTTGTTGTTGTTTATTTGACGTTGTTGTTGTTTATTTGACGTTGTTGTTGTTGTTTATTTGACGTTGTTGTTGTTGACGGTGTTGTTGTTGTTGTTGTTTATTTGACATTGTTGTTGTTGTTGACGTTGTTGTTATTTATTTGACGTTGTTGTTGTTGTTGTTGTTATTGTTCTTTATTTGACGTTGTTATTGTTTATTTGACGTTGTTGTTGTTGTTTATTTAACTTTGTTGTTGTTGACATTGTTGTTGTTGTTGTTATTGTTTATTTGAAGTTGTTGTTGTTGTTTATTTGACGTAGTTGTTGTTGTTGACGTTGTTGTTGTTGTTTATTTGACGTTTTTGTTGTTGTTGATGTTGTTGTTGTTGTTGTTTATTTGACGTTGTTGTTGTTTATTTGACGTTCTTGTTGTTGACGTTGTTGTTGTTGTTGTTTATTTGACGTTGTTGTTGTTGATAAAGTTGCTGTTGTTGTTGTTTATTTGACGTTGCTGTTGTTGTTGTTTATTTGACGTTGTTGTTGTTGTTGACAAAGTAGTTGTTGTTGTTGTTTATTTGACGTTTTTGTTGTTGTTGTTTTTGTTGTTGTTTATTTGACGTTGTTGTAGTTGTTTAATTGACGTTGTTGTTGTTGTTGTTTATTTGACGTTGTTGTTGTTGTTGTTGTTGTTATTGTTGTTGTTGTTTATTTGACGTTGTTGTTGTTGTTCTTTATTTGACGTTGTTGTCGTTGTTATTGTTTATTTGACGTTGTTGTTGTTGACGTTGTTGTTGTTGTTGTTTATTTGACATTGTTGTTGTTGTTGTTATTGTTTATTTGACGTTGTTGTTATTGTTATTGTTTATTTGGCGTTGTTTTTGTTGTATTTGACGTTGTTGTTGTTGTTTATTTGACGTTGTTGTTTTTGTTGTTGTTTTATTTGACGTTGTTGTTGTTGTTGTTAATTTGACGTTGTTGTTGTTGTTTATTTGACGTTGTTGTTGTTGTTTATTTAACGTTGTTGTTGTTGTTGTTTATTTGAAATTGTTGTTATTGACAGTGTTGTTGTTGTTGTTTATTTGACGTTGTTGTTGTTGTTGTTTATTTGACGTTGTTGTTTATTTGACGTTGTTGTTGTTTATTTGACGTTGTTGTTGTTGTTGTTTATTTGATGTTGTTGTTGTTGTTGTTATTGTTGTTGTTGTTTATTTGACGTTGTTGTTGGTGTTCTTTATTTGACGTTGTTGTCGTTGTTGTTGTTTATTTGACGTTGTTGTTGTTGACGTTGTTGTTGTTGTTGTTTATTTGACATTGTTGTTGTTGTTATTGTTTATTTGACGTTGTTGTTGTTGTTGTTGTTTTTTTTTTGGCGTTGTTTTCATTGTATTTGACGTTGTTGTTGTTTATTTGACGTTGTTGTTGTTGTTAACGTTGTTTTTGTTGTTGTTTATTTGACGTTGTTGTTGTTGTTTATTTGACGTTGTTGTTGTTGTTTATTTGACGTTGTTGTTGTTGTTTATTTAACGTTGTTGTTGTTGTTGTTTATTTGAAATTGTTGTTATTGACAGTGTTGTTGTTGTTGTTTATTTGACGTTGTTGTTGTTGTTGTTTATTTGACGTTGTTGTTGTTGTTGTTTATTTGACGTTGTTGTTGTTGTTTATTTGATGTTGTTCTTGTTGTTGACATAGTTGTTGTTGTTGTTGTTGTTGTTTATTTGACGTTGTTGTTGTTGTTGACGTTGTTATTGTTATTGTTTATTTGACGTTGTTGTTGTTGTTGTTGTTGTTGTTTATTTGACATTGTTGTTGTTGTTGACGTTGTTGTTGTTGTTTATTTGACATTGTTGTTATTGTTGTTGTTGACGTTGTTGTTGTTGTTTATTTGACTTTGTTATTGTTGTTGTTTATTTGACGTTGTTGTTGTTGTTGTTGACTTAGTTGTTGTTGTTGTTTATTTGACGTTGTTGTTGTTGTTGACGTTGTTGTTTATTTGACGTTGTTGTTGTTGTTTATTTGACGTTGTTGTTGTTGTTTATTTGACGTTGTTGTTGTTATTTATTTGACATTGTTGTTGTTGTTGATGTTGTTGTTGTTGTTGTTGTTGTTTATTTGACATTGTTGTTGTTGTTGTTGACGTTGTTGTTGTTGTTGTTGTTGCTGTTTATTTGACATTGTTTTAGTATTGTTGTTTATTTGACATTGTTGTTGTTATTTATTTGACGTTGTTGTGGGTGACATTGTTGTTGTTGTTGTTTATTTGACGTTGTTGTTGTTGTTATTTATTTGACGTAGTCTTTGTTGTTGACATTGTTGTTGTTGTTGTTTATTTGACGTTGTTGTTGTTGTTGTTGTTGTTGTTTATTTGACATTGTTGTTATTGACGTTGTTGTTGTTGTTGTTGTTGTTGTTTATTTGACGTTGTTGTTGTTAACGTTGTTTTTGTTGTTGTTTATTTGACGTTGTTGTTGTTGTTGTTTATTTGACGTTGTTGTTATTGTTTATTTGACGTTGTTGTTGTTTATTTAACGTTGTTGTTGTTGTTTATTTGAAATTGTTGTTATTGACAGTGTTGTTGTTGTTGTTTATTTGACGTTGTTGTTGTTGTTGTTTGGCGTTGTTGTTGTTGTATTTGACGTTGTTGTTGTTGTTTATTTGACGTTGTTGTTATTGACGTTGTTTTTGCTGTTGTTTATTTGACGTTGTTGTTGTTGTTGTTGTTTATTTGACGTTGTTGTTGTTATTTATTTGACTTTGTTGTTGTTGTTGTTTATTTGACGTTGTTGTTGTTGTTGTTGTTTATTTGACATTGTTGTTATTGACGGTGTTGTTGTTGTTGTTTATTTGACGTTGTTGTTGTTGTTGTTTATTTGACGTTGTTGTTGTTGTTGTTTATTTGACGTTGTTGTTGTTGTTGACATAGTTGTTGTTGTTTATTTGACGTTGTTGTTGTGGTTGTTTATTTGCCATTGTTGTTGTTGTTGACATAGTTGTTGTTGTTGTTGTTTATTTGAAGTTGTTGTTGTTGTTGACGTTGTTGTTGTTGTTTATTTGACGTTGTTGTTGTTGTTGTTTATTTGACATTGTTGTTGTTGTTGACGTTGTTGTTGTTGTTGTTTATTTGACATTGTTGTTGTTGTTGTTGTTGACGTTGTTGTTGTTGTTGTTGTTGTTTATTTGACATTGTTGTTGTTGTTGTTTATTTGACGTTGTTGTTGTTGTTGTTGTTGTTGACTTAGTTGTTGTTGTTGTTTATTTGACGTTGTTGTTGTTGACGTTGTTGTTTATTTAACGTTGTTGTTGTTGTTTATTTGACGTTGTTGTTGTTGTTGACATTGTTGTTGTTGTTTATTTGACGTTGTTGTTGTTATTTATTTGACATTGTTGTTGATGTTGACGTTGTTGTTGTTGTTGTTGTTGTTTATTTGACATTGTTGTTGTTGTTGACGTTGTTGTTGTTGTTGTTCTTGTTTATTTGACGTTGTTTTAGTATTGTTGTTTATTTGACATTGTTGTTGTTATTTATTTGACGTTGTTGTGGTTGACATTGTTGTTGTTGTTGTTTATTTGACGTTTTTGTTGTTGTTGATGTTGTTGTTGTTGTATATTTGACGTTGTTGTAGTTGTTATTGTAGTTGTTGTTTATTTGACATTGTTGTTGTTGTTGTTTATTTGACGTTGTTGTTGTTTATTTGACGTTGTTGTTGTTGTTTATTTGACGTTGTTGTTGTTGACGGTGTTGTTGTTGTTGTTGTTTATTTGACATTGTTGTTGTTGTTGACGTTGTTGTTATTTATTTGACGTTGTTGTTGTTGTTGTTGTTCTTTATTTGACGTTGTTATTGTTTATTTGACGTTGTTGTTGTTGTTTATTTAACGTTGTTGTTGTTGACATTGTTGTTGTTGTTGTTATTGTTTATTTGACGTTGTTGTTGTTGTTTATTTGACGTAGTTGTTGTTGTTGACGTTGTTGTTGTTGTTGTTGTTTATTTGACGTTTTTGTTGTTGTTGATGTTGTTTATTTGACGTTGTTGTTGTTTATTTGACGTTCTTGTTGTTGACGTTGTTGTTGTTGTTGTTTATTTGACGTTGTTGTTGTTGTTGATATAGTTGCTGTTGTTGTTGTTTATTTGACGTTGCTGTTGTTGTTGTTTATTTGACGTTCTTGTTGTTGTTGTTTATTTGACGTTGTTGTTGTTGTTGACAAAGTTGTTGTTGTTGTTGTTTATTTGACGTTTTTGTTGTTGTTGTTTTTGTTGTTGTTTATTTGACGTTGTTGTAGTTGTTTAATTGACGTTGTTGTTGTTGTTGTTTATTTGACGTTGTTGTTGTTGTTGTTGTTGTTGTTGTTATTGTTGTTGTTGTTTATTTGACGTTGTTGTTGTTGTTCTTTATTTGACGTTGTTGTCGTTGTTATTGTTTATTTGACGTTGTTGTTGTTGACGTTGTTGTTGTTGACGTTGTTGTTGTTGTTGTTTATTTGACATTGTTGTTGTTGTTGTTATTGTTTATTTGACGTTGTTGTTGTTGTTGTTGTTTATTTGGCGTTGTTTTTGTTGTATTTGACATTGTTGTTGTTGTTTATTTGACGTTGTTGTTTTTGTTGTTGTTAATTTGACGTTGTTGTTGTTGTTTATTTGACGTTGTTGTTGTTATTTATTTGACATTGTTGTTGTTGTTGACGTTGTTGTTGTTGTTGTTGTTTATTTGACATTGTTGTTGTTGTTGTTGTTGTTGTTGTTGTTGTTTATTTGACATTGTTTTAGTATTGTTGTTTATTTGACATTGTTGTTGTTATTTATTTGACGTTGTTGTGGGTGACATTGTTGTTGTTGTTGTTTATTTGACATTGTTGTTGTTGTTTATTTGACGTAGTTGTTGTTGTTGACGTTGTTGTTGTTGTTGTTTATTTGACGTTGTTGTTGTTGTTGTTTATTTGACATTGTTGTTATTGACGTTGTTGTTATTGTTGTTGTTGTTTATTTGACGTTGTTTTAGTATTGTTGTTTATTTGACATTATTGTTGTTATTTATTTGACGTTGTTGTTGTTAACGTTGTTTTTGTTGTTGTTTATTTGAAGTTGTTGTTGTTGTTTTTTATTTGACGTTGTTGTTGTTGTTTATTTGACGTTGTTGTTGTTGTTGTTTATTTAACGTTGTTGTTGTTGTTGTTTATTTGAAATTGTTGTTATTGACAGTGTTGTTGTTGTTGTTTATTTGACGTTGTTGTTGTTGTTGTTTGGCGTTGTTGTTGTTGTATTTGACATTGTTGTTGTTGTTTATTTGACGTTGTTGTTGTTGACGTTGTTTTTGTTGTTGTTTATTTGACGTTGTTGTTGTTGACGTTGTTTTTGTTGTTTTTTATTTGACGTTGTTGTTGTTGTTGTTGTTCTTTATTTGACGTTGTTATTGTTTATTTGACGTTGTTGTTGTTGTTTATTTAACGTTGTTGTTGTTGACATTGTTGTTGTTGTTATTGTTTATTTGACGTTGTTGTTGTTGTTTATTTGACGTAGTTGTTGTTGTTGACGTTGTTGTGGTTGTTTATTTGACGTTTTTGTTGTTGTTGATGTTGTTGTTGTTGTTTATTTGACGTTGTTGTTGTTGTTGTTTATTTGACGTTCTTGTTGTTGACGTTGTTGTTGTTGTTTATTTGACGTTGTTGTTGTTGTTGATAAAGTTGTTGTTGTTGTTGTTTATTTGACGTTGTTGTTGTTGTTGTTTATTTGACGTTGTTGTTGTTGACGTTGTTGTTGTTGTTGTTTATTTGACATTGTTGTTGTTGTTGTTATTGTTTATTTGACGTTGTTGTTGTTGTTGTTTATTTGGCGTTGTTTTTGTTGTATTTGACGTTGTTGTTGTTGTTTATTTGACGTTGTTGTTGTTAACGTTGTTTTTGTTGTTGTTTATTTGACGTTGTTGTTGTTGTTTATTTGACGTTGTTGTTGTTTATTTGACGTTGTTGTTGTTGTTTATTTAACGTTGTTGTTGTTGTTTATTTGAAATTGTTGTTATTGACAGTGTTGTTGTTGTTGTTTATTTGACGTTGTTGTTGTTGTTTGGCGTTGTTGTTGTTGTATTTGACGTTGTTGTTGTTGTTTATTTGACGTTGTTGTTGTTGACGTTGTTTTTGTTGTTGTTTATTTGACGTTGTTGTTGTTGATGTTGTTTTTGATGTTATTTATTTGACGTTGTTGTTGTTGTTGTTGTTCTTTATTTGACGTTGTTATTGTTTATTTGACGTTGTTGTTGTTGTTTATTTAACGTTGTTGTTGTTGACATTGTTGTTGTTGTTATTGTTTATTTGGCGTTGTTGTTGTTGTTTATTTGACGTAGTTATTGTTGTTGACATTGTTGTTGTTGTTGTTTATTTGACGTTTTTGTTGTTGTTGATGTTGTTGTTGTTGTTTATTTGACGTTAGTGTTGTTGTTTATTTGACGTCATTGTTATTGACGTTGTTGTTGTTGTTGTTTATTTGACGTTGTTGTTGTTGTTGATAAAGTTGTTGTTGTCGTTATTTATTTGACGTTGTTGTTGTTGTTTATTTGACGTTCTTGTTGTTGACGTTGTTGTTGTTGTTGTTTATTTGACGTTGTTGTTGTTGTTGTTGACAAAGTTGTTGTTGTTGTTGTTTATTTGACGTTTTTGTTGTTGTTGTTTTCGTTGTTGTTTATTTGACGTTGTTGTAGTTGTTTAATTGACGTTGTTGTTGTTGTTTATTTGATGTTGTTGTTGTTGTTGTTATTGTTGTTGTTGTTTATTTGACGTTCTTGTTGGTGTTCTTTATTTGACGTTGTTGTCGTTGTTGTTGTTTATTTGACGTTGTTGTTGTTGACGTTGTTGTTGTTATTGTTGTTTATTTGACATTGTTGTTGTTGTTATTGTTTATTTGACGTTGTTGTTGTTGTTGTTTATTTGGCGTTGTTTTCGTTGTATTTGACGTTGTTGTTGTTGTTTATTTGACGTTGTTGTTGTTGTTAACGTTGTTTTTGTTGTTGTTTATTTGACGTTGTTGTTGTTGTTTATTTGACGTTGTTGTTGTTGTTTATTTGACGTTGTTGTTGTTGTTTATTTAACGTTGTTGTTGTTTATTTGAAATTGTTGTTATTGACAATGTTGTTGTTGTTGTTTATTTGACGTTGTTGTTGTTGTTGTTTATTTGACGTTGTTGTTGTTGTTGTTGTTTATTTGACGTTGTTGTTATTGTTTATTTGATGTTGTTCTTGTTGTTGACATAGTTGTTGTTGTTGTTGTTGTTTATTTGACGTTGTTGTTGTTGTTGTTTATTTGACGTTGTTGTTGTTGTTGTTTATTTGACATTGTTGTTGTTGTTGACGTTGTTGTTGTTGTTTATTTGACATTGTTGTTATTGTTGTTGTTGACGTTGTTGTTGTTGTTTATTTGACTTTGTTATTGTTGTTGTTTATTTGACGTTGTTGTTGTTGTTGTTGACTTAGTTGTTGTTGTTGTTTATTTGACGTTGTTGTTGTTGTTGACGTTGTTGTTTATTTGACGTTGTTGTTGTTGTTTATTTGACGTTGTTGTTGTTGTTGTTTATTTGACGTTGTTGTTGTTATTTATTTGACATTGTTGTTGTTGACGTTGTTGTTGTTATTTATTTGACATTGTTGTTGTTGACGTTGTTGTTGTTGTTGTTGTTTATTTGACATTGTTGTTGTTGTTGTTGACGTTGTTGTTGTTGTTGTTGACGTTGTTGTTGTTGTTGTTGTTGTTGTTGTTGTTGTTGTTGTTGTTTATTTGACATTGTTTTAGTATTGTTGTTTATTTGACATTGTTGTTGTTATTTATTTGACGTTGTTGTGGGTGACATTGTTGTTGTTGTTGTTTATTTGACGTTGTTGTTGTTGTTATTTATTTGACGTAGTCTTTGTTGTTGACATTGTTGTTGTTGTTGTTTATTTGACGTTGTTGTTGTTGTTGTTGTTTATTTGAAATTGTTGTTATTGACGTTGTTGTTGTTGTTGTTGTTGTTGTTTATTTGACGTTGTTTTAGTATTGTTGTTTATTTGACATTGTTGTTGTTATTTATTTGACGTTGTTGTTGTTAACGTTGTTTTTGGTGTTGTTTATTTGACGTTGTTGTTGTTGTTGTTTATTTGACTTTGTTGGTATTGTTTATTTGACGTTGTTGTTGTTTATTTAACGTTGTTGTTGTTGTTTATTTGAAATTGTTGTTATTGAAAGTGTTGTTGTTGTTGTTTATTTGACGTTGTTGTTGTTGTTTTTTGGCGTTGTTGTTGTTGTATTTGACGTTGTTGTTGTTGTTTATTTGACGTTGTTGTTATTGACGTTGTTTTTGTTGTTGTTTATTTGACGTTGTTGTTGTTGTTTATTTGACGTTGTTGTTGTTATTTATTTGACTTTGTTGTTGTTGTTGTTTATTTGACGTTGTTGTTGTTGTTGTTGTTTATTTGACATTGTTGTTATTGACGGTGTTGTTGTTGTTGTTTATTTGACGTTGTTGTTGTTGTTGTTTATTTGACGTTGTTGTTGTTGTTTATTTGACGTTGTTGTTGTTTTGACATAGTTGTTGTTGTTGTTGTTTATTTGACGTTGTTGTTGTTGTTGACGTTGTTGTTGTGGTTGTTTATTTGCCATTGTTGTTGTTGTTGACATAGTTGTTGTTGTTGTTGTTTATTTGAAGTTGTTGTTGACGTTGTTGTTGTTGTTTATTTGACGTTGTTGTAATTGTTTATTTGACATTGTTGTTGTTGTTGACGTTGTTGTTGTTGTTTGTTTGACATTGTTGTTGTTGTTGTTGTTGACGTTGTTGTTGTTGTTGTTGTTGTTGTTTATTTGACTTTGTTGTTGTTGTTGTTTATTTGACGTTGTTGTTGTTGTTGTTGTTGTTGACTTAGTTGTTGTTGTTGTTTATTTGACGTTGTTGTTGTTGACGTTGTTGTTTATTTGACGTACTTGTTGTTGTTTATTTGACGTTGTTGTTGTTGTTGACATTGTTGTTGTTGTTTATTTGACGTTGTTGTTGTTATTTATTTGACATTGTTGTTGATGTTGACGTTGTTGTTGTTGTTGTTTATTTGACATTGTTGTTGTTGTTGTTGACGTTGTTGTTGTTGTTGTTGTTGCTGTTTATTTGACATTGTTTTAGTATTGTTGTTTATTTGACATTGTTGTTGTTATTTATTTGACGTTGTTGTGGGTGACATTGTTGTTGTTGTTGTTTATTTGACGTTGTTGTTGTTGTTATTTATTTGACGTAGTCTTTGTTGTTGACATTGTTGTTGTTGTTGTTTATTTGACGTTGTTGTTGTTGTTGTTGTTGTTGTTTATTTGACATTGTTGTTATTGACGTTGTTGTTGTTGTTGTTGTTGTTGTTTATTTGACGTTGTTGTTGTTAACGTTGTTTTTGTTGTTGTTTATTTGACGTTGTTGTTGTTGTTGTTTATTTGACGTTGTTGTTATTGTTTATTTGACGTTGTTGTTGTTTATTTAACGTTGTTGTTGTTGTTTATTTGAAATTGTTGTTATTGACAGTGTTGTTGTTGTTGTTTATTTGACGTTGTTGTTGTTGTTGTTTGGCGTTGTTGTTGTTGTATTTGACGTTGTTGTTGTTGTTTATTTGACGTTGTTGTTATTGACGTTGTTTTTGCTGTTGTTTATTTGACGTTGTTGTTGTTGTTGTTGTTTATTTGACGTTGTTGTTGTTATTTATTTGACTTTGTTGTTGTTGTTGTTTATTTGACGTTGTTGTTGTTGTTGTTGTTTATTTGACATTGTTGTTATTGACGGTGTTGTTGTTGTTGTTTATTTGACGTTGTTGTTGTTGTTGTTTATTTGACGTTGTTGTTGTTGTTGTTTATTTGACGTTGTTGTTGTTGTTGACATAGTTGTTGTTGTTTATTTGACGTTGTTGTTGTGGTTGTTTATTTGCCATTGTTGTTGTTGTTGACATAGTTGTTGTTGTTGTTGTTTATTTGAAGTTGTTGTTGTTGTTGACGTTGTTGTTGTTGTTTATTTGACGTTGTTGTTGTTGTTGTTTATTTGACATTGTTGTTGTTGTTGACGTTGTTGTTGTTGTTGTTTATTTGACATTGTTGTTGTTGTTGTTGTTGACGTTGTTGTTGTTGTTGTTGTTGTTTATTTGACATTGTTGTTGTTGTTGTTTATTTGACGTTGTTGTTGTTGTTGTTGTTGTTGACTTAGTTGTTGTTGTTGTTTATTTGACGTTGTTGTTGTTGACGTTGTTGTTTATTTAACGTTGTTGTTGTTGTTTATTTGACGTTGTTGTTGTTGTTGACATTGTTGTTGTTGTTTATTTGACGTTGTTGTTGTTATTTATTTGACATTGTTGTTGATGTTGACGTTGTTGTTGTTGTTGTTGTTGTTTATTTGACATTGTTGTTGTTGTTGACGTTGTTGTTGTTGTTGTTCTTGTTTATTTGACGTTGTTTTAGTATTGTTGTTTATTTGACATTGTTGTTGTTATTTATTTGACGTTGTTGTGGTTGACATTGTTGTTGTTGTTGTTTATTTGACGTTTTTGTTGTTGTTGATGTTGTTGTTGTTGTATATTTGACGTTGTTGTAGTTGTTATTGTAGTTGTTGTTTATTTGACATTGTTGTTGTTGTTGTTTATTTGACGTTGTTGTTGTTTATTTGACGTTGTTGTTGTTGTTTATTTGACGTTGTTGTTGTTGACGGTGTTGTTGTTGTTGTTGTTTATTTGACATTGTTGTTGTTGTTGACGTTGTTGTTATTTATTTGACGTTGTTGTTGTTGTTGTTGTTCTTTATTTGACGTTGTTATTGTTTATTTGACGTTGTTGTTGTTGTTTATTTAACGTTGTTGTTGTTGACATTGTTGTTGTTGTTGTTATTGTTTATTTGACGTTGTTGTTGTTGTTTATTTGACGTAGTTGTTGTTGTTGACGTTGTTGTTGTTGTTGTTGTTTATTTGACGTTTTTGTTGTTGTTGATGTTGTTTATTTGACGTTGTTGTTGTTTATTTGACGTTCTTGTTGTTGACGTTGTTGTTGTTGTTGTTTATTTGACGTTGTTGTTGTTGTTGATATAGTTGCTGTTGTTGTTGTTTATTTGACGTTGCTGTTGTTGTTGTTTATTTGACGTTCTTGTTGTTGTTGTTTATTTGACGTTGTTGTTGTTGTTGACAAAGTTGTTGTTGTTGTTGTTTATTTGACGTTTTTGTTGTTGTTGTTTTTGTTGTTGTTTATTTGACGTTGTTGTAGTTGTTTAATTGACGTTGTTGTTGTTGTTGTTTATTTGACGTTGTTGTTGTTGTTGTTGTTGTTGTTGTTATTGTTGTTGTTGTTTATTTGACGTTGTTGTTGTTGTTCTTTATTTGACGTTGTTGTCGTTGTTATTGTTTATTTGACGTTGTTGTTGTTGACGTTGTTGTTGTTGACGTTGTTGTTGTTGTTGTTTATTTGACATTGTTGTTGTTGTTGTTATTGTTTATTTGACGTTGTTGTTGTTGTTGTTGTTTATTTGGCGTTGTTTTTGTTGTATTTGACATTGTTGTTGTTGTTTATTTGACGTTGTTGTTTTTGTTGTTGTTAATTTGACGTTGTTGTTGTTGTTTATTTGACGTTGTTGTTGTTATTTATTTGACATTGTTGTTGTTGTTGACGTTGTTGTTGTTGTTGTTGTTTATTTGACATTGTTGTTGTTGTTGTTGTTGTTGTTGTTGTTGTTTATTTGACATTGTTTTAGTATTGTTGTTTATTTGACATTGTTGTTGTTATTTATTTGACGTTGTTGTGGGTGACATTGTTGTTGTTGTTGTTTATTTGACATTGTTGTTGTTGTTTATTTGACGTAGTTGTTGTTGTTGACGTTGTTGTTGTTGTTGTTTATTTGACGTTGTTGTTGTTGTTGTTTATTTGACATTGTTGTTATTGACGTTGTTGTTATTGTTGTTGTTGTTTATTTGACGTTGTTTTAGTATTGTTGTTTATTTGACATTATTGTTGTTATTTATTTGACGTTGTTGTTGTTAACGTTGTTTTTGTTGTTGTTTATTTGAAGTTGTTGTTGTTGTTTTTTATTTGACGTTGTTGTTGTTGTTTATTTGACGTTGTTGTTGTTGTTGTTTATTTAACGTTGTTGTTGTTGTTGTTTATTTGAAATTGTTGTTATTGACAGTGTTGTTGTTGTTGTTTATTTGACGTTGTTGTTGTTGTTGTTTGGCGTTGTTGTTGTTGTATTTGACATTGTTGTTGTTGTTTATTTGACGTTGTTGTTGTTGACGTTGTTTTTGTTGTTGTTTATTTGACGTTGTTGTTGTTGACGTTGTTTTTGTTGTTTTTTATTTGACGTTGTTGTTGTTGTTGTTGTTCTTTATTTGACGTTGTTATTGTTTATTTGACGTTGTTGTTGTTGTTTATTTAACGTTGTTGTTGTTGACATTGTTGTTGTTGTTATTGTTTATTTGACGTTGTTGTTGTTGTTTATTTGACGTAGTTGTTGTTGTTGACGTTGTTGTGGTTGTTTATTTGACGTTTTTGTTGTTGTTGATGTTGTTGTTGTTGTTTATTTGACGTTGTTGTTGTTGTTGTTTATTTGACGTTCTTGTTGTTGACGTTGTTGTTGTTGTTTATTTGACGTTGTTGTTGTTGTTGATAAAGTTGTTGTTGTTGTTGTTTATTTGACGTTGTTGTTGTTGTTGTTTATTTGACGTTGTTGTTGTTGACGTTGTTGTTGTTGTTGTTTATTTGACATTGTTGTTGTTGTTGTTATTGTTTATTTGACGTTGTTGTTGTTGTTGTTTATTTGGCGTTGTTTTTGTTGTATTTGACGTTGTTGTTGTTGTTTATTTGACGTTGTTGTTGTTAACGTTGTTTTTGTTGTTGTTTATTTGACGTTGTTGTTGTTGTTTATTTGACGTTGTTGTTGTTTATTTGACGTTGTTGTTGTTGTTTATTTAACGTTGTTGTTGTTGTTTATTTGAAATTGTTGTTATTGACAGTGTTGTTGTTGTTGTTTATTTGACGTTGTTGTTGTTGTTTGGCGTTGTTGTTGTTGTATTTGACGTTGTTGTTGTTGTTTATTTGACGTTGTTGTTGTTGACGTTGTTTTTGTTGTTGTTTATTTGACGTTGTTGTTGTTGATGTTGTTTTTGATGTTATTTATTTGACGTTGTTGTTGTTGTTGTTGTTCTTTATTTGACGTTGTTATTGTTTATTTGACGTTGTTGTTGTTGTTTATTTAACGTTGTTGTTGTTGACATTGTTGTTGTTGTTATTGTTTATTTGGCGTTGTTGTTGTTGTTTATTTGACGTAGTTATTGTTGTTGACATTGTTGTTGTTGTTGTTTATTTGACGTTTTTGTTGTTGTTGATGTTGTTGTTGTTGTTTATTTGACGTTAGTGTTGTTGTTTATTTGACGTCATTGTTATTGACGTTGTTGTTGTTGTTGTTTATTTGACGTTGTTGTTGTTGTTGATAAAGTTGTTGTTGTCGTTATTTATTTGACGTTGTTGTTGTTGTTTATTTGACGTTCTTGTTGTTGACGTTGTTGTTGTTGTTGTTTATTTGACGTTGTTGTTGTTGTTGTTGACAAAGTTGTTGTTGTTGTTGTTTATTTGACGTTTTTGTTGTTGTTGTTTTCGTTGTTGTTTATTTGACGTTGTTGTAGTTGTTTAATTGACGTTGTTGTTGTTGTTTATTTGATGTTGTTGTTGTTGTTGTTATTGTTGTTGTTGTTTATTTGACGTTCTTGTTGGTGTTCTTTATTTGACGTTGTTGTCGTTGTTGTTGTTTATTTGACGTTGTTGTTGTTGACGTTGTTGTTGTTATTGTTGTTTATTTGACATTGTTGTTGTTGTTATTGTTTATTTGACGTTGTTGTTGTTGTTGTTTATTTGGCGTTGTTTTCGTTGTATTTGACGTTGTTGTTGTTGTTTATTTGACGTTGTTGTTGTTGTTAACGTTGTTTTTGTTGTTGTTTATTTGACGTTGTTGTTGTTGTTTATTTGACGTTGTTGTTGTTGTTTATTTGACGTTGTTGTTGTTGTTTATTTAACGTTGTTGTTGTTTATTTGAAATTGTTGTTATTGACAATGTTGTTGTTGTTGTTTATTTGACGTTGTTGTTGTTGTTGTTTATTTGACGTTGTTGTTGTTGTTGTTGTTTATTTGACGTTGTTGTTATTGTTTATTTGATGTTGTTCTTGTTGTTGACATAGTTGTTGTTGTTGTTGTTGTTTATTTGACGTTGTTGTTGTTGTTGTTTATTTGACGTTGTTGTTGTTGTTGTTGTTTATTTGACATTGTTGTTGTTGTTGACGTTGTTGTTGTTGTTTATTTGACATTGTTGTTATTGTTGTTGTTGACGTTGTTGTTGTTGTTTATTTGACTTTGTTATTGTTGTTGTTTATTTGACGTTGTTGTTGTTGTTGTTGACTTAGTTGTTGTTGTTGTTTATTTGACGTTGTTGTTGTTGTTGACGTTGTTGTTTATTTGACGTTGTTGTTGTTGTTTATTTGACGTTGTTGTTGTTGTTGTTTATTTGACGTTGTTGTTGTTATTTATTTGACATTGTTGTTGTTGACGTTGTTGTTGTTATTTATTTGACATTGTTGTTGTTGACGTTGTTGTTGTTGTTGTTGTTTATTTGACATTGTTGTTGTTGTTGTTGACGTTGTTGTTGTTGTTGTTGACGTTGTTGTTGTTGTTGTTGTTGTTGTTGTTGTTGTTGTTGTTGTTTATTTGACATTGTTTTAGTATTGTTGTTTATTTGACATTGTTGTTGTTATTTATTTGACGTTGTTGTGGGTGACATTGTTGTTGTTGTTGTTTATTTGACGTTGTTGTTGTTGTTATTTATTTGACGTAGTCTTTGTTGTTGACATTGTTGTTGTTGTTGTTTATTTGACGTTGTTGTTGTTGTTGTTGTTTATTTGAAATTGTTGTTATTGACGTTGTTGTTGTTGTTGTTGTTGTTGTTTATTTGACGTTGTTTTAGTATTGTTGTTTATTTGACATTGTTGTTGTTATTTATTTGACGTTGTTGTTGTTAACGTTGTTTTTGGTGTTGTTTATTTGACGTTGTTGTTGTTGTTGTTTATTTGACTTTGTTGGTATTGTTTATTTGACGTTGTTGTTGTTTATTTAACGTTGTTGTTGTTGTTTATTTGAAATTGTTGTTATTGAAAGTGTTGTTGTTGTTGTTTATTTGACGTTGTTGTTGTTGTTTTTTGGCGTTGTTGTTGTTGTATTTGACGTTGTTGTTGTTGTTTATTTGACGTTGTTGTTATTGACGTTGTTTTTGTTGTTGTTTATTTGACGTTGTTGTTGTTGTTTATTTGACGTTGTTGTTGTTATTTATTTGACTTTGTTGTTGTTGTTGTTTATTTGACGTTGTTGTTGTTGTTGTTGTTTATTTGACATTGTTGTTATTGACGGTGTTGTTGTTGTTGTTTATTTGACGTTGTTGTTGTTGTTGTTTATTTGACGTTGTTGTTGTTGTTTATTTGACGTTGTTGTTGTTTTGACATAGTTGTTGTTGTTGTTGTTTATTTGACGTTGTTGTTGTTGTTGACGTTGTTGTTGTGGTTGTTTATTTGCCATTGTTGTTGTTGTTGACATAGTTGTTGTTGTTGTTGTTTATTTGAAGTTGTTGTTGACGTTGTTGTTGTTGTTTATTTGACGTTGTTGTAATTGTTTATTTGACATTGTTGTTGTTGTTGACGTTGTTGTTGTTGTTTGTTTGACATTGTTGTTGTTGTTGTTGTTGACGTTGTTGTTGTTGTTGTTGTTGTTGTTTATTTGACTTTGTTGTTGTTGTTGTTTATTTGACGTTGTTGTTGTTGTTGTTGTTGTTGACTTAGTTGTTGTTGTTGTTTATTTGACGTTGTTGTTGTTGACGTTGTTGTTTATTTGACGTACTTGTTGTTGTTTATTTGACGTTGTTGTTGTTGTTGACATTGTTGTTGTTGTTTATTTGACGTTGTTGTTGTTATTTATTTGACATTGTTGTTGATGTTGACGTTGTTGTTGTTGTTGTTTATTTGACATTGTTGTTGTTGTTCTTGTTTATTTGACGTTGTTTTAGTATTGTTGTTTATTTGACATTGTTGTTGTTATTTATTTGACGTTGTTGTGGGTGACATTGTTGTTGTTGTTGTTTATTTGACATTGTTGTTGTTGTTGTTGTTTATTTGACGTAGTTGTTGTTGTAGTTGTTTATTTGACGTTTTTGTTGTTGTTGATGTTGTTGTTGTTGTATATTTGACGTTGTTGTAGTTGTTATTGTTGTTGTTGTTTATTTGACATTGTTGTTGTTGTTGTTTATTTGACGTTGTTGTTGTTTATTTGACGTTGTTGTTGTTGTTTATTTGACGTTGTTGTTGTTGACGGTGTTGTTGTTGTTGTTGTTGTTTATTTGACATTGTTGTTGTTGTTGACGTTGTTGTTATTTATTTGACGTTGTTGTTGTTGTTGTTGTTGTTGTTCTTTATTTGACGTTGTTATTGTTTATTTGACGTTGTTGTTGTTGTTTATTTAACGTTGTTGTTGTTGACATTGTTGTTGTTGTTGTTATTGTTTATTTGAAGTTGTTGTTGTTGTTTATTTGACGTAGTTGTTGTTGTTGACGTTGTTGTTGTTATTGTTTATTTGACGTTTTTGTTGTTGTTGATGTTGTTGTTGTTTATTTGACGTTGTTGTTGTTTATTTGACGTTCTTGTTGTTGACGTTGTTGTTGTTGTTGTTTATTTGACGTTGTTGTTGTTGTTGACAAAGTAGTTGTTGTTGTTGTTTATTTGACGTTTTTGTTGTTGTTGTTTTTGTTGTTGTTTATTTGACGTTGTTGTAGTTGTTTAATTGACGTTGTTGTTGTTGTTGTTGTTTATTTGACGTTGTTGTTGTTGTTGTTGTTATTGTTGTTGTTGTTTATTTGACGTTGTTGTTGTTGTTCTTTATTTGACGTTGTTGTCGTTGTTATTGTTTATTTGACGTTGTTGTTGTTGACGTTGTTGTTGTTGTTGTTTATTTGACATTGTTGTTGTTGTTGTTATTGTTTATTTGACGTTGTTGTTGTTGTTATTGTTTATTTGGCGTTGTTTTTGTTGTATTTGACGTTGTTGTTGTTGTTTATTTGACGTTGTTGTTTTTGTTGTTGTTTTATTTGACGTTGTTGTTGTTGTTAATTTGACGTTGTTGTTGTTGTTTATTTGACGTTGTTGTTGTTGTTTATTTAACGTTGTTGTTGTTGTTGTTTATTTGAAATTGTTGTTATTGACAGTGTTGTTGTTGTTGTTTATTTGACGTTGTTGTTGTTGTTGTTTATTTGACGTTGTTGTTTATTTGACGTTGTTGTTGTTGTTTATTTGACGTTGTTGTTGTTGTTGTTTATTTGATGTTGTTGTTGTTGTTGTTATTGTTGTTGTTGTTTATTTGATGTTGTTGTTGGTGTTCTTTATTTGACGTTGTTGTCGTTGTTGTTGTTTATTTGACGTTGTTGTTGTTGACGTTGTTGTTGTTGTTGTTTATTTGACATTGTTGTTGTTGTTATTGTTTATTTGACGTTGTTGTTGTTGTTGTTTTTTATTTGGCGTTGTTTTCATTGTATTTGACGTTGTTGTTGTTTATTTGACGTTGTTGTTGTTGTTAACGTTGTTTTTGTTGTTGTTTATTTGACGTTGTTGTTGTTGTTTATTTGACGTTGTTGTTGTTGTTTATTTGACGTTGTTGTTGTTGTTTATTTAACGTTGTTGTTGTTGTTGTTTATTTGAAATTGTTGTTATTGACAGTGTTGTTGTTGTTGTTTATTTGACGTTGTTGTTGTTGTTGTTTATTTGACGTTGTTGTTGTTGTTGTTGTTTATTTGACGTTGTTGTTGTTGTTTATTTGATGTTGTTCTTGTTGTTGACATAGTTGTTGTTGTTGTTGTTGTTTATTTGACGTTGTTGTTGTTGTTAACGTTGTTGTTGTTATTGTTTATTTGACGTTGTTGTTGTTGTTGTTGTTGTTGTTTATTTGACATTGTTGTTGTTGTTGACGTTGTTGTTGTTGTTTATTTGACATTGTTGTTATTGTTGTTGTTGACGTTGTTGTTGTTGTTTATTTGACTTTGTTATTGTTGTTGTTTATTTGACGTTGTTGTTGTTGTTGTTGACTTAGTTGTTGTTGCTGTTTATTTGACATTGTTGTTGTTGTTGACGTTGTTGTTTATTTGACGTTGTTGTTGTTGTTTATTTGACGTTGTTGTTGTTGTTTATTTGACGTTGTTGTTGTTATTTATTTGACATTGTTGTTGTTGTTGATGTTGTTGTTGTTGTTGTTGTAGTTTATTTGACATTGTTGTTGTTGTTGTTGACGTTGTTGTTGTTGTTGTTGTTGTTGTTTATTTGACATTGTTTTAGTATTGTTGTTTATTTGACATTGTTGTTGTTATTTATTTGACGTTGTTGTGGGTGACATTGTTGTTGTTGTTGTTGTTTATTTGACGTTGTTGTTGTTGTTATTTATTTGACGTAGTCTTTGTTGTTGACATTGTTGTTGTTGTTGTTTATTTGACGTTGTTGTTATTGTTGTTGTTTATTTGACATTGTTGTTATTGACGTTGTTGTTGTTATTGTTGTTGTTTATTTGACGTTGTTGTTGTTGTTGACTTAGTTGTTGTTGTTATTTATTTGACGTTGTTGTTGTTAACGTTGTTTTTGTTGTTGTTTATTTGACGTTGTTGTTGTTGTTTATTTGACGTTGTTGTTGTTGTTTATTTGACGTTGTTGTTGTTTATTTAACGTTGTTGTTGTTGTTTATTTGAAATTGTTGTTATTGACAGTGTTGTTGTTGTTGTTTATTTGACGTTGTTGTTGTTGTTGTTTGGCGTTGTTGTTGTATTTGACGTTGTTGTTGTTATTTATTTGACGTTGTTGTTGTTGACGTTGTTTTTGTTGTTGTTTATTTGACGTTGTTGTTGTTATTTATTTGACTTTGTTGTTGTTGTTGTTTATTTGACGTTGTTGTTGTTGTTGTTGTTGTTTATTTGACATTGTTGTTATTGACGGTGTTGTTGTTGTTGTTTATTTGACGTTGTTGTTGTTGTTGTTTATTTGACGTTGTTGTTGTTGTTGTTTATTTGACGTTGTTGTTGTTGTTGACATAGTTGTTGTTGTTGTTGTTTATTTGACGTTGTTGTTGTTGTTGACGTTGTTGTTGTGGTTGTTTATTTGCCATTGTTGTTGTTGTTGACATAGTTGTTGTTGTTGTTGTTTATTTGAAGTTGTTGTTGTTGTTGACGTTGTTGTTGTTGTTTATTTGACGTTGTTGTTGTTGTTGTTTATTTGACATTGTTGTTGTTGTTGACGTTGTTGTTGTTGTTGTTTAGTTGACATTGTTGTTGTTGTTGTTGTTGACGTTGTTGTTGTTGTTGTTGTTTATTTGACTTGGTTGTTGTTGTTGTTTATTTGACGTTGTTGTTGTTGTTGTTGTTGTTGACTTAGTTGTTGTTGTTGTTTATTTGACGTTGTTGTTGTTGACGTTGTTGTTTATTTGACGTTGTTGTTGTTGTTTATTTGACGTTGTTGTTGTTGTTGACATTGTTGTTGTTGTTTATTTGACGTTGTTGTTGTTATTTATTTGACATTGTTGTTGATGTTGACGTTGTTGTTGTTGTTGTTGTTTATTTGACATTGTTGTTGTTGTTGACGTTGTTGTTGTTGTTGTTCTTGTTTATTTGACGTTGTTTTAGTATTGTTGTTTATTTGACATTGTTGTTGTTATTTATTTGACGTTGTTGTGGGTGACATTGTTGTTGTTGTTGTTTATTTGACGTTGTTGTTGTTGTTGTTTATTTGACGTAGTTGTTGTTGTAGTTGTTTATTTGACGTTTTTGTTGTTGTTGATGTTGTTGTTGTTGTATATTTGACGTTGTTGTAGTTGTTATTGTTGTTGTTGTTTATTTGACATTGTTGTTGTTGTTGTTTATTTGACGTTGTTGTTGTTTATTTGACGTTGTTGTTGTTGTTGTTTATTTGACGTTGTTGTTGTTGACGGTGTTGTTGTTGTTGTTGTTTATTTGACATTGTTGTTGTTGTTGACGTTGTTGTTATTTATTTGACGTTGTTGTTGTTGTTGTTGTTGTTCTTTATTTGACGTTGTTATTGTTTATTTGACGTTGTTGTTGTTGTTGTTGTTTATTTAACATTGTTGGTATTGACATTGTTGTTGTTGTTGTTATTGTTTATTTGAAGTTGTTGTTGTTGTTTATTTGACGTAGTTGTTGTTGTTGACGTTGTTGTTGTTGTTGTTTATTTGACGTTTTTGTTGTTGTTGATGTTGTTGTTGTTGTTGTTGTTTATTTGACGTTGTTGTTGTTTATTTGACGTTCTTGTTGTTGACATTGTTGTTGTTGTTGTTTATTTGACGTAGTTGTTGTTGTTGATAAAGTTGCTGTTGTTGTTGTTTATTTGACGTTGCTGTTGTTGTTGTTGTTTATTTGACGTTCTTGTTGTTGTTGTTTATTTGACGTTGTTGTTGTTGTTGACAAAGTTGTTGTTGTTGTTGTTTATTTGACGTTTTTGTTGTTGTTGTTTTTGTTGTTGTTTATTTGACGTTGTTGTAGTTGTTTAATTGACGTTGTTGTTGTTGTTGTTTATTTGACGTTGTTGTTGTTGTTGTTGTTATTGTTGTTGTTGTTTATTTGACGTTGTTGTTGTTGTTCTTTATTTGACGTTGTTGTCGTTGTTATTGTTTATTTGACGTTGTTGTTGTTGACGTTGTTGTTGTTGTTGTTTATTTGACATTGTTGTTGTTGTTGTTATTGTTTATTTGACGTTGTTGTCGTTATTGTTGTTTATTTGGCGTTGTTTTTGTTGTATTTGACGTTGTTGTTGTTGTTTATTTGACGTTGTTGTTTTTGTTGTTGTTTATTTGACGTTGTTGTTGTTGTTGTTGTTAATTTGACGTTGTTGTTGTTGTTGTTTATTTGACGTTGTTGTTGTTGTTTATTTAACGTTGTTGTTGTTGTTGTTTATTTGAAATTGTTGTTATTGACAGTGTTGTTGTTGTTGTTTATTTGACGTTGTTATTGTTGTTGTTTATTTGACGTTGTTGTTTTTTTGACGTTGTTGTTGTTGTTTATTTGATGTTGTTGTTGTTGTTGTTATTGTTGTTGTTGTTTATTTGACGTTGTTGTTGGTGTTCTTTATTTGACGTTGTTGTCGTTGTTGTTGTTTATTTGACGTTGTTGTTGTTGACGTTGTTGTTGTTGTTGTTGTTGTTTATTTGACATTGTTGTTGTTGTTATTGTTTATTTGACGTTGTTGTTGTTGTTGTTGTTTATTTGGCGTTGTTTTCGTTGTATTTGACGTTGTTGTTGTTGTTTATTTGACGTTGTTGTTGTTGTTAACGTTGTTTTTGTTATTGTTTATTTGACTTTGTTGTTGTTGTTTATTTGACGTTGTTGTTGTTGTTTATTTGACGTTGTTGTTGTTGTTTATTTAACGTTGTTGTTGTTGTTGTTTATTTGAAATTGTTGTTATTGACAGTGTTGTTGTTGTTATTTATTTGACGTTGTTGTTGTTGTTGTTTATTTGACGTTGTTGTTGTTGTTGTTTATTTGACGTTGTTGTTGTTGTTTATTTGATGTTGTTCTTGTTGTTGACATAGTTGTTGTTGTTGTTGTTGTTTATTTGACGTTGTTGTTGTTGTTGACGTTGTTGTTGTTATTGTTTATTTGACGTTGTTGTTGTTGTTGTTGTTTATTTGACATTGTTGTTGTTGTTGACGTTGTTGTTGTTGTTTATTTGACATTGTTGTTATTGTTGTTGTTGACGTTGTTGTTGTTGTTTATTTGACTTTGTTATTGTTGTTGTTTATTTGACGTTGTTGTTGTTGTTGTTGACTTAGTTGTTGTTGTTGTTTATTTGACGTTGTTGTTGTTGTTGACGTTGTTGTTTATTTGACTTTGTTGTTGTTGTTTATTTGACGTTGTTGTTGTTGTTTATTTGACGTTGTTGTTGTTATTTATTTGACATTGTTGTTGTTGTTGATGTTGTTGTTGTTGTTGTTGTTGTTGTTTATTTGACATTGTTGTTGTTGTTGTTGTTGACGTTGTTGTTGTTGTTGTTGTTTATTTGACATTGTTTTAGTATTGTTGTTTATTTGACATTGTTGTTGTTATTTATTTGACGTTGTTGTGGGTGACATTGTTGTTGTTGTTGTTTATTTGACGTTGTTGTTGTTGTTATTTATTTGACGTAGTCTTTGTTGTTGACATTTTTGTTGTTGTTGTTTATTTGACGTTGTTGTTGTTGTTGTTGTTTATTTGACATTGTTGTTATTGACGTTGTTGTTGTTATTGTTGTTGTTTATTTGACGTTGTTGTTGTTGTTGACTTAGTTGTTGTTGTTATTTATTTGACGTTGTTGTTGTTAACGTTGTTTTTGTTGTTGTTTATTTGACGTTGTTGTTGTTGTTGTTTATTTGACGTTGTTGTTGTTTATTTGACGTTGTTGTTGTTTATTTAACGTTGTTGTTGTTGTTTATTTGAAATTGTTGTTATTGACAGTGCTGTTGTTGTTGTTTATTTGACGTTGTTGTTGTTGTTGTTTGGCGTTGTTGTTGTTGTATTTGACGTTGTTGTTGTTGTTTATTTGACGTTGTTGTTGTTGACGTTGTTTTTGTTGTTGTTTATTTGACGTTGTTGTTGTTGTTGTTTATTTGACGTTGTTGTTGTTATTTATTTGACTTTGTTGTTGTTGTTGTTTATTTGACGTTGTTGTTGTTGTTTATTTGACATTGTTGTTATTGACGGTGATGTTGTTGTTGTTTATTTGACGTTGTTGTTGTTGTTGTTTATTTGACGTTGTTGTTGTTGTTGTTTATTTGACGTTGTTGTTGTTGTTGACATAGTTGTTGTTCTTGTTGTTTATTTGACGTTGTTGTTGTTGTTGACGTTGTTGTTGTGGTTGTTTATTTGCCATTGTTGTTGTTGTTGACATAGTTGTTGTTGTTGTTGTTTATTTGAAGTTGTTGTTGTTGTTGACGTTGTTGTTGTTGTTTATTTGACGTTGTTGTTGTTGTTGTTTATTTGACATTGTTGTTGTTGTTGACGTTGTTGTTGTTGTTGTTGTTTATTTGACATTGTTGTTGTTGTTGTTGTTGACGTTGTTGTTGTTGTTGTTTATTTGACTTTGTTGTTGTTGTTGTTTATTTGACGTTGTTGTTGTTGTTGTTGACTTAGTTGTTGTTGTTGTTTATTTGACGTTGTTGTTGTTGACGTTGTTGTTTATTTGACGTTGTTGTTGTTTATTTGACGTTGTTGTTGCTGTTGACATTGTTGTTGTTGTTTATTTGACGTTGTTGTTGTTATTTATTTGACATTGTTGTTGATGTTGACGTTGTTGTTGTTGTTGTTGTTGTTTATTTGACATTGTTGTTGTTGTTGACGTTGTTGTTGTTGTTGTTCTTGTTTATTTGACGTTGTTTTAGTATTGTTGTTTATTTGACATTGTTGTTGTTATTTATTTGACGTTGTTGTGGGTGACATTGTTGTTGTTGTTGTTTATTTGACGTTGTTGTTGTTGTTGTTTATTTGACGTAGTTGTTGTTGTAGTTGTTTATTTGACGTTTTTGTTGTTGTTGATGTTGTTGTTGTTGTATATTTGACGTTGTTGTAGTTGTTATTGTTGTTGTTGTTTATTTGACATTGTTGTTGTTGTTGTTTATTTGACGTTGTTGTTGTTTATTTGACGTTGTTGTTGTTGTTTATTTGACGTTGTTGTTGTTGACTGTGTTGTTGTTGTTGTTGTTTATTTGACATTGTTGTTGTTGTTGACGTTGTTGTTATTTATTTGACGTTGTTGTTGTTGTTGTTGTGGTTCTTTATTTGACGTTGTTATTGTTTATTTGACGTTGTTGTTGTTGTTTATTTAATGTTGTTGTTGTTGACATTGTTGTTGTTGTTGTTATTGTTTATTTGACGTTATTGTTGTTGTTTATTTGACGTAGTTGTTGTTGTTGACGTTGTTGTTGTTGTTGTTGTTTATTTGACGTTTTTGTTGTTGTTGATGATGTTGTTGTTGTTGTTTATTTGACGTTGTTGTTGTTGTTTATTTGACGTTCTTGTTGTTGACGTTGTTGTTGTTGTTGTTTATTTGACGTTGTTATTGTTGTTGATAAAGTTGTTGTTGTTGTTGTTTATTTGACGTTGCTGTTGTATTTGTTTATTTGACATTCTTGTTGTTGTTGTTTATTTGACGTTGTTGTTGTTGTTGACAAAGTTGTTGTTGTTGTTGTTTATTTGACGTTTTTGTTGTTGTTGTTTTTGTTGTTGTTTACTTGACGTTGTTGTAGTTGTTTAATTGACGTTGTTGTTGTTGTTGTTTATTTGACGTTGTTGTTGTTGTTGTTGTTATTGTTGTTGTTGTTTATTTGACGTTGTTGTTGCTGTTCTTTATTTGACGTTGTTGTCGTTGTTATTGTTTATTTGACGTTGTTGTTGTTGACGTTGTTGTTGTTGTTGTTTATTTGACATTGTTGTTGTTGTTGTTATTGTTTATTTGACGTTGTTGTTGTTGTTGTTGTTTATTTGGCGTTGTTTTTGTTGTATTTGACGTTCTTGTTGTTGTTTATTTGACGTTGTTGTTTTTTGTTATTGTTTATTTGATGTTGTTGTTGTTGTTGTTAATTTGACGGCGTTGTTGTTGTTTATTTGACGTTGTTGTTGTTGTTTATTTAACGTTGTTGTTGTTGTTGTTTATTTGAAATTGTTGTTATTGACAGTGTTGTTGTTGTTGTTTATTTGACGTTGTTGTTGTTGTTGTTTATTTGACGTTGTTGTTGTTGTTGTTTATTTGACGTTGTTGTTGTTGTTTATTTGACGTTGTTCTTGTTGTTGACATAGTTGTTGTTGTTGTTGTTTATTTGACGTTGTTGTTGTTGTTGACGTTGTTGTTGTTGTTGTTTATTTGACGTTGTTGTTGTTGTTGTTTATTTGACATTGTTATTGTTGTTGACGTTGTTGTTGTTGTTGTTGTTTATTTGACATTGTTGTTGTTGTTGACGTTGTTGTTGTTGTTGTTGTTGTTTATTTGACATTGTTGTTATTGTTGTTGTTGACGTTGTTGTTGTTTATTTGACTTTGTTATTGTTGTTGTTTATTTGACGTTGTTGTTGTTGTTGACTTAGTTGTTGTTGTTGTTTATTTGACGTTGTGGTTGTTGTTGACGTTGTTGTTTATTTTACGTTGTTGTTGTTGTTTATTTGACGTTGTTGTTGTTGTTGTTTATTTGACGTTGTTGTTGTTTTTTATTTGACATTGTTGTTGTTTTTGACGTTGTTGTTGTTGTTGTTGTTGTTTATTTGACATTGTTGTTGTTGTTGTTGTTGTTGACGTTGTTGTTGTTGTTGTTTATTTGACGTTGTTTTAGTATTGTTGTTTATTTGACATTGTTGTTGTTATTTATTTGACATTGTTGTGGGTGACATTGTTGTTGTTGTTGTTTATTTGACGTTGTTGTTGTTGTTTATTTGACGTAGTTGTTGTTGTTGACGTTGCTGTTGTTGTTGTTTATTTGACGTTGTTGTTGTTGTTGTTTATTTGACATTGTTGTTATTGACGGTGTTGTTGTTGTTGTTTATTTGACGTTGTTGTTGTTGTTGTTGTTTATTTGACGTTGTTGTTGTTGTTGTTTATTTGACGTTGTTGTTGTTGTTGACATAGTTGTTGTTGTTGTTGTTTATTTGACGTTGTTGTTGTTGTTGACGTTGTTGTTGTTGTTGTTTATTTGAAGTTGTTGTTGTTGTTGACGTTGTTGTTGTTGTTTATTTGACGTTGTTTTTGTTGTTGTTTATTTGACATTGTTGTGGTTGTTGACGTTGTTGTTGTTGTTGTTTATTTGACATTGTTGTTGTTGTTGTTGACGTTGTTGTTGTTGTTGTTGTTTATTTGACTTTGTTGTTGTTGTTGTTTATTTGACGTTGTTGTTGTTGTTGTTGTTGACTTAGTTGTTGTTGTTGTTTATTTGACGTTGTTGTTGTTGACGTTGTTGTTTATTTGACGTTGTTGTTGTTGTTTATTTGACGTTGTTGTTGTTGTTTATTTGACGTTGTTGTTGTTGTTGTTGACATTGTTGTTGTTGTTTATTTGACGTTGTTGTTGTTATTTATTTGACATTGTAGTTGATGTTGACGTTGTTGTTGTTGTTGTTGTTGTTGTTGTTTATTTGACATTGTTGTTGTTGACGTTGTTGTTGTTGTTGTTCTTGTTTATTTGACGTTGTTTTAGTATTGTTGTTTATTTGACATTGTTGTTGTTATTTATTTGACGTTGTTGTGGGTGACATTGTTGTTGTTGTTGTTTATTTGACGTTGTTGTTGTTGTTGTTGTTTATTTGACGTAGTTGTTGTTGTAGTTGTTTATTTGACGTTTTTGTTGTTGTTGATGTTGTTGTTGTTGTATATTTGACGTTGTTGTAGTTGTTATTGTTGTTGTTGTTTATTTGACATTGTTGTTGTTGTTGTTTATTTGACGTTGTTGTTGTTTATTTGACGTTGTTGTTGTTGTTTATTTGACGTTGTTGTTGTTGACGGTGTTGTTGTTGTTGTTGTTTATTTGACATTGTTGTTGTTGTTGACGTTGTTGTTATTTATTTGACGTTGTTGTTGTTGTTGTTGTTGTTCTTTATTTGACGTTGTTATTGTTTATTTGACGTTGTTGTTGTTGTTTATTTAACGTTGTTGTTGTTGACATTGTTGTTGTTGTTGTTATTGTTTATTTGACGTTGTTGTTGTTGTTTATTTGACGTAGTTGTTGTTGTTGACGTTGTTGTTGTTGTTGTTGTTTATTTGACGTTTTTGTTGTTGTTGATGTTGTTGTTGTTGTTGTTTATTTGACGTTGTTGTTGTTGTTTATTTGACGTTTTTGTTGTTGACGTTGTTGTTGTTGTTGTTTATTTGACGTTGTTGTTGTTGTTGATAAAGTTGCTGTTGTTGTTGTTTATTTGACATTGTTGTTGTTGTTGTTTATTTGACGTTCTTGTTGTTGTTGTTTATTTGACGTTGTTGTTGTTGTTGACAAAGTTGTTGTTGTTGTTGTTTATTTGACATTTTTGTTGTTGTTGTTTTTGTTGGTGTTTATTTGACGTTGTTGTAGTTGTTTAATTGACGTTGTTGTTGTTGTTGTTTATTTGACGTTGTTGTTGTTGTTGTTGTTATTGTTGTTGTTGTTTATTTGACGTTGTTGTTGTTGTTCTTTATTTGACGTTGTTGTCGTTGTTATTGTTTATTTGACGTTGTTGTTGTTGACGTTGTTGTTGTTGTTGTTTATTTGACATTGTTGTTGTTGTTGTTATTGTTTATTTGACGTTGTTGTTGTTGTTGTTGTTTATTTGGCGTTGTTTTTGTTGTATTTGACGTTCTTGTTGTTGTTTATTTGACGTTGTTGTTTTTGTTATTGTTTATTTGACGTTGTTGTTGTTGTTGTTGTTAATTTGACGTTGTTGTTGTTGTTTATTTGACGTTGTTGTTGTTTATTTAACGTTGTTGTTGTTGTTGTTTATTTGAAATTGTTGTTATTGACAGTGTTGTTGTTGTTGTTTATTTGACGTTGTTGTTGTTGTTGTTTATTTGACGTTGTTGTTGTTGTTGTTTATTTGACGTTGTTGTTGTTGTTTATTTGACGTTGTTCTTGTTGTTGACATAGTTGTTGTTGTTGTTGTTTATTTGACGTTGTTGTTGTTGACGTTGTTGTTGTTGTTGTTGTTGTTTATTTGACGTTGTTGTTGTTGTTTATTTGACATTGTTGTTGTTGTTGACGTTGTTGTTGTTGTTGTTGTTTATTTGACATTGTTGTTATTGTTGTTGTTGACGTTGTTGTTGTTTATTTGACTTTGTTATTGTTGTTGTTCATTTGACGTTGTTGTTGTTGTTGACTTAGTTGTTGTTGTTGTTTATTTGACGTTGTGGTTGTTGTTGACGTTGTTGTTTATTTTACGTTGTTGTTGTTGTTTATATGACGTTGTTGTTGTTGTTGTTTATTTGACGTTGTTGTTGTTATTTATTTGACATTGTTGTTGTTGTTGACGTTGTTGTTGTTGTTGTTGTTGTTGTTTATTTGACATTGTTGTTGTTGTTGTTGTTGACGTTGTTGTTGTTGTTGTTGTTTATTTGACGTTGTTTTAGTATTGTTGTTTATTTGACATTGTTGTTGTTATTTATTTGACATTGTTGTGGGTGACATTGTTGTTGTTGTTGTTTATTTGACGTTGTTGTTGTTGTTTATTTGACGTAGTTATTGTTGTTGACGTTGTTGTTGTTGTTGTTTATTTGACGTTGTTGTTGTTGTTGTTGTTTATTTGACATTGTTGTTATTGACGGTGTTGTTGTTGTTGTTTATTTGACGTTGTTGTTGTTGTTGTTTATTTGACGTTGTTGTTGTTGTTGTTTATTTGACGTTGTTGTTGTTGTTGACATAGTTGTTGTTGTTGTTGTTTATTTGACGTTGTTGTTGTTGTTGACGTTGTTGTTGTTGTTGTTTATTTGAAGTTGTTGTTGTTGTTGACGTTGTTGTTGTTGTTTATTTGACGTTGTTGTTGTTGTTGTTGTTTATTTGACATTGTTGTTGTTGTTGACGTTGTTGTTGTTGTTGTTGTTTATTTGACATTGTTGTTGTTGTTGTTGACGTTGTTGTTGTTGTTGTTGTTGTTTATTTGACTTTGTTGTTGTTGTTGTTTATTTGACGTTGTTGTTGTTGTTGTTGTTGACTTAGTTGTTGTTGTTGTTTATTTGACGTTGTTGTTGTTGACGTTGTTGTTTATTTGACGTTGTTGTTGTTGTTTATTTGACGTTGTTGTTGTTGTTGTTGACATTGTTGTTGTTGTTTATTTGACGTTGTTGTTGTTATTTATTTGACATTGTAGTTGATGTTGACGTTGTTGTTGTTGTTGTTGTTGTTGTTGTTTATTTGACATTGTTGTTGTTGTTGACGTTGTTGTTGTTGTTGTTCTTGTTTATTTGACGTTGTTTTAGTATTGTTGTTTATTTGACATTGTTGTTGTTATTTATTTGACGTTGTTGTGGGTGACATTGTTGTTGTTGTTGTTGTTTATTTGACGTAGTTGTTGTTGTAGTTGTTTATTTGACGTTTTTGTTGTTGTTGATGTTGTTGTTGTTGTATATTTGACGTTGTTGTAGTTGTTATTGTTGTTGTTGTTTATTTGACATTGTTGTTGTTGTTGTTTATTTGACGTTGTTGTTGTTTATTTGACGTTGTTGTTGTTGTTTATTTGACGTTGTTGTTGTTGACGGTGTTGTTGTTGTTGTTGTTTATTTGACCTTGTTGTTGTTGTTGACGTTGTTGTTATTTATTTGACGTTGTTGTTGTTGTTGTTGTTGTTCTTTATTTGACGTTGTTATTGTTTATTTGACGTTGTTGTTGTTGTTTATTTAACGTTGTTGTTGTTGACATTATTGTTGTTGTTGTTATTGTTTATTTGACGTTGTTGTTGTTGTTTATTTGACATAGTTGTTGTTGTTGACGTTGTTGTTGTTGTTGTTGTTTATTTGACGTTTTTGTTGTTGTTGATGTTGTTGTTGTTGTTGTTTATTTGACGTTGTTGTTGTTGTTTATTTGACGTTCTTGTTGTTGACGTTCTTGTTGTTGTTGTTTATTTGACGTTGTTGTTGTTGATAAAGTTGCTGTTGTTGTTGTTTATTTGACGTTGCTGTTGTTGTTGTTTATTTGACGTTCTTGTTGTTGTTGTTTATTTGACGTTGTTGTTGTTGTTGACAAAGTTGTTGTTGTTGTTGTTTATTTGAGGTTTTTGTTGTTGTTGTTTTTGTTGTTGTTTATTTGACGTTGTTGTAGTTGTTTAATTGACGTTGTTGTTGTTGTTGTTTATTTGACGTTGTTGTAGTTGTTTAATTGACGTTGTTGTTGTTGTTGTTTATTTGACGTTGTTGTTGTTGTTGTTGTTGTTGTTGTTATTGTTGTTGTTGTTTATTTGACGTTGTTGTTGTTGTTCTTTATTTGACGTTGTTGTCGTTGTTATTGTTTATTTGACGTTGTTGTTGTTGTTGTTGTTGTTTATTTGGCGTTGTTTTTGTTGTATTTGACGTTGTTGTTGTTGTTTATTTGACGTTGTTGTTTTTGTTGTTGTTTATTTGACGTTGTTGTTGTTGTTGTTAATTTGACGTTGTTGTTGTTGTTTATTTGACGTTGTTGTTGTTTATTTAACGTTGTTGTTGTTGTTGTTTATTTGAAATTGTTGTTATTGACAGTGTTGTTGTTGTTGTTTATTTGACGTTGTTGTTGTTGTTGTTTATTTGACGTTGTTGTTGTTGTTGACTTAGTTGTTGTTGTTGTTTATTTGACGTTGTGGTTGTTGTTGACGTTGTTGTTTATTTTACGTTGTTGTTGTTGTTTATTTGACGTTGTTGTTGTTGTTGTTTATTTGACGTTGTTGTTGTTATTTATTTGACATTGTTGTTGTTTTTGACGTTGTTGTTGTTGTTGTTGTTGTTTATTTGACATTGTTGTTGTTGTTGTTGTTGTTGACGTTGTTGTTGTTGTTGTTTATTTGACGTTGTTTTAGTATTGTTGTTTATTTGACATTGTTGTTGTTATTTATTTGACATTGTTGTGGGTGACATTGTTGTTGTTGTTGTTTATTTGACGTTGTTGTTGTTGTTTATTTGACGTAGTTGTTGTTGTTGACGTTGCTGTTGTTGTTGTTTATTTGACGTTGTTGTTGTTGTTGTTTATTTGACATTGTTGTTATTGACGGTGTTGTTGTTGTTGTTTATTTGACGTTGTTGTTGTTGTTGTTGTTTATTTGACGTTGTTGTTGTTGTTGTTTATTTGACGTTGTTGTTGTTGTTGACATAGTTGTTGTTGTTGTTGTTTATTTGACATTGTTGTTGTTGTTGACGTTGTTGTTGTTGTTGTTTATTTGAAGTTGTTGTTGTTGTTGACGTTGTTGTTGTTGTTTATTTGACGTTGTTTTTGTTGTTGTTTATTTGACATTGTTGTGGTTGTTGACGTTGTTGTTGTTGTTGTTTATTTGACATTGTTGTTGTTGTTGTTGACGTTGTTGTTGTTGTTGTTGTTTATTTGACTTTGTTGTTGTTGTTGTTTATGTGACGTTGTTGTTGTTGTTGTTGTTGACTTAGTTGTTGTTGTTGTTTATTTGACGTTGTTGTTGTTGACGTTGTTGTTTATTTGACGTTGTTGTTGTTGTTTATTTGACGTTGTTGTTGTTGTTGTTGACATTGTTGTTGTTGTTTATTTGACGTTGTTGTTGTTATTTATTTGACATTGTAGTTGATGTTGACGTTGTTGTTGTTGTTGTTGTTTATTTGACATTGTTGTTGTTGACGTTGTTGTTGTTGTTGTTCTTGTTTATTTGACGTTGTTTTAGTATTGTTGTTTATTTGACATTGTTGTTGTTATTTATTTGACGTTGTTGTGGGTGACATTGTTGTTGTTGTTGTTTATTTGACGTTGTTGTTGTTGTTGTTTATTTGACGTAGTTGTTGTTGTAGTTGTTTATTTGACGTTTTTGTTGTTGTTGATGTTGTTGTTGTTGTATATTTGACGTTGTTGTAGTTGTTATTGTTGTTGTTGTTTATTTGACATTGTTGTTGTTGTTGTTTATTTGACGTTGTTGTTGTTTATTTGACGTTGTTGTTGTTGTTTATTTGACGTTGTTGTTGTTGACGGTGTTGTTGTTGTTGTTGTTTATTTGACATTGTTGTTGTTGTTGACGTTGTTGTTATTTATTTGACGTTGTTGTTGTTGTTGTTGTTGTTGTTCTTTATTTGACGTTGTTATTGTTTATTTGACGTTGTTGTTGTTGTTTATTTAACGTTGTTGTTGTTGACATTGTTGTTGTTGTTGTTATTGTTTATTTGACGTTGTTGTTGTTGTTTATTTGACGTAGTTGTTGTTGTTGACGTTGTTGTTGTTGTTGTTTATTTGACGTTTTTGTTGTTGTTGATGTTGTTGTTGTTGTTGTTTATTTGACGTTGTTGTTGTTGTTTATTTGACGTTTTTGTTGTTGACGTTGTTGTTGTTGTTGTTTATTTGACGTTGTTGTTGTTGTTGATAAAGTTGCTGTTGTTGTTGTTTATTTGACATTGTTGTTGTTGTTGTTTATTTGACGTTCTTGTTGTTGTTGTTTATTTGACGTTGTTGTTGTTGTTGACAAAGTTGTTGTTGTTGTTGTTTATTTGACATTTTTGTTGTTGTTGTTTTTGTTGGTGTTTATTTGACGTTGTTGTAGTTGTTTAATTGACGTTGTTGTTGTTGTTGTTTATTTGACGTTGTTGTTGTTGTTGTTGTTATTGTTGTTGTTGTTTATTTGACGTTGTTGTTGTTGTTCTTTATTTGACGTTGTTGTCGTTGTTATTGTTTATTTGACGTTGTTGTTGTTGACGTTGTTGTTGTTGTTGTTTATTTGACATTGTTGTTGTTGTTGTTATTGTTTATTTGACGTTGTTGTTGTTGTTGTTGTTTATTTGGCGTTGTTTTTGTTGTATTTGACGTTCTTGTTGTTGTTTATTTGACGTTGTTGTTTTTGTTATTGTTTATTTGACGTTGTTGTTGTTGTTGTTGTTAATTTGACGTTGTTGTTGTTGTTTATTTGACGTTGTTGTTGTTTATTTAACGTTGTTGTTGTTGTTGTTTATTTGAAATTGTTGTTATTGACAGTGTTGTTGTTGTTGTTTATTTGACGTTGTTGTTGTTGTTGTTTATTTGACGTTGTTGTTGTTGTTGTTTATTTGACGTTGTTGTTGTTGTTTATTTGACGTTGTTCTTGTTGTTGACATAGTTGTTGTTGTTGTTGTTTATTTGACGTTGTTGTTGTTGACGTTGTTGTTGTTGTTGTTGTTGTTTATTTGACGTTGTTGTTGTTGTTTATTTGACATTGTTGTTGTTGTTGACGTTGTTGTTGTTGTTGTTGTTTATTTGACATTGTTGTTATTGTTGTTGTTGACGTTGTTGTTGTTTATTTGACTTTGTTATTGTTGTTGTTCATTTGACGTTGTTGTTGTTGTTGACTTAGTTGTTGTTGTTGTTTATTTGACGTTGTGGTTGTTGTTGACGTTGTTGTTTATTTTACGTTGTTGTTGTTGTTTATATGACGTTGTTGTTGTTGTTGTTTATTTGACGTTGTTGTTGTTATTTATTTGACATTGTTGTTGTTGTTGACGTTGTTGTTGTTGTTGTTGTTGTTGTTTATTTGACATTGTTGTTGTTGTTGTTGTTGACGTTGTTGTTGTTGTTGTTGTTTATTTGACGTTGTTTTAGTATTGTTGTTTATTTGACATTGTTGTTGTTATTTATTTGACATTGTTGTGGGTGACATTGTTGTTGTTGTTGTTTATTTGACGTTGTTGTTGTTGTTTATTTGACGTAGTTATTGTTGTTGACGTTGTTGTTGTTGTTGTTTATTTGACGTTGTTGTTGTTGTTGTTGTTTATTTGACATTGTTGTTATTGACGGTGTTGTTGTTGTTGTTTATTTGACGTTGTTGTTGTTGTTGTTTATTTGACGTTGTTGTTGTTGTTGTTTATTTGACGTTGTTGTTGTTGTTGACATAGTTGTTGTTGTTGTTGTTTATTTGACGTTGTTGTTGTTGTTGACGTTGTTGTTGTTGTTGTTTATTTGAAGTTGTTGTTGTTGTTGACGTTGTTGTTGTTGTTTATTTGACGTTGTTGTTGTTGTTGTTGTTTATTTGACATTGTTGTTGTTGTTGACGTTGTTGTTGTTGTTGTTGTTTATTTGACATTGTTGTTGTTGTTGTTGACGTTGTTGTTGTTGTTGTTGTTGTTTATTTGACTTTGTTGTTGTTGTTGTTTATTTGACGTTGTTGTTGTTGTTGTTGTTGACTTAGTTGTTGTTGTTGTTTATTTGACGTTGTTGTTGTTGACGTTGTTGTTTATTTGACGTTGTTGTTGTTGTTTATTTGACGTTGTTGTTGTTGTTGTTGACATTGTTGTTGTTGTTTATTTGACGTTGTTGTTGTTATTTATTTGACATTGTAGTTGATGTTGACGTTGTTGTTGTTGTTGTTGTTGTTGTTGTTTATTTGACATTGTTGTTGTTGTTGACGTTGTTGTTGTTGTTGTTCTTGTTTATTTGACGTTGTTTTAGTATTGTTGTTTATTTGACATTGTTGTTGTTATTTATTTGACGTTGTTGTGGGTGACATTGTTGTTGTTGTTGTTGTTTATTTGACGTAGTTGTTGTTGTAGTTGTTTATTTGACGTTTTTGTTGTTGTTGATGTTGTTGTTGTTGTATATTTGACGTTGTTGTAGTTGTTATTGTTGTTGTTGTTTATTTGACATTGTTGTTGTTGTTGTTTATTTGACGTTGTTGTTGTTTATTTGACGTTGTTGTTGTTGTTTATTTGACGTTGTTGTTGTTGACGGTGTTGTTGTTGTTGTTGTTTATTTGACCTTGTTGTTGTTGTTGACGTTGTTGTTATTTATTTGACGTTGTTGTTGTTGTTGTTGTTGTTCTTTATTTGACGTTGTTATTGTTTATTTGACGTTGTTGTTGTTGTTTATTTAACGTTGTTGTTGTTGACATTATTGTTGTTGTTGTTATTGTTTATTTGACGTTGTTGTTGTTGTTTATTTGACATAGTTGTTGTTGTTGACGTTGTTGTTGTTGTTGTTGTTTATTTGACGTTTTTGTTGTTGTTGATGTTGTTGTTGTTGTTGTTTATTTGACGTTGTTGTTGTTGTTTATTTGACGTTCTTGTTGTTGACGTTCTTGTTGTTGTTGTTTATTTGACGTTGTTGTTGTTGATAAAGTTGCTGTTGTTGTTGTTTATTTGACGTTGCTGTTGTTGTTGTTTATTTGACGTTCTTGTTGTTGTTGTTTATTTGACGTTGTTGTTGTTGTTGACAAAGTTGTTGTTGTTGTTGTTTATTTGAGGTTTTTGTTGTTGTTGTTTTTGTTGTTGTTTATTTGACGTTGTTGTAGTTGTTTAATTGACGTTGTTGTTGTTGTTGTTTATTTGACGTTGTTGTAGTTGTTTAATTGACGTTGTTGTTGTTGTTGTTTATTTGACGTTGTTGTTGTTGTTGTTGTTGTTGTTGTTATTGTTGTTGTTGTTTATTTGACGTTGTTGTTGTTGTTCTTTATTTGACGTTGTTGTCGTTGTTATTGTTTATTTGACGTTGTTGTTGTTGTTGTTGTTGTTTATTTGGCGTTGTTTTTGTTGTATTTGACGTTGTTGTTGTTGTTTATTTGACGTTGTTGTTTTTGTTGTTGTTTATTTGACGTTGTTGTTGTTGTTGTTAATTTGACGTTGTTGTTGTTGTTTATTTGACGTTGTTGTTGTTTATTTAACGTTGTTGTTGTTGTTGTTTATTTGAAATTGTTGTTATTGACAGTGTTGTTGTTGTTGTTTATTTGACGTTGTTGTTGTTGTTGTTTATTTGACGTTGTTGTTGTTGTTGACTTAGTTGTTGTTGTTGTTTATTTGACGTTGTGGTTGTTGTTGACGTTGTTGTTTATTTTACGTTGTTGTTGTTGTTTATTTGACGTTGTTGTTGTTGTTGTTTATTTGACGTTGTTGTTGTTATTTATTTGACATTGTTGTTGTTTTTGACGTTGTTGTTGTTGTTGTTGTTGTTTATTTGACATTGTTGTTGTTGTTGTTGTTGACGTTGTTGTTGTTGTTGTTTATTTGACGTTGTTTTAGTATTGTTGTTTATTTGACATTGTTGTTGTTATTTATTTGACATTGTTGTGGGTGACATTGTTGTTGTTGTTGTTTATTTGACGTTGTTGTTGTTGTTTATTTGACGTAGTTGTTGTTGTTGACGTTGCTGTTGTTGTTGTTTATTTGACGTTGTTGTTGTTGTTGTTTATTTGACATTGTTGTTATTGACGGTGTTGTTGTTGTTGTTTATTTGACGTTGTTGTTGTTGTTGTTGTTTATTTGACATTGTTGTTGTTGTTGTTTATTTGACGTTGTTGTTGTTGTTGACATAGTTGTTGTTGTTGTTGTTTATTTGACATTGTTGTTGTTGTTGACGTTGTTGTTGTTGTTGTTTATTTGAAGTTGTTGTTGTTGTTGACGTTGTTGTTGTTGTTTATTTGACGTTGTTTTTGTTGTTGTTTATTTGACATTGTTGTGGTTGTTGACGTTGTTGTTGTTGTTGTTTATTTGACATTGTTGTTGTTGTTGTTGACGTTGTTGTTGTTGTTGTTGTTTATTTGACTTTGTTGTTGTTGTTGTTTATGTGACGTTGTTGTTGTTGTTGTTGTTGACTTAGTTGTTGTTGTTGTTTATTTGACGTTGTTGTTGTTGACGTTGTTGTTTATTTGACGTTGTTGTTGTTGTTTATTTGACGTTGTTGTTGTTGTTGTTGACATTGTTGTTGTTGTTTATTTGACGTTGTTGTTGTTATTTATTTGACATTGTAGTTGATGTTGACGTTGTTGTTGTTGTTGTTGTTTATTTGACATTGTTGTTGTTGACGTTGTTGTTGTTGTTGTTCTTGTTTATTTGACGTTGTTTTAGTATTGTTGTTTATTTGACATTGTTGTTGTTATTTATTTGACGTTGTTGTGGGTGACATTGTTGTTGTTGTTGTTTATTTGACGTTGTTGTTGTTGTTGTTTATTTGACGTAGTTGTTGTTGTAGTTGTTTATTTGACGTTTTTGTTGTTGTTGATGTTGTTGTTGTTGTATATTTGACGTTGTTGTAGTTGTTATTGTTGTTGTTGTTTATTTGACATTGTTGTTGTTGTTGTTTATTTGACGTTGTTGTTGTTTATTTGACGTTGTTGTTGTTGTTTATTTGACGTTGTTGTTGTTGACGGTGTTGTTGTTGTTGTTGTTTATTTGACATTGTTGTTGTTGTTGACGTTGTTGTTATTTATTTGACGTTGTTGTTGTTGTTGTTGTTGTTGTTCTTTATTTGACGTTGTTATTGTTTATTTGACGTTGTTGTTGTTGTTTATTTAACGTTGTTGTTGTTGACATTGTTGTTGTTGTTGTTATTGTTTATTTGACGTTGTTGTTGTTGTTTATTTGACGTAGTTGTTGTTGTTGACGTTGTTGTTGTTGTTGTTTATTTGACATTTTTGTTGTTGTTGATGTTGTTGTTGTTGTTGTTTATTTGATGTTGTTGTTGTTGTTTATTTGACGTTTTTGTTGTTGACGTTGTTGTTGTTGTTGTTTATTTGACGTTGTTGTTGTTGTTGATAAAGTTGCTGTTGTTGTTGTTTATTTGACATTGTTGTTGTTGTTGTTTATTTGACGTTCTTGTTGTTGTTGTTTATTTGACGTTGTTGTTGTTGTTGACAAAATTGTTGTTGTTGTTGTTTATTTGACGTTTTTGTTGTTGTTGTTTTTGTTGGTGTTTATTTGACGTTGTTGTAGTTGTTTAATTGACGTTGTTGTTGTTGTTGTTTATTTGACGTTGTTGTTGTTGTTGTTATTGTTGTTGTTGTTTATTTGACGTTGTTGTTGTTGTTCTTTATTTGACGTTGTTGTCGTTGTTATTGTTTATTTGACGTTGTTGTTGTTGACGTTGTTGTTGTTGTTGTTTATTTGACATTGTTGTTGTTGTTGTTATTGTTTATTTGACGTTGTTGTTGTTGTTGTTGTTGTTTATTTGGCGTTGTTTTTGTTGTATTTGACGTTCTTGTTGTTGTTTATTTGACGTTGTTGTTTTTGTTATTGTTTATTTGACGTTGTTGTTGTTGTTGTTAATTTGACGTTGTTGTTGTTTTTTGTTATTGTTTATTTGACGTTGTTGTTGTTGTTGTTAATTTGACGGCGTTGTTGTTGTTTATTTGACGTTGTTGTTGTTGTTTATTTAACGTTGTTGTTGTTGTTGTTTATTTGAAATTGTTGTTATTGACAGTGTTGTTGTTGTTGTTTATTTGACGTTGTTGTTGTTGTTGTTTATTTGACGTTGTTGTTGTTGTTGTTGTTTATTTGACGTTGTTGTTGTTGTTTATTTGACGTTGTTCTTGTTGTTGACATAGTTGTTGTTGTTGTTGTTTATTTGACGTTGTTGTTGTTGTTGACGTTGTTGTTGTTGTTGTTGTTTATTTGACGTTGTTGTTGTTGTTTATTTGACATTGTTGTTGTTGTTGACGTTATTGTTGTTGTTGTTGTTTATTTGACATTGTTGTTATTGTTGTTGTTGACGTTGTTGTTGTTTATTTGACTTTGTTATTGTCGTTGTTTATTTGACGTTGTTGTTGTTGTTGACTTAGTTGTTGTTGTTGTTTATTTGACGTTGTGGTTGTTGTTGACGTTGTTGTTTATTTGACGTTGTTGTTGTTATTTATTTGACATTGTTGTTGTTGTTGACGTTGTTGTTGTTGTTGTTGTTGTTTATTTGACATTGTTGTTGTTGTTGTTGTTGACGTTGTTGTTGTTGTTGTTGTTTATTTGACGTTGTTTTAGTATTGTTGTTTATTTGACATTGTTGTTGTTATTTATTTGACATTGTTGTGGGTGACATTGTTGTTGTTGTTGTTTATTTGACGTTGTTGTTGTTGTTTATTTGACGTAGTTATTGTTGTTGACGTTGTTGTTGTTGTTGTTTATTTGACGTTGTTGTTGTTGTTGTTTATTTGACATTGTTGTTATTGACGGTGTTGTTGTTGTTGTTTATTTGACGTTGTTGTTGTTGTTGTTTATTTGACGTTGTTGTTGTTGTTGTTTATTTGACGTTGTTGTTGTTGTTGACATAGATGTTGTTGTTGTTGTTTATTTGACGTTGTTGTTGTTGTTGACGTTGTTGTTGTGGTTGTTTATTTGCCGTTGTTGTTGTTGTTGACATAGTTGTTGTTGTTGTTGTTTATTTGACGTTGTTGTTGTTGTTGACGTTGTTGTTGTTGTTGTTGTTTATTTGACGTTGTTGTTGTTGTTGTTTATTTGACATTGTTGTTGTTGTTGACGTTGTTGTTGTTGTTGTTTATTTGACATTGTTGTTGTTGTTGTTGACTTTGTTTTTGTTGTTTATTTGACTTTGTTGTTGTTGTTGTTTATTTGACGTTGTTGTTGTTGTTGTTGTTGTTGACTTAGGTGTTGTTGTTATTTATTTGACGTTGTTGTTGTTGTTGTTGATGTTGTTGTTTATTTGACGTTGTTGTTGTTGTTGTTTATTTGACGTTGTTGTTGTTGTTGACATTGTTGTTGTTGTTTATTTGACGTTGTTGTTGTTATTTATTTGACGTTGTTGTGGGTGACATTGTTGTTGTTGTTGTTGTTTATTTGACGTTGTTGTTGTTGTTGTTTATTTGACGTATTTGTTGTTGTTGACGTTGTTGTTGTTGTTTATTTGACGTTTTTGTTGTTGTTGATGTTGTTGTTGTTGTATATTTGACGTTGTTGTAGTTGTTATTGTTGTTGTTGTTTATTTGACATTGTTGTTGTTGTTGTGTATTTGACGTTGTTGTTGTTTATTTGACGTTGTTGTTGTTTATTTGACGTTGTTGTTGTTTATTTGACGTTGTTGTTGTTGTTTATTTGACGTTGTTTTTGTTGACGGTGTTGTTGTTGTTGTTGTTGTTTATTTGACATTGTTGTTGTTGTTGTTGTTGACGTTGTTGTTGTTTATTTGACGTTGTTGTTGTTGTTGTTCTTTATTTGACGTTGTTATTGTTTATTTGACGTTGTTGTTGTTATTTATTTAACGTTGTTGTTGTTGACATTGTTGTTGTTGTTATTGTTTATTTGACGTTGTTGTTGTTGTTTATTTGACGTAGTTGTTGTTGTTGACGTTCTTGTTGTTGTTCTTTATTTGACGTTTTTGTTGTTGTTGATGTTGTTGTTGTTGTTGTTTATTTGACGTTGTTGTTGTTGTTGTTTATTTGACGTTCTTGTTGTTGACGTTGATGTTGTTGTTGTTTATTTGACATTGTTGTTGTTGTTGACAAAGTTGTTGTTGTTGTTGTTTATTTGACGTTTTTGTTGTTGTTGATGTTGTTGTTGTTTTCGTTGTTGTTTATTTGACGTTGTTGTAGTTGTTTAATTGACATTGTTGTTGTTGTTGTTTATTTGACGTTGTTGTTGTTGTTGTTGTTGTTATTGTTGTTGTTGTTGTTTATTTGACGTTGTTGTTGTTGTTCTTTATTTGACGTTGTTGTCGTTGTTGTTGTTTATTTGACGTTGTTGTTATTGACGTTGTTGTTGTTGTTGTTGTTTATTTGACATTGTTGTTGTTGTTGTTGACGTTGTTGTTGTTGTTGTTGTTGTTTATTTGACTTTGTTGTTGTTGTTGTTTATTTGACGTTGTTGTTGTTGTTGTTGTTGTTGACTTAGTTGTTGTTGTTGTTTATTTGACGTTGTTGTTGTTGACGTTGTTGTTTATTTGACGTTGTTGTTGTTGTTTATTTGACGTTGTTGTTGTTATTGACATTGTTGTTGTTGTTTATTTGACGTTGTTGTTGTTATTTATTTGACATTGTTGTTGATGTTGACGTTGTTGTTGTTGTTGTTGTTGTTGTTGTTGTTTATTTGACATTGTTGTTGTTGTTGACGTTGTTGTTGTTGTTCTTGTTTATTTGACGTTGTTTTAGTATTGTTGTTTATTTGACATTGTTGTTGTTATTTATTTGACGTTGTTGTGGGTGACATTGTTGTTGTTGTTGTTTATTTGACGTTGTTGTTGTTGTTGTTGTTTATTTGACGTAGTTGTTGTTGTAGTTGTTTATTTGACGTTTTTGTTGTTGTTGATGTTGTTGTTGTTGTATATTTGACGTTGTTGTAGTTGTTATTGTTGTTGTTGTTTATTTGACATTGTTGTTGTTGTTGTTTATTTGACGTTGTTGTTGTTTATTTGACGTTGTTGTTGTTGTTTATTTGACGTTGTTGTTGTTGACGGTGTTGATGTTGTTGTTGTTTATTTGACATTGTTGTTGTTGTTGACGTTGTTGTTATTTATTTGACGTTGTTGTTGTTGTTGTTGTTGTTGTTCTTTATTTGACGTTGTTATTGTTTATTTGACGTTGTCGTTGTTGTTTATTTAACATTGTTGTTGTTGACATTGTTGTTGTTGTTGTTATTGTTTATTTGACGTTGTTGTTGTTGTTTATTTGACGTAGTTGTTGTTGTTGACGTTGTTGTTGATGTTGTTTATTTGACGTTTTTGTTGTTGTTGATGTTGTTGTTGTTGTTGTTTATTTGACGTTGTTGTTGTTTTTTATTTGACGTTCTTGTTGGTGACGTTGTTGTTGTTGTTGTTTATTTGAAGTTGTTGTTGTTGTTGATAAAGTTACTGTTGTTGTTGTTTATTTGACGTTGCTGTTGTTGTTGTTTATTTGACGTTCTTGTTGTTGTTGTTTATTTGACGTTGTTGTTGTTGTTGACAAAGTTGTTGTTGTTGTTGTTTATTTGACGTTTTTGTTGTTGTTGTTTTCGTTGTTGTTTATTTGACGTTGTTGTAGTTGTTTAATTGACGTTGTTGTTGTTGTTGTTCTTTATTTGACGTTGTTGTCGTTGTTATTGTTTATTTGACGTTGTTGTTGTTGACGTTGTTGTTGTTGTTGTTGTTTATTTGACATTGTTGTTGTTGTTGTTATTGTTTATTTGACGTTGTTGTTGTTGTTGTTGTTGTTGTTTATTTGGCGTTGTTTTTGTTGTATTTGACGTTGTTGTTGTTGTTTATTTGACGTTGTTGTTTTTGTTGTTGTTTATTTGACGTTGTTGTTGTTGTTGTTAATTTGACGTTGTTGTTGTTGTTTATTTGACGTTGTTGTTGTTGTTTATTTAACGTTTTTATTGTTGCTTATTTGAAATTGTTGTTATTGACAGTGTTGTTGTTGTTGTTGTTTATTTGACGTTGTTGTTGTTGTTGTTTATTTGACGTTGTTGTTGTTGTTGTTTATTTGACGTTGTTGTTGTTGTTTATTTGACGTTGTTCTTGTTGTTGACATAGTTGTTGTTGTTGTTGTTTATTTGATGTTGTTGTTGTTGACGTTGTTGTTGTTGTTGTTGTTTATTTGACGTTGTTGTTGTTGTTGTTGTTTATTTGACATTGTTGTTGTTGTTGACGTTGTTGTTGTTGTTGTTGTTTATTTGACATTGTTGTTATTGTTGTTGTTGACGTTGTTGTTGTTGTTTATTTGACTTTGTTATTGTTGTTGTTTATTTGACGTTGTGGTTGTTGTTGACGTTGTTGTTTATTTGACGTTGTTGTTGTTGTTTATTTGACGTTGTTGTTGTTGTTGTTGTTTATTTGACGTTGTTGTTGTTATTTATTTGACATTGTTGTTGTTGTTGACGTTGTTGTTGTTGTTGTTGTTTATTTGACATTGTTGTTGTTGTTGTTGTTGACGTTGTTGTTGTTGTTGTTTATTTGACATTGTTTTAGTATTGTTGTTTATTTGACATTGTTGTTGTTATTTATTTGACGTTGTTGTGGGTGACATTGTTGTTGTTGTTGTTTATTTGACGTTGTTGTTGTTGTTTATTTGACGTAGTTGTTGTTGTTGACGTTGTTGTTGTTGTTGTTGTTTATTTGACGTTGTTGTTGTTGTTGTTTATTTGACATTGTTGTTATTGACGGTGTTGTTGTTGTTGTTTATTTAACGTTGTTGTTGTTGTTGTTGTTGTTGTTTATTTGACGTTGTTGTTGTTGTTGTTTATTTGACGTTGTTGTTGTTGTTGACGTTGTTGTTGATGTTGTTTATTTGACGTTTTTGTTGTTGTTGATGTTGTTGTTGTTGTTGTTTATTTGACGTTGTTGTTGTTTTTTATTTGACGTTCTTGTTGTTGACGTTGTTGTTGTTGTTGTTTATTTGAAGTTGTTGTTGTTGTTGATAAAGTTACTGTTGTTGTTGTTTATTTGACGTTGCTGTTGTTGTTGTTTATTTGACGTTCTTGTTGTTGTTGTTTATTTGACGTTGTTGTTGTTGTTGACAAAGTTGTTGTTGTTGTTGTTTATTTGACGTTTTTGTTGTTGTTGTTTTAGTTGTTGTTTATTTGACGTTGTTGTAGTTGTTTAATTGACGTTGTTGTTGTTGTTGTTCTTTATTTGACGTTGTTGTCGTTGTTATTGTTTATTTGACGTTGTTGTTGTTGACGTTGTTGTTGTTGTTGTTTATTTGACATTGTTGTTGTTGTTGTTATTGTTTATTTGACGTTGTTGTTGTTGTTGTTTATTTGGCGTTGTTTTTGTTGTATTTGACGTTGTTGTTGTTGTTTATTTGACGTTGTTGTTTTTGTTGTTGTTTTATTTGACGTTGTTGTTGTTGTTGTTTATTTGACGTTGTTGTTATTGTTTATTTGACGTTGTTGTTGTTGTTTATTTAACGTTGTTGTTGTTGTTGTTTATTTGAAATTGTTGTTATTGACAGTGTTGTTGTTGTTGTTTATTTGACGTTGTTGTTGTTGTTGTTTATTTGACGTTGTTGTTGTTGTTGTTTATTTGACGTTGTTGTTGTTATTTATTTGACGTTGTTCTTGTTGTTGACATAGTTGTTGTTGATATTGTTTATTTGACGTTGTTGTTGTTGTTGACGTTGTTGTTATTGTTGTTGTTTATTTGACATTGTTGTTGTTGTTGACGTTGTTGTTGTTGTTGTTGTTTATTTGACATTGTTGTTATTGTTGTTGTTGACGTTGTTGTTGTTGTTTATTTGACTTTGTTATTGTTGTTGTTTATTTGACGTTGTTGTTGTTGTTGTTGACTTAGTTGTTGTTGTTGTTTATTTGACGTTGTGGTTGTTGTTGACGTTGTTGTTTATTTGACGTTGTTGTTGTTGTTTATTTGACGTTGTTGTTGTTGTTGTTGTTGTTGTTGTTGTTTATTTGACGTTGTTGTTGTTATTTATTTGACATTGTTGTTGTTGTTGACGTTGTTGTTGTTGTTGTTGTTAACGTTGTTGTTGTTGTTGTTGTTGTTGTTGTTGTTTATTTGACATTGTTGTTGTTGTTCTTGACGTTGTTGTTGTTGTTGTTGTTGTTGTTTATTTGACGTTGTTTTAGTATTGTTGTTTATTTGACATTGTTGTTGTTATTTATTTGACGTTGTTGTGGGTGACATTGTTGTTGTTGTTGTTTATTTGACGTTGTTGTTGTTGTTGTTTATTTGACGTAGTTGTTGTTGTTGACGTTGTTGTTGTTGTTGTTTATTTGACGTTGTTGTTGTTGTTGTTTATTTGACATTGTTGTTATTGACGGTGTTGTTGTTGTTGTTTATTTGATGTTGTTGTTGTTGTTGTTTATTTGACGTTGTTGTTGTTGTTGTTTATTTGACGTTGTTGTTGTTGTTTATTTGACGTTGTTGTTGTTGTTGTTTACATAGTTGTTGTTGTTGTTGTTTATTTGACGTTGTTGTTGTTGTTGACGTTGTTGTTGTGGTTGTTTATTTGCCGTTGTTGTTGTTGTTGTTGTTGTTGACATAGTTGTTGTTGTTGTTGTTTATTTGACGTTGTTGTTATTGTTGACGTTGTTGTTGTTGTTGTTGTTTATTTGACGTTGTTGTTGTTGTTGTTTATTTGACATTGTTGTTGTTGTTGACGTTGTTGTTGTTGTTGTTTATTTGACATTGTTGTTGTTGTTGTTGTTTATTTGACTTTGTTGTTGTTGTTGTTTATTTGACGTTGTTGTTGTTGTTGTTGACTTAGGTGTTGTTGTTATTTATTTGACGTTGTTGTTGTTGTTGTTGTTGATGTTGTTGTTTATTTGACGTTGTTGTTGTTGTTTATTTGACGTTGTTGTTTTTGTTGACATTGTTGTTGTTGTTTATTTGACGTTGTTGTTGTTATTTATTTGACATTGTTGTTGATGTTGACGTTGTTGTTGTTGTTGTTGTTTATTTGACATTGTTGTTGTTGTTGTTGACGTTGTTGTTGTTGTTGTTCTTGTTTATTTGACGTTGTTTTAGTATTGTTGTTTATTTGACATTGTTGTTGTTATTTATTTGACGTTGTTGTGGGTGACATTGTTGTTGTTGTTGTTGTTTATTTGACGTTGTTGTTGTTGTTTATTTGACGTATTTGTTGTTGTTGACCTTGTTGTTGTTTATTTGACGTTTTTGTTGTTGTTGATGTTGTTGTTGTTGTATATTTGACGTTGTTGTAGTTGTTATTGTTGTTGTTGTTTATTTGACATTGTTGTTGTTGTTGTGTATTTGACGTTGTTGTTGTTTATTTGACGTTGTTGTTGTTGTTTATTTGACGTTGTTGTTGTTTATTTGACGTTGTTGTTGTTGTTGTTTATTTGACGTTGTTTTTGTTGACGGTGTTGTTGTTGTTGTTGTTGTTTATTTGACATTGTTGTTGTTGTTGTTGACGTTGTTGAAGTTGTTGTTCTTTATTTGACGTTGTTATTGTTTATTTGACGTTGTTGTTGTTGTTTATTTAACGTTGTTGTTGTTGACATTGTTGTTGTTGTTATTGTTTATTTGACGTTGTTGTTGTTGTTTATTTGACGTAGTTATTGTTGTTGACGTTGTTGTTGTTCTTCTTTATTTGACGTTTTTGTTGTTGTTGATGTTGTTGTTGTTGTTGTTTATTTGACGTTGTTGTTGTTGTTGTTTATTTGACGTTCTTGTTGTTGACGTTGATGTTGTTATTGTTTATTTGACGTTGTTGTTGTTGTTGACAAAGTTGTTGTTGTTGTTGTTTATTTGACGTTTTTGTTGTTGTTGATGTTGTTGTTGTTTTCGTTGTTGTTTATTTGACGTTGTTGTAGTTGTTTAATTGACATTGTTGTTGTTGTTGTTTATTTGACGTTGTTGTTGTTGTTGTTATTGTTGTTGTTGTTTATTTGACGTTGTTGTTGTTGTTCTTTATTTGACGTTGTTGTCGTTGTTGTTGTTTATTTGACGTTGTTGTTGTTGACGTTGTTGTTGTTGTTGTTTATTTGACATTGTTGTTGTTGTTATTGTTTATTTGACGTTGTTGTTGTTGTTGTTTATTTGGCGTTGTTTTAGTTGTATTTGACGTTGTTGTTTTTGTTTATTTGACGTTGTTGTTGTTGTTAACGTTGTTTTTGTTATTGTTTATTTGACGTTGTTGTTGTTGTTGTTTATTTGACGTTGTTGTTGTTGTTTATTTGACGTTGTTGTTGTTGTTTTATTGACGTTGTTGTTGTTGTTGTTTATTTGACGTTCTTCTTGTTGTTGTTTATTTGACGTAGTTGTTGTGGTTGGCGTTGTTGTTGTTGTTTATTTGACGTTTTTATTGTTGTTGATGTTGTTGTTGTTGTTGTATATTTGACGTTGTTGTAGTTGTTATTGTTGTTGTTGTTTATTTGACATTGTTGTTGTTGTTGCTTATTTGACGTTGTTGTTGTTGTTTATTTGACGTTGTTGTTGTTGTTGTTTATTTGACATTGTTGTTGTTGACGGTGTTATTGTTGTTGTTGTTGTTTATTTGACATTGTTGTTGTTGTTGTTGACGTTGTTGTTGTTTATTTAACGTTGTTGTTGTTGTTGTAGTTCTTTATTTGACGTTGTTATTGTTTATTTGACGTTGTTGTTGTTTATTTAACGTTGTTGTTGTTGACATTGTTGTTGTTGTTATTGTTTATTTGACGTAGTTGTTGTTGTTTATTTGACGTAGTTGTTGTTGTTGACGTTGTTGTTGTTGTTGTTTATTTGACCTTTTAGTTGTTGTTGATGTTGTTGTTGTTGTTGTTGTGTATTTGACGTTGTTGTTGTTGTTTATTTGACGTAGTTGTTGTTGTTGACGTTGTCGTTGTTGTTGTTGTTTATTTGACGTTTTTATTGTTGTTGCTGTTGTTGTTGTTGTTGTTTATTTGACGTTGTTGTTGTTGTTGTTTATTTGACGATGTTGTTGTTGACGGTGTTGTTGTTGTTATTTATTTGACGTTGTTGTCGTTGTTGTTTATTTGACGTTGTTGTTGTTGACGTTGTTGTTGTTGTTGTTGTTTATTTGACGTTGTTGTTGTTGACATAGTTGTTGTTGTTGTTGTTTATTTGATGTTTTTATTGTTGTTGATGTTGTTGTTGTTTTCGTTGTTGTTTATTTGACGTTGTTGTAGTTGTTTAATTGACGTTGTTGTTGTTGTTGTTTATTTGACGTTGTTGTTGTTGTTGTTATCGTTGTTGTTGTTGTTTATTTGACGTTGTTGTTGTTGTTGTTGTTGTTGTTGTTTATTTGACGTTGTTGTTGTTGTGGTTGTTGTTTATTTAACGTTGTTGTTGTTGTTGACGTTGTTGTTGTTGTTTATTTGACATTGTTGTTGTTGTTATTGTTTATTTGACGTTGTTGTTGTTTATTTGGCGTTGTTGTTGTTGTTGACGTTGTTGTTGTTGTTGTTTATTTGACGTTGTTGTTGTTGTCGACGTTGTTTTTGTTGTTATTTATTTGACATTGTTGTTGTTGTTTTTTATTTGACGTTGTTGTTGTTGTTTATTTGACATTGTTGTTATTGTTGTTGTTGACGTTGTTGTTGTTGTTTATTTGACTTTGTTATTGTTGTTGTTTATTTGACGTTGTTGTTGTTGTTGTTGACTTAGTTGTTGTTGTTGTTTATTTGACATTGTGGTTGTTGTTGACGTTGTTGTTTATTTGACGTTGTTGTTGTTTATTTGACGTTGTTGTTGTTGTTGTTGTTTATTTGACGTTGTTGTTGTTATTTATTTGACATTGTTGTTGTTGTTGACGTTGTTGTTGTTGTTGTTGTTTATTTGACATTGTTGTTGTTGTTGTTGACGTTGTTGTTGTTGTTGTTGTTTATTTGACGTTGTTTTAGTATTGTTGTTTATATGACACTGTTGTTGTTATTTATTTGACGTTGTTGTGGGTGACATTGTTGTTGTTGTTGTTTATTTGACGTTGTTGTTGTTGTTGTTTATTTGACGTAGTTGTTGTTGTTGACGTTGTTGTTCTTGTTGTTTATTTGACGTTGTTGTTGTTGTTGTTTATTTGACATTGTTGTTATTGACGGTGTTGTTGTTGTTGTTTATTTGACGTTGTTGTTGTTGTTGTTGTTTATTTGACGTTGTTGTTGTTGTTTATTTGACGTTGTTGTTGTTGTTGACATAGTTGTTGTTGTTGTTGTTTATTTGACGTTGTTGTTGTTGTTGACGTTGTTGTTGTGGTTGTTTATTTGCCGTTGTTGTTGTTGTTGACATAGTTGTTGTTGTTGTTGTTTATTTGACGTTGTTGTTGTTGTTGACGTTGTTGTTGTTGTTGTTTATTTGACGTTGTTGTTGTTGTTGTTTATTTGACATTGTTGTTGTTGTTGACGTTGTTGTTGTTGTTGTTTATTTGACATTGTTGTTGTTGTTGTTGACGTTGTTGTTGTTGTTTATTTGACTTTGTTGTTGTTGTTGTTTATTTGACGTTGTTGTTGTTGTTGTTGACTTAGTTGTTGTTGTTGTTTATTTGACGTCGTTGTTGTTGTTGTTGTTGATGTTGTTGTTTATTTGACGTTGTTGTTGTTGTTTATTTGACGTTGTTGTTGTTGTTGTTTATTTGACGTTGTTGTTGTTATTTATTTGACATTGTTGTTGATGTTGACGTTGTTGTTGTTGTTGTTGTTTATTTGACATTGTTGTTGTTGTTGTTGTTGACGTTGTTGTTGTTGTTGTTCTTGTTTATTTGACGTTGTTTTAGTATTGTTGTTTATTTGACATTGTTGTTGTTATTTATTTGACGTTGTTGTGGGTGACATTGTTGTTGTTGTTGTTGTTTATTTGACGTTGTTGTTGTTGTTTTTTATTTGACGTAGTTGTTGTTGTTGACGTTGTTGTTGTTTTTGTTGTTTATTTGACATTTTTGTTGTTGTTGTTGATGTTGTTATTGTATATTTGACGTTGTTGTAGTTGTTATTGTTGTTGTTGTTTATTTGACATTGTTGTTGTTGTTGTTTATTTGACGTTGTTGTTGTTTATTTGACGTTGTTGTTGTTTATTTGACGTTGTTGTTGTTTATTTGACGTTGTTGTTGTTGTTTATTTGACGTTGTTTTTGTTGACGGTGTTGTTGTTGTTGTTGTTGTTTATTTGACATTGTTGTTGTTGTTGTTGTTGACGTTGTTGTTGTTTATTTGACGTTGTTGTTGTTGACGGTGTTGTTGTTGTTGTTGTTTATTTGACATTGTTGTTGTTGTTGTTGACGTTGTTGTTGTTTATTTGACGTTGTTGTTGTTGTTGTTCTTTATTTGACGTTGTTATTGTTTATTTGACGTTGTTGTTGTTGTTTATTTAACGTTGTTGTTGTTGACATTGTTGTTGTTGTTATTGTTTATTTGACGTTGTTCTTGTTGTTGTTTATTTGACGTAGTTGTTGTTGTTGACATTGTTGTTGTTGTTGTTGTTCTTTATTTGACGTTTTTGTTGTTGTTGATGTTGTTGCTGTTGTTGTTTATTTGACGTTGTTGTTGTTGTTGTTTATTTGACGTTCTTGTTGTTGACGTTCTTGTTGTTGTTGTTTATTTGACGTTGTTGTTGTTGTTGACAAAGTTGTTGTTGTTGTTGTTTATTTGACGTTTTTGTTGTTGTTGATGTTGTTGTTGTTTTCGTTGTTGTTTATTTGACGTTGTTGTAGTTGTTTAATTGACGTTGTTGTTGTTATTGTTTATTTGACGTTGTTGTTGTTGTTGTTATTGTTGTTGTTGTTGTTTATTTGACGTTGTTGTTGTTGTTCTTTATTTGACGTTGTTGTCGTTGTTGTTGTTTATTTGACGTTGTTGTTGTTGACGTTGTTGTTGTTGTTGTTTATTTGACATTGTTGTTGTTGTTGTTATTCTTTATTTGACGTTGTTGTTGTTGTTGTTTATTTGGCGTTGTTTTTGTTGTATTTGACGTTGTTGTTTTTGTTTATTTGACGTTGTTGTTAACGTTGTTTTTGTTGTTGTTTATTTGACGCTGTTGTTGTTGTTTATTTGACGTTATTGTTGTTGTTTATTTGAAGTTGTTGTTGTTGTTTATTTAACGTTGTTGTTGTTGTTGTTTATTTGAAATTGTTGTTATTGACAGTGTTGTTGTTGTTGTTTATTTGACGTTGATGTTGTTGTTGTTTATTTGACGTTGTTGTTGTTGTTGTTTATTTGACGTAGTTGTTGTTGTTGACGTTGTTGTTGTTGTTTATTTGACGTTTTTATTGTTGTTGATGTTGTTGTTGTTGTTGTATAGTTGACGTTGTTGTAGTTGTTATTGTTGTTGTTGTTTATTTGACATTGTTGTTGTTGTTGTTGTTTATTTGACGTTGTTGTTGTTGTTTATTTGACGTTGTTGTTGTTGTTTATTTGACGTTGTTGTTGTTGACGGTGTTGTTGTTATTGTTTATTTGACATTGTTGTTGTTGTTGTTGACGTTGTTGTTGTTTATTTGATGTTGTTGTTGTTGTAGTTCTTTATTTGACGTTGTTATTGTTTATTTGACGTTGTTGTTGTTTATTTAACATTGTTGTTGTTGACGTTGTTGTTGTTGTTATTGTTTATTTGACGTTGTTGTTGTTGTTTATTTGACGTAGTTGTTATTGTTGACGTTGTTGTTGTTGTTGTTGTTGTTTATTTGACCTTTTTGTGGTTGTTGATGTTGTTGTTGTTGTTGTTGTTGTTTATTTGACGTCGTTGTTGTTGTTTATTTGACGTAGTTGTTGTTATTGACGTTGTTGTTGTTGTTGTTTATTTGACCTTTTTATTGTTGTTGATGTTGTTGTTGTTGTTGTTTATTTGACGTTGTTGTTGTTGTTGTTGTTTATTTGACTTTGTTGTTGTTGACGGTGTTGTTGTTGTTATTTATTTGACGTTGTTGTCGTTGTTGTTTATTTGACGTTGTTGTTGTTGACGTTGTTGTTGTTGTTTATATGACGTTGTTGTTGTTGACATAGTTGTTGTTGTTGTTGTTTATTTGACGTTTTTGTTGTTGTTGTTGTTGTTGTTGTTTTCGTTGTTGTTTATTTGACATTGTTGTAGTTGTTTAATTGATGTTGTTGTTGTTGTTGTTTATTTGACGTTGTTGTTGTTGTTGTTGTTATCGTTGTTGTTGTTTTTTATTTGACGTTGTTGTTGTTGTTGTTGTTGTTTATTTGATGTTGTTGTTGTTGTGGTTGTTGTTTATTTAACGTTGTTGTTGTTGTTGACGTTGTTGTTGTTGTTGTTTATTTGACATTGTTGTTGTTGTTATTGTTTATTTGACGTTGTTGTTGTTGTTGACTTAGTTGTTGTTGTTGTTGTTGTTTATTTGACGGTGTTGTTGTTGTTGTTGGCGTTGTTGTTTATTTGACGTTGTTGTTGTTGTTTATTTGACGTTGTTGTTGTTGTTGACGTTGTTGTTGTTGTTGTTTATTTGACGTTTTTGTTGTTGTTGATGTTGTTGTTGTTGTTGTATATTTGACGTTGTTGTTGTTTATTTGACATTTTTGTTGTTGTTGTTGTTGTTTATTTGACATTGTTGTTGTTGTTGTTGTTTATTTGACGTTGTTGTTGTTGTTGTTGTTTATTTGACGTTGTTGTTTATTTGACGTTGTTGTTGACGGTGTTGTTGTCGTTGTTGTTTGTTTGACATTGTTGTTGTTGTTGACGTTGTTGTTGTTTATTTGATGTTGTTGTTGTTGTTCTTTATTTGACGTTGTTATTGTTTATTTGACGTTGTTGTTGTTTATTTAACGTTGTTGTTGTTGACGTTGTTATTATTGTTGTTGTTTATTTGACGTTGTTGTTGTTTATTTGACGTAGTTGTTGTTGTTGACGTTGTTGTTGTTGTTGTTTATTTGACCTTTTAGTTGTTGTTGATGTTGTTGTTGTTGTTGTTGTGTATTTGACGTTGTTGTTGTTGTTTATTTGACGTAGTTGTTGTTGTTGACGTTGTCGTTGTTGTTGTTGTTTATTTGACGTTTTTATTGTTGTTGCTGTTGTTGTTGTTGTTGTTTATTTGACGTTGTTGTTGTTGTTATTTATTTGACGATGTTGTTGTTGACGGTGTTGTTGTTGTTATTTATTTGACGTTGTTGTCGTTGTTGTTTATTTGACGTTGTTGTTGTTGACGTTGTTGTTGTTGTTGTTGTTTATTTGACGTTGTTGTTGTTGACATAGTTGTTGTTGTTGTTGTTTATTTGATGTTTTTATTGTTGTTGATGTTGTTGTTGTTTTCGTTGTTGTTTATTTGACGTTGTTGTAGTTGTTTAATTGACGTTGTTGTTGTTGTTGTTTATTTGACGTTGTTGTTGTTGTTGTTATCGTTGTTGTTGTTGTTGTTTATTTGACGTTGTTGTTGTTGTTGTTGTTGTTGTTTATTTGACGTTGTTGTTGTTGTGGTTGTTGTTTATTTAACGTTGTTGTTGTTGTTGACGTTGTTGTTGTTGTTTATTTGACATTGTTGTTGTTGTTATTGTTTATTTGACGTTGTTGTTGTTTATTTGGCGTTGTTGTTGTTGTTGACGTTGTTGTTGTTGTTGTTTATTTGACGTTGTTGTTGTTGTCGACGTTGTTTTTGTTGTTATTTATTTGACATTGTTGTTGTTGTTTTTTATTTGACGTTGTTGTTGTTGTTTATTTGACATTGTTGTTATTGTTGTTGTTGACGTTGTTGTTGTTGTTTATTTGACTTTGTTATTGTTGTTGTTTATTTGACGTTGTTGTTGTTGTTGTTGACTTAGTTGTTGTTGTTGTTTATTTGACATTGTGGTTGTTGTTGACGTTGTTGTTTATTTGACGTTGTTGTTGTTTATTTGACGTTGTTGTTGTTGTTGTTGTTTATTTGACGTTGTTGTTGTTATTTATTTGACATTGTTGTTGTTGTTGACGTTGTTGTTGTTGTTGTTGTTTATTTGACATTGTTGTTGTTGTTGTTGACGTTGTTGTTGTTGTTGTTGTTTATTTGACGTTGTTTTAGTATTGTTGTTTATATGACACTGTTGTTGTTATTTATTTGACGTTGTTGTGGGTGACATTGTTGTTGTTGTTGTTTATTTGACGTTGTTGTTGTTGTTGTTTATTTGACGTAGTTGTTGTTGTTGACGTTGTTGTTCTTGTTGTTTATTTGACGTTGTTGTTGTTGTTGTTTATTTGACATTGTTGTTATTGACAGTGTTGTTGTTGTTGTTTATTTGACGTTGTTGTTGTTGTTGTTGTTTATTTGACGTTGTTGTTGTTGTTTATTTGACGTTGTTGTTGTTGTTGACATAGTTGTTGTTGTTGTTGTTTATTTGACGTTGTTGTTGTTGTTGACGTTGTTGTTGTGGTTGTTTATTTGCCGTTGTTGTTGTTGTTGACATAGTTGTTGTTGTTGTTGTTTATTTGACGTTGTTGTTGTTGTTGACGTTGTTGTTGTTGTTGTTTATTTGACGTTGTTGTTGTTGTTGTTTATTTGACATTGTTGTTGTTGTTGACGTTGTTGTTGTTGTTGTTTATTTGACATTGTTGTTGTTGTTGACGTTGTTGTTGTTGTTTATTTGACTTTGTTGTTGTTGTTGTTTATTTGACGTTGTTGTTGTTGTTGTTGACTTAGTTGTTGTTGTTGTTTATTTGACGTCGTTGTTGTTGTTGTTGTTGATGTTGTTGTTTATTTGACGTTGTTGTTGTTGTTTATTTGACGTTGTTGTTGTTGTTGTTTATTTGACGTTGTTGTTGTTATTTATTTGACATTGTTGTTGATGTTGACGTTGTTGTTGTTGTTGTTGTTTATTTGACATTGTTGTTGTTGTTGTTGTTGACGTTGTTGTTGTTGTTGTTCTTGTTTATTTGACGTTGTTTTAGTATTGTTGTTTATTTGACATTGTTGTTGTTATTTATTTGACGTTGTTGTGGGTGACATTGTTGTTGTTGTTGTTGTTTATTTGACGTTGTTGTTGTTGTTTTTTATTTGACGTAGTTGTTGTTGTTGACGTTGTTGTTGTTTTTGTTGTTTATTTGACATTTTTGTTGTTGTTGTTGATGTTGTTATTGTATATTTGACGTTGTTGTAGTTGTTATTGTTGTTGTTGTTTATTTGACATTGTTGTTGTTGTTGTTTATTTGACGTTGTTGTTGTTTATTTGACGTTGTTGTTGTTTATTTGACGTTGTTGTTGTTTATTTGACGTTGTTGTTGTTGTTTATTTGACGTTGTTTTTGTTGACGGTGTTGTTGTTGTTGTTGTTGTTTATTTGACATTGTTGTTGTTGTTGTTGTTGACGTTGTTGTTGTTTATTTGACGTTGTTGTTGTTGACGGTGTTGTTGTTGTTGTTGTTGTTTATTTGACATTGTTGTTGTTGTTGTTGACGTTGTTGTTGTTTATTTGACGTTGTTGTTGTTGTTGTTCTTTATTTGACGTTGTTATTGTTTATTTGACGTTGTTGTTGTTGTTTATTTAACGTTGTTGTTGTTGACATTGTTGTTGTTGTTATTGTTTATTTGACGTTGTTCTTGTTGTTGTTTATTTGACGTAGTTGTTGTTGTTGACATTGTTGTTGTTGTTGTTGTTCTTTATTTGACGTTTTTGTTGTTGTTGATGTTGTTGCTGTTGTTGTTTATTTGACGTTGTTGTTGTTGTTGTTTATTTGACGTTCTTGTTGTTGACGTTCTTGTTGTTGTTGTTTATTTGACGTTGTTGTTGTTGTTGACAAAGTTGTTGTTGTTGTTGTTTATTTGACGTTTTTGTTGTTGTTGATGTTGTTGTTGTTTTCGTTGTTGTTTATTTGACGTTGTTGTAGTTGTTTAATTGACGTTGTTGTTGTTATTGTTTATTTGACGTTGTTGTTGTTGTTGTTATTGTTGTTGTTGTTGTTTATTTGACGTTGTTGTTGTTGTTCTTTATTTGACGTTGTTGTCGTTGTTGTTGTTTATTTGACGTTGTTGTTGTTGACGTTGTTGTTGTTGTTGTTTATTTGACATTGTTGTTGTTGTTGTTATTCTTTATTTGACGTTGTTGTTGTTGTTGTTTATTTGGCGTTGTTTTTGTTGTATTTGACGTTGTTGTTTTTGTTTATTTGACGTTGTTGTTAACGTTGTTTTTGTTGTTGTTTATTTGACGCTGTTGTTGTTGTTTATTTGACGTTATTGTTGTTGTTTATTTGAAGTTGTTGTTGTTGTTTATTTAACGTTGTTGTTGTTGTTGTTGTTTATTTGAAATTGTTGTTATTGACAGTGTTGTTGTTGTTGTTTATTTGACGTTGATGTTGTTGTTGTTTATTTGACGTTGTTGTTGTTGTTGTTTATTTGACGTAGTTGTTGTTGTTGACGTTGTTGTTGTTGTTTATTTGACGTTTTTATTGTTGTTGATGTTGTTGTTGTTGTTGTATAGTTGACGTTGTTGTAGTTGTTATTGTTGTTGTTGTTTATTTGACATTGTTGTTGTTGTTGTTGTTTATTTGACGTTGTTGTTGTTGTTTATTTGACGTTGTTGTTGTTGTTTATTTGACGTTGTTGTTGTTGACGGTGTTGTTGTTATTGTTTATTTGACATTGTTGTTGTTGTTGTTGACGTTGTTGTTGTTTATTTGATGTTGTTGTTGTTGTAGTTCTTTATTTGACGTTGTTATTGTTTATTTGACGTTGTTGTTGTTTATTTAACATTGTTGTTGTTGACGTTGTTGTTGTTGTTATTGTTTATTTGACGTTGTTGTTGTTGTTTATTTGACGTAGTTGTTATTGTTGACGTTGTTGTTGTTGTTGTTGTTTATTTGACCTTTTTGTGGTTGTTGATGTTGTTGTTGTTGTTGTTGTTGTTTATTTGACGTCGTTGTTGTTGTTTATTTGGCGTAGTTGTTGTTGTTGACGTTGTTGTTGTTGTTGTTTATTTGACCTTTTTATTGTTGTTGATGTTGTTGTTGTTGTTGTTTATTTGACGTTGTTGTTGTTGTTGTTGTTTATTTGACTTTGTTGTTGTTGACGGTGTTGTTGTTGTTATTTATTTGACGTTGTTGTCGTTGTTGTTTATTTGACGTTGTTGTTGTTGACGTTGTTGTTGTTGTTTATATGACGTTGTTGTTGTTGACATAGTTGTTGTTGTTGTTGTTTATTTGACGTTTTTGTTGTTGTTGTTGTTGTTGTTGTTTTCGTTGTTGTTTATTTGACATTGTTGTAGTTGTTTAATTGATGTTGTTGTTGTTGTTGTTTATTTGACGTTGTTGTTGTTGTTGTTGTTATCGTTGTTGTTGTTTTTTATTTGACGTTGTTGTTGTTGTTGTTGTTGTTTATTTGATGTTGTTGTTGTTGTGGTTGTTGTTTATTTAACGTTGTTGTTGTTGTTGACGTTGTTGTTGTTGTTGTTTATTTGACATTGTTGTTGTTGTTATTGTTTATTTGACGTTGTTGTTGTTGTTGACTTAGTTGTTGTTGTTGTTGTTGTTTATTTGACGGTGTTGTTGTTGTTGTTGGCGTTGTTGTTTATTTGACGTTGTTGTTGTTGTTTATTTGACGTTGTTGTTGTTGTTGACGTTGTTGTTGTTGTTGTTTATTTGACGTTTTTGTTGTTGTTGATGTTGTTGTTGTTGTTGTATATTTGACGTTGTTGTTGTTTATTTGACATTTTTGTTGTTGTTGTTGTTGTTTATTTGACATTGTTGTTGTTGTTGTTGTTGTTTATTTGACGTTGTTGTTGTTGTTGTTTATTTGACGTTGTTGTTTATTTGACGTTGTTGTTGACGGTGTTGTTGTCGTTGTTGTTTGTTTGACATTGTTGTTGTTGTTGACGTTGTTGTTGTTTATTTGATGTTGTTGTTGTTGTTCTTTATTTGACGTTGTTATTGTTTATTTGACGTTGTTGTTGTTTATTTAACGTTGTTGTTGTTGACGTTGTTATTATTGTTGTTGTTTATTTGACGTTGTTGTTGTTTATTTGACGTAGTTGTTGTTGTTGACGTTGTTGTTGTTGTTGTTGTTGTTTATTTGACGTTTTTGTTGTTGTTGATGTTGTTGTTGTTGTTGTTTATTTGATGTTGTTGTTGTTGTTGTTGTTTATTTGACGTTGTTGTAGTTGACGGTGTTGTTGTTGTTGTTTATTTGATGTTGTTGTGGTTGTTGTTTATTTGACGTTGTTATTGTTTATTTGACGTTGTTGTTGTTGTTTATTTAACGTTGTTGTTGTTGACATTGTTGTTGTTGTTATTGTTTATTTGACGTTGTTGTTGTTGTTTATTTGACGTAGTTGTTGTTGTTGACGTTGTTGTTGTTGTTTATTTGACGTTTTTGTTGTAGTTGATGTTGTTGTTGTTGTTGTTTATTTGACGTTGTTGTTGTTGTTTATTTGACGTTCTTGTTGTTGACGTTGTTGTTGTTTTTGTTTACTTGACGTTGTTGTTGTTGTTGATAAAGTTGTTGTTGTTGTTGTTTATTTGACGTTGTTGTTGTTGTTGTTTATTTGACGTTCTTGTTGTTGACGTTGTTTTTGTTGTTGTTTATTTGACGTTGTTGTTGTTGTTGACAAAGTTGTTGTTGTTGTTGTTTATTTGACGTTTTTGTTGTTGTTGTTTTCGTTGTTGTTTATTTGACGTTGTTGTAGTTGTTTAATTGACGTTGTTGTTGTTGTTGTTGTTTATTTGACGTTGTTGTTGATGTAGTTATTGTTGTTGTTGTGTATTTGACGTTGTTGTTGTTGTTCTTTATTTGATGTTGTTGTCGTTGTTGTTGTTTATTTGACGTTGTTGTTGTTGACGTTGTTGTTGTTGTTGTTGTTTATTTGACATTGTTGTTGTTGTTGTTGTTTATTTGGCGTTGTTTTTGTTGTATTTGACGTTGTTGTTGTTGTTTATTTGACGTTGTTGTTGTTGTTAACGTTGTTTTTGTTGTTGTTTATTTGACGTTGTTGTTGTTGTTGTTTATTTGACGTTGTTGTTGTTGTTTATTTGACGTTGTTGTTGTTTATTTGACGTTGTTGTTGTTGTTGTTTATTTGAAATTGTTGTTATTGACAGTGTTGTTGTTGTTGTTTATTTGACGTTGTTGTTGTTGTTGTTTATTTGACGTTGTTGTTGTTGTAGTTGTTTATTTGACGTTTTTGTTGTTGTTGATGTTGTTGTTGTTGTATATTTGACGTTGTTGTAGTTGTTATTGTAGTTGTTGTTTATTTGACATTGTTGTTGTTGTTGTTTATTTGACGTTGTTGTTGTTTATTTGACGTTGTTGTTGTTGTTTATTTGACGTTGTTGTTGTTGTTGTTTATTTGACGTTCTTGTTGTTGACGTTGATGTTGCTGTTGTTTATTTGACGTTGTTGTTGTTGTTGACAAAGTTGTTGTTGTTGTTGTTTATTTGACGTTTTTGTTGTTGTTGATGTTGTTGTTGTTTTCGTTGTTGTTTATTTGACGTTGTTGTAGTTGTTTAATTGACATTGTTGTTGTTGTTGTTTATTTGACGTTGTTGTTGTTGTTGTTGTTGTTATTGTTGTTGTTGTTTATTTGACGTTGTTGTTGTTGTTCTTTATTTGACGCTGTTGTCGTTGTTGTTGTTTATTTGACGTTGTTGTTGTTGACATTGTTGTTGTTGTTGTTTATTTGACATTGTTGTTGTTGTTATTGTTTATTTGACGTTGTTGTTGTTGTTGTTTATTTGGCGTTGTTTTAGTTGTATTTGACGTTGTTGTTTTTGTTTATTTGACGTTGTTGTTGTTGTTAACGTTGTTTTTGTTGTTGTTTATTTGACGTTGTTGTTGTTGTTGTTTATTTGACGTTGTTGTTGTTGTTTATTTGACGTTGTTGTTGTTGTTTTATTGACGTTGTTGTTGTTGTTGTTGTTTATTTGACGTTCTTGTTGTTGTTGTTTATTTGACGTAGTTGTTGTTGTTGGCGTTGTTGTTGTTGTTTAATTGACGTTTTTATTGTTGTTGATGTTGTTGTTGATGTTGTTGTTGTTGTTGTATATTTGACGTTGTTGTAGTTGTTATTGTTGTTGTTGTTTATTTGACATTGTTGTTGTTGTTGCTTATTTGACGTTGTTGTTGTTGTTTATTTGACGTTGTTGTTGTTGTTTATTTGACATTGTTGTTGTTGACGGTGTTATTGTTGTTGTTGTTGTTTATTTGACATTGTTGTTGTTGTTGTTGACGTTGTTGTTGTTTATTTAACGTTGTTGTTGTTGTTGTTGTTGTAGTTCTTTATTTGACGTTGTTATTGTTTATTTGACGTTGTTGTTGTTTATTTAACGTTGTTGTTGTTGACGTTGTTGTTGTTGTTATTGTTTATTTGACGTAGTTGTTGTTGTTTATTTGACGTAGTTGTTGTTGTTGACGTTGTTGTTGTTGTTTATTTGACCTTTTAGTTGTTGTTGATGTTGTTGTTGTTGTTGTTGTGTATTTGACGTTGTTGTTGTTGTTTATTTGACGTAGTTGTTGTTGTTGACGTTGTCGTTGTTGTTGTTGTTTATTTGACGTTTTTATTGTTGTTGTTGTTGTTGTTGTTGTTTATTTGACGTTGTTGTTGTTGTTGTTGTTGTTTATTTGACGATGTTGTTGTTGACGGTGTTGTTGTTGTTATTTATTTGACGTTGTTGTCGTTGTTGTTTATTTGACGTTGTTGTTGTTGACGTTGTTGTTGTTGTTGTTTATTTGACGTTGTTGTTGTTGACATAGTTGTTATTGTTGTTGTTTATTTGATGTTTTTATTGTTGTTGATGTTGTTGTTGTTTTCGTTGTTGTCTATTTGACGTTGTTGTAGTTGTTTAATTGACGTTGTTGTTGTTGTTGTTGTTTATTTGACGTTGTTGTTGTTGTTGTTATCGTTGTTGTTGTTGTTGTTTATTTGACGTTGTTGTTGTTGTTGTTGTTAATTTGACGTTGTTGTTGTTGTGGTTGTTGTTTATTTAACGTTGTTGTTGTTGTTGACGTTGTTGTTGTTGTTTATTTGACATTGTTGTTGTTGTTATTGTTTATTTGACGTTGTTGTTGTTTATTTGGCGTTGTTGTTGTTGTTGACGTTGTTGTTGTTGTTGTTTATTTGACGTTGTTGTTGTTGTCGACGTTGTTTTTGTTGTTATTTATTTGACATTGTTGTTGTTGTTTTTTATTTGACGTTGTTGTTGTTGTTGTTTATTTGACATTGTTGTTATTGTTGTTGTTGACGTTGTTGTTGTTGTTTATTTGACTTTGTTATTGTTGTTGTTTATTTGACGTTGTTGTTGTTGTTGTTGTTGACTTTGTTGTTGTTGTTGTTTATTTGACATTGTGGTTGTTGTTGACGTTGTTGTTGTTTATTTGACGTTGTTGTTGTTGTTGTTGTTTATTTGACGTTGTTGTTGTTATTTATTTGACATTGTTGTTGTTGTTGACGTTGTTGTTGTTGTTGTTGTTTATTTGACATTGTTGTTGTTGTTGTTGACGTTGTTGTTGTTGTTGTTGTTTATTTGACGTTGTTTTAGTATTGTTGTTTATATGACACTGTTGTTGTTATTTATTTGACGTTGTTGTGGGTGACATTGTTGTTGTTGTTGTTTATTTGACGTTGTTGTTGTTGTTGTTTATTTGACGTAGTTGTTGTTGTTGACGTTGTTGTTCTTGTTGTTTATTTGACGTTGTTGTTGTTGTTGTTGTTTATTTGACATTGTTGTTATTGACGGTGTTGTTGTTGTTGTTGTTTATTTGACGTTGTTGTTGTTGTTGTTGTTTATTTGACGTTGTTGTTGTTGTTTATTTGACGTTGTTGTTGTTGTTGACATAGTTGTTGTTGTTGTTGTTTATTTGACGTTGTTGTTGTTGTTGACGTTGTTGTTGTGGTTGTTTATTTGCCGTTGTTGTTGTTGTTGACATAGTTGTTGTTGTTGTTGTTTATTTGACGTTGTTGTTGTTGTTGTTGACGTTGTTGTTGTTGTTGTTTATTTGACGTTGTTGTTGTTGTTGTTTATTTGACATTGTTGTTGTTGTTGACGTTGTTGTTGTTGTTGTTTATTTGACATTGTTGTTGTTGTTGTTGACGTTGTTGTTGTTGTTTATTTGACTTTGTTGTTGTTGTTGTTTATTTGACGTTGTTGTTGTTGTTGTTGACTTAGTTGTTGTTGTTGTTTATTTGACGTCGTTGTTGTTGTTGTTGTTGATGTTGTTGTTTATTTGACGTTGTTGTTGTTGTTTATTTGACGTTGTTGTTGTTGTTGTTGACATTGTTGTTGTTGTTTATTTGACGTTGTTGTTGTTATTTATTTGACATTGTTGTTGATGTTGACGTTGTTGTTGTTGTTGTTGTTTATTTGACATTGTTGTTGTTGTTGTTGTTGTTGACGTTGTTGTTGTTGTTGTTCTTGTTTATTTGACGTTGTTTTAGTATTGTTGTTTATTTGACATTGTTGTTGTTATTTATTTGACGTTCTTGTGGGTGACATTGTTGTTGTTGTTGTTGTTTATTTGACGTTGTTGTTGTTGTTTTTTATTTGACGTAGTTGTTGTTGTTGACGTTGTTGTTGTTTTTGTTGTTTATTTGACGTTTTTGTTGTTGTTGATGTTGTTGTTGTTGTATATTTGACGTTGTTGTAGTTGTTATTGTTGTTGTTGTTTATTTGACATTGTTGTTGTTGTTGTTTATTTGACGTTGTTGTTGTTTATTTGACGTTGTTGTTGTTGTTATTTATTTGACGTTGTTGTTGTTGTTGACGGTGTTGTTGTTGTTGTTGTTTATTTGACATTGTTGTTGTTGTTGTTGACGTTGTTGTTGTTTATTTGACGTTGTTGTTGTTGTTGTTCTTTATTTGACGTTGTTATTGTTTATTTGACGTTGTTGTTGTTGTTTATTTAACGTTGTTGTTGTTGACATTGTTATTGTTGTTATTGTTTATTTGACGTTGTTGTTGTTGTTGTTTATTTGACGTAGTTGTTGTTGTTGACGTTGTTGTTGTTGTTGTTCTTTATTTGACGTTTTTGTTGTTGTTGATGTTGTTGCTGTTGTTGTTTATTTGACGTTGTTGTTGTTGTTGTTTATTTGACGTTCTTGTTGTTGACGTTGTTGTTGTTGTTGTTGTTTATTTGACGTTGTTGTTGTTGTTGACAAAGTTGTTGTTGTTGTTGTTTATTTGACGTTTTTGTTGTTGTTGATGTTGTTGTTGTTTTCGTTGTTGTTTATTTGACGTTGTTGTAGTTGTTTAATTGACGTTGTTGTTGTTATTGTTTATTTGACGTTGTTGTTGTTGTTGTTATTGTTGTTGTTGTTGTTTATTTGACGTTGTTGTTGTTGTTCTTTATTTGACGTTGTTGTCGTTGTTGTTGTTTGTTTGACGTTGTTGTTGTTGACGTTGTTGTTGTTGTTGTTTATTTGACATTGTTGTTGTTGTTGTTATTCTTTATTTGACGTTGTTGTTGTTGTTATTTATTTGGCGTTGTTTTTGTTGTATTTGACGTTGTTGTTTTTGTTTATTTGACGTTGTTGTTGTTGTTAACGTTGTTTTTGTTGTTGTTTATTTGACGTTGTTGTTGTTGTTTATTTGACGTTATTGTTGTTGTTTATTTGAAGTTGTTGTTGTTGTTTATTTAACGTTGTTGTTGTTGTTGTTTATTTGAAATTGTTGTTATTGACAGTGTTGTTGTTGTTGTTTATTTGACGTTGATGTTGTTGTTGTTTATTTGACGTTTTTGTTGTTGTTGTTGTTTATTTGACGTAGTTGTTGTTGTTGACGTTGTTGTTGTTGTTGTTTATTTGACGTTTTTATTGTTGTTGATGTTGTTGTTGTTGTTGTTGTATAGTTGACGTTGTTGTAGTTGTTATTGTTGTTGTTGTTTATTTGACATTGTTGTTGTTGTTGTTGTTTATTTGACGTTGTTGTTGTTGTTTATTTGACGTTGTTGTTGTTGTTGTTTATTTGACGTTGTTGTTGTTGACGGTGTTGTTGTTATTGTTTATTTGACATTGTTGTTGTTGTTGTTGACGTTGTTGTTGTTTATTTGACGTTGTTGTTGTTGTTGTAGTTCTTTATTTGACGTTGTTATTGTTTATTTGACGTTGTTGTTGTTTATTTAACGTTGTTGTTGTTGACGTTGTTGTTGTTGTTATTGTTTATTTGACGTTGTTGTTGTTGTTTATTTGACGTAGTTGTTGTTGTTGACGTTGTTGTTGTTGTTGTTGTTTATTTGACCTTTTTGTTGTTGTTGATGTTGTTGTTGTTGTTGTTGTTGTTGTTTATTTGATGTCGTTGTTGTTGTTTATTTGACGTAGTTGTTGTGGTTGACGTTGTTGTTGTTGTTGTTTATTTGACCTTTTTATTGTTGTTGATGTTGTTGTTGTTGTTGTTTATTTGACGTTGTTGTTGTTGTTGTTTATTTGACTTTGTTGTTGTTGACGGTGTTGTTGTTGTTATTTATTTGACGTTGTTGTCGTTGTTGTTTATTTGACGTTGTTGTTGTTGACGTTGTTGTTGTTGTTGTTTATTTGACGTTGTTGTTGTTGACATAGTTGTTGTTGTTGTTGTTTATTTGACGTTTTTGTTGTTGTTGTTGTTGTTGTTGTTTTCGTTGTTGTTTATTTGACATTGTTGTAGTTGTTTAATTGATGTTGTTGTTGTTGTTGTTGTTTATTTGACGTTGTTGTTGTTGTTGTTGTTATCGTTGTTGTTGTTTTTTATTTGACGTTGTTGTTGTTGTTGTTGTTTATTTGATGTTGTTGTTGTTGTGGTTGTTGTTTATTTAACGTTGTTGTTGTTGTTGACGTTGTTGTTGTTGTTGTTTATTTGACATTGTTGTTGTTGTTGTTATTGTTTATTTGACGTTGTTGTTGTTGTTGACTTAGTTGTTGTTGTTGTTGTTTATTTGACGGTGTTGTTGTTGTTGTTGACGTTGTTGTTTATTTGACGTTGTTGTTGTTGTTTATTTGACGTTGTTGTTGTTGACGTTGTTGTTGTTGTTGTTTATTTGACGTTTTTGTTGTTGTTGATGTTGTTGTTGTTGTTGTATATTTGACGTTGTTGTTGTTTATTTGACATTTTTGTTGTTGTTGTTGTTGTTTATTTGACATTGTTGTTGTTGTTGTTGTTTATTTGACGTTGTTGTTGTTGTTGTTTATTTGACGTTGTTGTTTATTTGACGTTGTTGTTGACGGTGTTGTTGTCGTTGTTGTTTGTTTGACATTGTTGTTGTTGTTGACGTTGTTGTTGTTTATTTGATGTTGTTGTTGTTGTTCTTTATTTGACGTTGTTATTGTTTATTTGACGTTGTTGTTGTTTATTTAACGTTGTTGTTGTTGACGTTGTTATTATTGTTGTTGTTTATTTGACGTTGTTGTTGTTTATTTGACGTAGTTGTTGTTGTTGATGTTGTTGTTGTTGTTGTTGTTTATTTGACGTTTTTGTTGTTGTTGATGTTGTTGTTGTTGTTGTTTATTTGACGTTGTTGTTGTTGTTGTTGTTTATTTGACGTTGTTGTAGTTGACGGTGTTGTTGTTGTTGTTTATTTGATGTTGTTGTGGTTGTTGTTTATTTGACGTTGTTATTGTTTATTTGACGTTGTTGTTGTTGTTTATTTAACATTGTTGTTGTTGACATTGTTGTTGTTGTTATTGTTTATTTGACGTTGTTGTTGTTGTTTATTTGACGTAGTTGTTGTTGTTGACGTTGTTGTTGTTGTTTATTTGACGTTTTTGTTGTAGTTGATGTTGTTGTTGTTGTTGTTTATTTGACGTTGTTGTTGTTGTTTATTTGACGTTCTTGTTGTTGACGTTGTTGTTGTTTTTGTTTATTTGACGTTGTTGTTGTTGTTGATAAAGTTGTTGTTGTTGTTGTTTATTTGACGTTGTTGTTGTTGTTTATTTGACGTTCTTGTTGTTGACGTTGTTTTTGTTGTTGTTTATTTGACGTTGTTGTTGTTGTTGACAAAGTTGTTGTTGTTGTTGTTTATTTGATGTTTTTGTTGTTGTTGTTTTCGTTGTTGTTTATTTGACGTTGTTGTAGTTGTTTAATTGACATTGTTGTTGTTGTTGTTTATTTGACGTTGTTGTTGATGTAGTTATTGTTGTTGTTGTGTATTTGACGTTGTTGTTGTTGTTCTTTATTTGACGTTGTTGTCGTTGTTGTTGTTTATTTGACGTTGTTGTTGTTGACGTTGTTGTTGTTGTTGTTGTTTATTTGACATTGTTGTTGTTGTTGTTGTTTATTTGGCATTGTTTTTGTTGTATTTGACGTTGTTGTTGTTGTTTATTTGACGTTGTTGTTGTTGTTAACGTTGTTTTTGTTGTTGTTTATTTGACGTTGTTGTTGTTGTTTATTTGACGTTGTTGTTGTTGTTTATTTGACGTTGTTGTTGTTTATTTAACGTTGTTGTTGTTGTTGTTGTTTATTTGAAATTGTTGTTATTGACAGTGTTGTTGTTGTTGTTTATTTGACGTTGTTGTTGTTGTTGTTTATTTGACGTTGTTAATGTTGTTTATTTGACGTTGTTCTTGTTGTTGACATAGTTGTTGTTGTTGTTGTTTATTTGACGTTGTTGTTGTTGTTGACGTTGTTCTTGTTGTTGTTTATTTGACGTTGTTGTTGTTGTTGTTGTTGTTGTTTATTTGACATTGTTGTTGTTGTTGACGTTGTTGTTGTTGTTGTTTATTTGACGTTGTTGTTATTGTTGTTGTTGACGTTGTTGTTGTTGTTTATTTGACATGTTATTGTTGTTGTTTATTTGACGTTGTTGTTGTTGTTGTTGTTATTGTTGTTGTTGTTGTTTATTTGACGTTGTTGTTGTTGTTCTTTATTTGACGTTGTTGTCGTTGTTGTTGTTTATTTGACGTTGTTGTTGTTGACGTTGTTGTTGTTGTTGTTTATTTGACATTGTTGTTGTTGTTATTGTTTATTTGACATTGTTGTTGTTGTTGTTTATTTGGCGTTGTTTTTGTTGTATTTGACGTTGTTGTTTTTGTTTATTTGACGTTGTTGTTGTTAACGTTGTTTTTGTTGTTGTTTATTTGACGTTGTTGTTGTTGTTGTTTATTTGACGTTGTTGTTGTTTTTTATTTGACGTTGTTGTTGTTGTTGTTTTATTTAACGTTGTTGTTGTTGTTTATTTGAAATTGTTGTTATTGACAGTGTTGTTGTTGTTGTTTATTTGACGTTGTTGTTGTTGTTGTTTATTTGACGTTCTTGTTGTTGTTTATTTGACGTAGTTGTTGTTGTTGACGTTGTTGTTGTTGTTGTTTATTTGACGTTTTTATTGTTGTTGATGTTGTTGTTGTTGTTGTATATTTGACGTTGTTGTAGTTGTTATTGTTGTTGTTGTTTATTTGACATTGTTGTTGTTGTTGTTGTTTATTTGACGTTGTTGTTGTTGTTTATTTGACATTGTTGTTGTTGACGGTGTTGTTGTTGTTGTTGTTTGTTTGACATTGTTGTTGTTGTTGTTGACGTTGTTGTTGTTTATTTAACGTTGTTCTTGTTGTTGTTGTAGTTCTTTATTTGACGTTGTTATTGTTTATTTGACGTTGTTGTTGTTTATTTAATGTTGTTGTTGTTGTTGACGTTGTTGTTGTTGTTATTGTTTATTTGACGTTGTTGTTGTTTATTTGACGTAGTTGTTGTTGTTGACGTTGTTGTTGTTGTTGTTTATTTGACCTTTTTGTTGTTGTTGATGTTGTTGTTGTTGTTGTTGTTGTTGTGTATTTGACGTTGTTGTTGTTGTTTATTTGACGTAGTTGTTGTTGTTGACGTTGTTGTTGTTGTTGTTGTTTATTTGACGTTTTTATTGTTGTTGATGTTGTTGTTGTTGTTTATTTGACGTTGTTGTTGTTGTTTATTTGACGATGTTGTTGTTGACGGTGTTGTTGTTGTTATTTATTTGACGTTGTTGTCGTTGTTGTTTATTTGACGTTGTCGTTGTTGACGTTGTTGTTGTTGTTGTTTATTTGACGTTGTTGTTGTTGACATAGTTGTTGTTGTTGTTATTTATTTGACGTTTTTATTGTTGTTGATGTTGTTGTTGTTTTCGTTGTTGTTTATTTGACGTTGTTGTAGTTGTTTAATTGACGTTGTTGTTGTTGTTGTTTATTTAACGTTGTTGTTGTTGTTGTTGTTATCGTTGTTGTTGTTGTTTATTTGACGTTGTTGTTGTTGTTGTTGTTTATTTGACGTTGTTGTTATTGTGGTTGTTGTTTATTTAACGTTGTTGTTGTTGTTGACGTTGTTGTTGTTGTTGTTTATTTGACATTGTTTTTGTTGTTGTTATTGTTTATTTGACGTTGTTGTTGTTGTTGTTTATTTGGCGTTGTTGTTGTTGTTGACGTTGTTGTTGTTGTTTATTTGACGTTGTTGTTGTTGTTGACGTTGTTTTTGTTGTTATTTATTTGACATTGTTGTTGTTGTTTTTTATTTGACGTTGTTGTTGTTGTTGTTTATTTGACATTGTTGTTATTGTTGTCGTTGACGTTGTTGTTGTTGTTTATTTGACTTTGTTATTGTTGTTGTTTATTTGACGTTGTTGTTGTTGTTTACTTAGTTGTTGTTGTTGTTTATTTGACGTTGTGGTTGTTGTTGACGTTGTTGTTTATTTGACGTTGTTGTTGTTGTTTATTTGACGTTGTTGTTGTTGTTGTTGTTTATTTGACGTTGTTGTTGTTATTTATTTGACATTGTTGTTGTTGTTGACGTTGTTGTTGTTGTTGTTGTTTATTTGACATTGTTGTTGTTGTTGTTGACGTTGTTGTTGTTGTTGTTGTTGTTTTTTTGACGTTGTTTTAGTATTGTTGTTTATTTGACATTGTTGTTGTTATTTATTTGACGTTGTTGTGGGTGACATTGTTGTTGTTGTTGTTTATTTGACGTTGTTGTTGTTGTTGTTTATTTGACGTAGTTGTTGTTGTTGACGTTGTTGTTGTTGTTTATTTGACGTTGTTGTTGTTGTTGTTTATTTGACATTGTTGTTATTGACGGTGTTGTTGTTGTTGTTTATTTGACGTTGTTGTTGTTGTTGTTGTTTATTTGACGTTGTTGTTGTTGTTTATTTGACGTTGTTGTTGTTGTTGACATAGTTGTTGTTGTTGTTGTTTATTTGACGTTGTTGTTGTTTTTGACGTTGTTGTTGTGGTTGTTTATTTTCCGTTGTTGTTGTTGTTGACATAGTTGTTGTTGTTGTTGTTTATTTGACGTTGTTGTTGTTGTTGACGTTGTTGTTGTTGTTGTTTATTTGACGTTGTTGTTGTTGTTTATTTGACATTGTTGTTGTTGTTGACGTTGTTGTTGTTGTTGTTTATTTGACATTGTTGTTGTTGTTGTTGACGTTGTTGTTGTTGTTTATTTGACTTTGTTGTTGTTGTTGTTTATTTGACGTTGTTGTTGTTGTTGTTGACTTAGTTGTTGTTGTTGTTTATTTGACGTTGTTGTTGTTGTTGTTGTTGATGTTGTTGTTTATTTGACATTGTTGTTGTTGTTTATTTGACGTTGTTGTTGTTGTTGACATTGTTGTTGTTGTTTATTTGACGTTGTTGTTGTTGTTATTTATTTGACATTGTTGTTGATGTTGACGTTGTTGTTGTTGTTGTTGTTTATTTGACATTGTTGTTGTTGTTGTTGTTGACGTTGTTGTTCTTGTTGTTCTTGTTTATTTGACGTTGTTTTAGTATTGTTGTTTATTTGACATTGTTGTTGTTATTTATTTGACGTTGTTGTGGGTGACATTGTTGTTGTTGTTGTTGATTATTTGACGTTGTTGTTGTTGTTTTTTATTTGACGTAGTTGTTGTTGTTGACGTTGTTGTTGTTGTTGTTTATTTGACGTTTTTGTTGTTGTTGATGTTGTTGTTGTTGTATATTTTTCGTTGTTGTAGTTGTTATTGTTGTTGTTGTTTATTTGACATTGTTGTTGTTGTTGTTTATTTGACGTTGTTGTTGTTTATTTGACGTTGTTGTTGTTGTTTATTTGACGTTGTTGTTGTTGACGGGGTTGTTGTTGTTGTTGTTGTTTATTTGACATTGTTGTTGTTTTTGTTGACATTGTTGTTGTTTATTTGACGTTGTTGTTGTTGTTGTTCTTTATTTGACGTTGTTATTGTTTATTTGACGTTGTTGTTGTTGTTTATTTAACGTTGTTGTTGTTGACATTGTTGTTGTTGTTATTGTTTATTTCACGTTGTTGTTGTTGTTTATTTGACGTAGTGGTTGTTGTTGACGTTGTTGTTGTTGTTGTTCTTTATTTGACGTTTTTGTTGTTGTTGATGTTGTTGTTGTTGTTGTTTATTTGACGTTGTTGTTGTTGTTGTTTATTTGACGTTCTTGTTGTTGACGTTGTTGTTGTTGTTGTTTATTTGACGTTGTTGTTGTTGTTGACAAAGTTGTTGTTGTTGTTGTTTATTTGACGTTTTTGTTGTTGTTGTTTTCGTTGTTGTTTATTTGACGTTGTTGTTGTTTATTTAACGTTGTTGTTGTTGACGTTGTTATTATTGTTGTTGTTTATTTGACGTTGTTGTTGTTTATTTGACGTAGTTGTTGTTGTTGATGTTGTTGTTGTTGTTGTTGTTTATTTGACGTTTTTGTTGTTGTTGATGTTGTTGTTGTTGTTGTTTATTTGACGTTGTTGTTGTTGTTGTTGTTTATTTGACGTTGTTGTAGTTGACGGTGTTGTTGTTGTTGTTTATTTGATGTTGTTGTGGTTGTTGTTTATTTGACGTTGTTATTGTTTATTTGACGTTGTTGTTGTTGTTTATTTAACATTGTTGTTGTTGACATTGTTGTTGTTGTTATTGTTTATTTGACGTTGTTGTTGTTGTTTATTTGACGTAGTTGTTGTTGTTGACGTTGTTGTTGTTGTTTATTTGACGTTTTTGTTGTAGTTGATGTTGTTGTTGTTGTTGTTTATTTGACGTTGTTGTTGTTGTTGTTTATTTGACGTTCTTGTTGTTGACGTTGTTGTTGTTTTTGTTTATTTGACGTTGTTGTTGTTGTTGATAAAGTTGTTGTTGTTGTTGTTTATTTGACGTTGTTGTTGTTGTTTATTTGACGTTCTTGTTGTTGACGTTGTTTTTGTTGTTGTTTATTTGACGTTGTTGTTGTTGTTGACAAAGTTGTTGTTGTTGTTGTTTATTTGATGTTTTTGTTGTTGTTGTTTTCGTTGTTGTTTATTTGACGTTGTTGTAGTTGTTTAATTGACATTGTTGTTGTTGTTGTTTATTTGACGTTGTTGTTGATGTAGTTATTGTTGTTGTTGTGTATTTGACGTTGTTGTTGTTGTTCTTTATTTGACGTTGTTGTCGTTGTTGTTGTTTATTTGACGTTGTTGTTGTTGACGTTGTTGTTGTTGTTGTTGTTTATTTGACATTGTTGTTGTTGTTGTTGTTTATTTGGCATTGTTTTTGTTGTATTTGACGTTGTTGTTGTTGTTTATTTGACGTTGTTGTTGTTGTTGTTAACGTTGTTTTTGTTGTTGTTTATTTGACGTTGTTGTTGTTGTTTATTTGACGTTGTTGTTGTTGTTTATTTGACGTTGTTGTTGTTTATTTAACGTTGTTGTTGTTGTTGTTGTTTATTTGAAATTGTTGTTATTGACAGTGTTGTTGTTGTTGTTTATTTGACGTTGTTGTTGTTGTTGTTTATTTGACGTTGTTAATGTTGTTTATTTGACGTTGTTCTTGTTGTTGACATAGTTGTTGTTGTTGTTGTTTATTTGACGTTGTTGTTGTTGTTGACGTTGTTCTTGTTGTTGTTTATTTGACGTTGTTGTTGTTGTTGTTGTTGTTTATTTGACATTGTTGTTGTTGTTGACGTTGTTGTTGTTGTTGTTTATTTGACGTTGTTGTTATTGTTGTTGTTGACGTTGTTGTTGTTGTTTATTTGACATGTTATTGTTGTTGTTTATTTGACGTTGTTGTTGTTGTTGTTGTTATTGTTGTTGTTGTTGTTTATTTGACGTTGTTGTTGTTGTTCTTTATTTGACGTTGTTGTCGTTGTTGTTGTTTATTTGACGTTGTTGTTGTTGACGTTGTTGTTATTGTTGTTTATTTGACATTGTTGTTGTTGTTATTGTTTATTTGACATTGTTGTTGTTGTTGTTTATTTGGCGTTGTTTTTGTTGTATTTGACGTTGTTGTTTTTGTTTATTTGACGTTGTTGTTGTTGTTAACGTTGTTTTTGTTGTTGTTTATTTGACGTTGTTGTTGTTGTTGTTTATTTGACGTTGTTGTTGTTTTTTATTTGACGTTGTTGTTGTTGTTGTTTTATTTAACGTTGTTGTTGTTGTTTATTTGAAATTGTTGTTATTGACAGTGTTGTTGTTGTTGTTTATTTGACGTTGTTGTTGTTGTTTATTTGACGTTCTTGTTGTTGTTTATTTGACGTAGTTGTTGTTGTTGACGTTGTTGTTGTTGTTGTTTATTTGACGTTTTTATTGTTGTTGATGTTGTTGTTGTTGTTGTATATTTGACGTTGTTGTAGTTGTTATTGTTGTTGTTGTTTATTTGACATTGTTGTTGTTGTTGTTGTTTATTTGACGTTGTTGTTGTTGTTTATTTGACATTGTTGTTGTTGACGGTGTTGTTGTTGTTGTTGTTTGTTTGACATTGTTGTTGTTGTTGTTGACGTTGTTGTTGTTTATTTAACGTTGTTCTTGTTGTTGTTGTAGTTCTTTATTTGACGTTGTTATTGTTTATTTGACGTTGTTGTTGTTTATTTAATGTTGTTGTTGTTGTTGACGTTGTTGTTGTTGTTATTGTTTATTTGACGTTGTTGTTGTTTATTTGACGTAGTTGTTGTTGTTGACGTTGTTGTTGTTGTTGTTTATTTGACCTTTTTGTTGTTGTTGATGTTGTTGTTGTTGTTGTTGTTGTTGTGTATTTGACGTTGTTGTTGTTGTTTATTTGACGTAGTTGTTGTTGTTGACGTTGTTGTTGTTGTTGTTGTTTATTTGACGTTTTTATTGTTGTTGATGTTGTTGTTGTTGTTTATTTGACGTTGTTGTTGTTGTTTATTTGACGATGTTGTTGTTGACGGTGTTGTTGTTGTTATTTATTTGACGTTGTTGTCGTTGTTGTTTATTTGACGTTGTCGTTGTTGACGTTGTTGTTGTTGTTGTTTATTTGACGTTGTTGTTGTTGACATAGTTGTTGTTGTTGTTATTTATTTGACGTTTTTATTGTTGTTGATGTTGTTGTTGTTTTCGTTGTTGTTTATTTGACGTTGTTGTAGTTGTTTAATTGACGTTGTTGTTGTTGTTGTTTATTTAACGTTGTTGTTGTTGTTGTTGTTGTTATCGTTGTTGTTGTTGTTTATTTGACGTTGTTGTTGTTGTTGTTGTTTATTTGACGTTGTTGTTATTGTGGTTGTTGTTTATTTAACGTTGTTGTTGTTGTTGACGTTGTTGTTGTTGTTGTTTATTTGACATTGTTTTTGTTGTTGTTATTGTTTATTTGACGTTGTTGTTGTTGTTGTTTATTTGGCGTTGTTGTTGTTGTTGACGTTGTTGTTGTTGTTTATTTGACGTTGTTGTTGTTGTTGACGTTGTTTTTGTTGTTATTTATTTGACATTGTTGTTGTTGTTTTTTATTTGACGTTGTTGTTGTTGTTGTTTATTTGACATTGTTGTTATTGTTGTCGTTGACGTTGTTGTTGTTGTTTATTTGACTTTGTTATTGTTGTTGTTTATTTGACGTTGTTGTTGTTGTTTACTTAGTTGTTGTTGTTGTTTATTTGACGTTGTGGTTGTTGTTGACGTTGTTGTTTATTTGACGTTGTTGTTGTTGTTTATTTGACGTTGTTGTTGTTGTTGTTTATTTGACGTTGTTGTTGTTATTTATTTGACATTGTTGTTGTTGTTGACGTTGTTGTTGTTGTTGTTGTTTATTTGACATTGTTGTTGTTGTTGTTGACGTTGTTGTTGTTGTTGTTGTTGTTTTTTTGACGTTGTTTTAGTATTGTTGTTTATTTGACATTGTTGTTGTTATTTATTTGACGTTGTTGTGGGTGACATTGTTGTTGTTGTTGTTTATTTGACGTTGTTGTTGTTGTTGTTTATTTGACGTAGTTGTTGTTGTTGACGTTGTTGTTGTTGTTTATTTGACGTTGTTGTTGTTGTTGTTTATTTGACATTGTTGTTATTGACGGTGTTGTTGTTGTTGTTTATTTGACGTTGTTGTTGTTGTTGTTGTTTATTTGACGTTGTTGTTGTTGTTTATTTGACGTTGTTGTTGTTGTTGACATAGTTGTTGTTGTTGTTGTTTATTTGACGTTGTTGTTGTTTTTGACGTTGTTGTTGTGGTTGTTTATTTTCCGTTGTTGTTGTTGTTGACATAGTTGTTGTTGTTGTTGTTTATTTGACGTTGTTGTTGTTGTTGACGTTGTTGTTGTTGTTGTTTATTTGACGTTGTTGTTGTTGTTTATTTGACATTGTTGTTGTTGTTGACGTTGTTGTTGTTGTTGTTTATTTGACATTGTTGTTGTTGTTGTTGACGTTGTTGTTGTTGTTTATTTGACTTTGTTGTTGTTGTTGTTTATTTGACGTTGTTGTTGTTGTTGTTGACTTAGTTGTTGTTGTTGTTTATTTGACGTTGTTGTTGTTGTTGTTGTTGATGTTGTTGTTTATTTGACATTGTTGTTGTTGTTTATTTGACGTTGTTGTTGTTGTTGACATTGTTGTTGTTGTTTATTTGACGTTGTTGTTGTTGTTATTTATTTGACATTGTTGTTGATGTTGACGTTGTTGTTGTTGTTGTTGTTTATTTGACATTGTTGTTGTTGTTGTTGTTGACGTTGTTGTTCTTGTTGTTCTTGTTTATTTGACGTTGTTTTAGTATTGTTGTTTATTTGACATTGTTGTTGTTATTTATTTGACGTTGTTGTGGGTGACATTGTTGTTGTTGTTGTTGATTATTTGACGTTGTTGTTGTTGTTTTTTATTTGACGTAGTTGTTGTTGTTGACGTTGTTGTTGTTGTTGTTTATTTGACGTTTTTGTTGTTGTTGATGTTGTTGTTGTTGTATATTTTTCGTTGTTGTAGTTGTTATTGTTGTTGTTGTTTATTTGACATTGTTGTTGTTGTTGTTTATTTGACGTTGTTGTTGTTTATTTGACGTTGTTGTTGTTGTTTATTTGACGTTGTTGTTGTTGACGGGGTTGTTGTTGTTGTTGTTGTTTATTTGACATTGTTGTTGTTTTTGTTGACATTGTTGTTGTTTATTTGACGTTGTTGTTGTTGTTGTTCTTTATTTGACGTTGTTATTGTTTATTTGACGTTGTTGTTGTTGTTTATTTAACGTTGTTGTTGTTGACATTGTTGTTGTTGTTATTGTTTATTTCACGTTGTTGTTGTTGTTTATTTGACGTAGTGGTTGTTGTTGACGTTGTTGTTGTTGTTGTTCTTTATTTGACGTTTTTGTTGTTGTTGATGTTGTTGTTGTTGTTGTTTATTTGACGTTGTTGTTGTTGTTGTTTATTTGACGTTCTTGTTGTTGACGTTGTTGTTGTTGTTGTTTATTTGACGTTGTTGTTGTTGTTGACAAAGTTGTTGTTGTTGTTGTTTATTTGACGTTTTTGTTGTTGTTGATGTTGTTGTTGTTTTCGTTGTTGTTTATTTGACGTTGTTGTAGTTGTTTAATTGACGTTGTTGTTGTTGTTGTTGTTGTTGTTTATTTGACGTTGTTGTTGTTGTTGTTGTTATTGTTGTTGTTGTTGTTTATTTGACGTTGTTGTTGTTGTTCTTTATTTGACGTTCTTGTCGTTGTTGTTGTTTATTTGACGTTGTTGTTGTTGACGTTGTTGTTGTTGTTGTTTATTTGACATTGTTGTTGTTGTTGTTATTCTTTATTTGACGTTGTTGTTGTTGTTGTTTATTTGGCGTTGTTTTTGTTGTATTTGACGTTGTTGTTTTTGTTTATTTGACGTTGTTGTTATTGTTAACGTTGTTTTTGTTGTTGTTTATTTGACGTTGTTGTTGTTGTTGTTGTTGTTTATTTGACGTTGTTGTTGTTGTTTATTTGACGTTGTTGTTGTTGTTTATTTAACGTTGTTGTTGTTGTTGTTTATTTGAAATTGTTGTTATTGACAGTGTTGTTGTTGTTGTTTATTTGACGTTGATGTTGTTGTTGTTTATTTGACGTTGTTGTTGTTATTGTTGTTGTTTATTTGACGTAGTTGTTGTTGTTGACGTTGTTGTTGTTTATTTGACGTTTTTATTGTTGTTGATGTTGTTGTTGTTGTATATTTGACGTTGTTGTAGTTATTATTGTTGTTGTTGTTTATTTGACATTGTTGTTGTTGTTGTTGTTTATTTGACGTTGTTGTTGTTGTTTATTTGACGTTGTTGTTGTTGTTTATTTGACGTTGTTGTTGTTGACGGTGTTGTTGTTGTTGTTGTTGTTTATTTGACATTGTTGTTGTTGTTGTTGACGTTGTTGTTGTTTATTTGACGATGTTGTTGTTGTTGTAGTTCTTTATTTGACGTTGTTATTGTTTATTTGACGTTGTTGTTGTTTATTTAACGTTATTGTTGTTGACGTTGTTGTTGTTGTTATTGTTTATTTGACGTTGTTGTTGTTGTTTATTTGACGTAGTTGTTGTTGTTGATGTTGTTGTTGTTGTTGTTGTTGTTTATTTGACCTTTTTGTTGTTGTTGATGTTGTTGTTGTTGTTGTTTATTTGACGTCGTTGTTGTTGTTTATTTGACGTAGTTGTTGTTGTTGACGTTGTTGTTGTTGTTGTTTATTTGACGTTTTTATTGTTGTTGATGTTGTTGTTGTTGTTGTTGTTTATTTGACGTTGTTGTTGTTGTTGTTTATTTGACGTTCTTGTTGTTGACGTTGTTGTTGTTGTTGTTTATTTGACGTTGTTGTTGTTGTTGACAAAGTTGTTGTTGTTGTTGTTGTTTATTTGACGTTTTTGTTATTGTTGATGTTGTTGTTGTTTTCGTTGTTGTTTATTTGATGTTGTTGTAGTTGTTTAATTGACGTTGTTGTTGTTGTTGTTGTTCATTTGACGTTGTTGTTGTTGTTGTTATTGTTGTTGTTGTTTATTTGACGTTGTTGTTGTTGTTCTTTATTTGACGTTCTTGTCGTTGTTGTTGTTTATTTGACGTTGTTGTTGTTGACGTTGTTGTTGTTGTTGTTTATTTGACATTGTTGTTGTTGTTATTATTCTTTATTTGACGTTGTTGTTGTTGTTGTTTATTTGGCGTTGTTTTTGTTGTATTTGACGTTGTTGTTTTTGTTTATTTGACGTTGTTGTTGTTGTTAACGTTGTTTTTGTTGTTGTTTATTTGACGTTGTTGTTGTTGTTTATTTAACGTTGTTGTTGTTGTTGTTTATTTGAAATTGTTGTTATTGACAGTGTTGTTGTTGTTGTTTATTTGACGTTGATGTTGTTGTTGTTTATTTGACGTTGTTGTTGTTGTTGTTGTTTATTTGACGTAGTTGTTGTTGTTGACGTTGTTGTTGTTGTTTATTTGACGTTTTTATTGTTGTTGATGTTGTTGTTGTTGTATATTTGACGTTGTTGTAGTTATTATTGTTGTTGTTGTTTATTTGACATTGTTGTTGTTGTTGTTGTTTATTTGACGTTGTTGTTGTTGTTTATTTGACGTTGTTGTTGTTGACGGTGTTGTTGTTGTTGTTGTTTATTTGACATTGTTGTTGCTGTTGTTGACGTTGTTGTTGTTTATTTGACGTTGTTGTTGTTGTTGTAGTTCTTTATTTGACGTTGTTATTGTTTATTTGACGTTGTTGTTGTTTATTTAACGTTATTGTTGTTGACGTTGTTGTTGTTGTTATTGTTTATTTGACGTTGTTGTTGTTGTTTATTTGACGTAGTTGTTGTTGTTGATGTTGTTGTTGTTGTTGTTTATTTGACCTTTTTGCTGTTGTTGATGTTGTTGTTGTTGTTATTGTTTATTTGACGTCGTTGTTGTTGTTTATTTGACGTAGTTATTGTTGTTGACGTTGTTGTTGTTGTTGTTTATTTGACGTTTTTATTGTTGTTGATGTTGTTGTTGTTGTTGTTGTTTATTTGACGTTGTTGTTGTTGTTGTTTATTTGACGATGTTGTTGTTGACGGTGTTGTTGTTGTTATTTATTTGACGTTGTTGTTTATTTGACGTTGTTGTTGTTGACGTTGTTTTTGTTGTTGTTTATTTGACGTTGTTGTTGTTGACATAGTTGTTGTTGTTGTTGTTTATTTGACGTTTTTGTTGTTGTTGATGTTGTTGTTGTTTTCGTTGTTGTTTATTTGACATTGTTGTAGTTGTTTAATTGACGTTGTTGTTGTTGTTGTTTATTTGACGTTGTTGTTGTTGTTGTTATAGTTGTTGTTGTTTTTTATTTGACGTTGTTGTTGTTGTTGTTGTTGTTGTTGTTGTTTATTTGACGTTGTTGTTGTTGTGGTTGTTGTTTATTTAACGTTGTTGTTGTTGTTGACGTTGTTATTGTTGTTTATTTGACATTGTTGTTGTTGTTGTTATTGTTTATTTGACGTTGTTGTTGTTGTTGTTTATTTGGCGTTGTTGTTGTTGTTGTTGACGTTGTTATTGTTGTTGTTTATTTGACGTTGTTGTTGTTGACGTTGTTTTTGTTGTTGTTTATTTGACATTGTTGTTGTTGTTTTTTATTTGACGTTGTTGTTGTTGTTTATTTGACATTGTTGTTGTTGACGGTGTTGTTGTTGTTGTTTATTTGACGTTCTTGTTGTTGTTGTTTATTTGACGTTGTTGTTGTTGACGTTGTTCTTGTTGTTATTTATTTGACGTTGTTGTTGTTGTTGACATAGTTGTTGTTGTTTATTTGACGTTGTTGTTGTTGTTGTTGACGTTGTTGTTGTTGTTGTTTATTTGACGTTGTTGTTGTTGAAATAGTTGTTGTTGTTGTTGTTTATTTGACGTTGTTGTTGTTGTTGTTGTTTATTTGACGTTGTTGTTATTGTTGTTGTTTATTTGACATTGTTGTTGTTGTTGACGTTGTTGTTGTTGTTGTTTATTTGACATTGTTGTTGTTGTTGTTGTTTATTTGACATTGTTGTTGTTGTTGTTGTTGACCTTGTTGTTGTTGTTGTTTATTTGACTTTGTTGTTGTTGTTGTTTATTTGACGTTGTTGTTGTTGTTGACTTAGTTGTTGTTGTTGTTGTTTATTTGAGGTTGTTGTTGTTGTTGACGTTGTTGTTTATTTGACGTTGTTGTTGTTGTTTATTTGACGTTGTTGTTGTTGTTGACGTTGTTGTTGTTGTTGTTTATTTGACGTTTTTGTTGTTGTTGATGTTGTTGTTGTTGTTGTTGTATATTTGACGTTGTTGTTGTTTATTTGACATTTTTGTTGTTGTTGTTGTTGTTGTTGTTTATTTGACATTGTTGTTGTTGTTGTTGTTGTTTATTTGACGTTGTTGTTGTTGTTTATTTGACGTTGTTGTTTATTTGACGTTGTTGTTGACGGTGTTGTTGTTGTTGTTGTTGTTTGTTTGACATTGTTGTTGTTGTTGACGTTGTTGTTGTTTATTTGATGTTGTTGTTGTTCTTTATTTGACGTTGTTATTGTTTATTTGACGTTGTTGTTGTTTATTTAACGTTGTTGTTGTTGACGTTGTTATTATTGTTGTTGTTTATTTGACGTTGTTGTTGTTTATTTGACGTAGTTGTTGTTGTTGACGTTGTTGTTGTTGTTGTTGTTTATTTGACGTTTTTGTTGTTGTTGATGTTGTTGTTGTTGTTGTTGTTTATTTGACGTTGTTGTTGTTGTTGTTTATTTGACGTTGTTGTAGTTGACGGTGTTGTTGTTGTTGTTTATTTGATGTTGTTGTGGTTGTTGTTTATTTGACGTTGTTATTGTTTATTTGACGTTGTTGTTGTTGTTGTTTATTTAACGTTGTTGTTGTTGACATTGTTGTTGTTGTTATTGTTTATTTGACGTTGTTGTTGTTGTTTATTTGACGTAGTTGTTGTTGTTGACGTTGTTGTTGTTGTTGTTTATTTGACGTTTTTGTTGTTGTTGATGTTGTTGTTGTTGTTGTTTATTTGACGTTGTTGTTGTTGTTTATTTGAAGTTCTTGTTGTTGACGTTGTTGTTGTTGTTGTTTATTTGACGTTGTTGTTGTTGTTGATAGAGTTGTTGTTGTTGTTGTTTATTTGACGTTGTTGTTGTTGTTGTTGTTTATTTGACGTTCTTGTTGTTGACGTTGTTTTTGTTGTTGTTTATTTGACGTTGTTGTTGTTTTTGACAAAGTTGTTGTTGTTGTTGTTTATTTGACGTTTTTGTTGTTGTTTTTGTTGTTGTTGTTTTTGTTGTTGTTTATTTGACGTTGTTGTAGTTGTTTAATTGACGTTGTTGTTGTTTATTTGACGTTGTTGTTGTTGTTGTTATTGTTGTTGTTGTTTATTTGACGTTGTTGTTGTTGTTCTTTATTTGACGTTGTTGTCGTTGTTGTTCTTTATTTGACGTTGTTGTTGTTGACGTTGTTGTTGTTGTTGTTGTTGTTGTTGTTTATTTGACATTGTTGTTGTTGTTATTGTTTATTTGACGTTGTTGTTGTTGTTGTTTATTTGGCGTTGTTTTTGTTGTATTTGACGTTGTTGTTGTTGTTTATTTGACGTTGTTGTTGTTGTTAACGTTGTTTTTGTTGTTGTTTATTTGACGTTGTTGTTGTTGTTGTTGTTTATTTGACGTTGTTGTTGTTTATTTGACGTTGTTGTTGTTGTTTATTTAACGTTGTTGTTGTTGTTTATTTGAAATTATTGTTATTGACAGTGTTGTTGTTGTTGTTTATTTGACGTTGTTGTTTATTTGACGTTGTTGTTGTTGTTGTTTATTTGACGTTGTTGTTTATTTGACGTTGTTGTTGTTGTTGTTGTTTATTTGACGTTGTTGTTGTTGTTGTTGACTTAGTTGTTGTTGTTGTTTATTTGACGTTGTTGTTGTTGTTGACGTTGTTGTTTATTTGACGTTGTTGTTGTTGTTGTTTATTTGACGTTGTTGTTGTTATTTATTTGACATTGTTGTTGTTGTTGACGTTGTTGTTGTTGTTGTTGTTGTTTATTTGACATTGTTGTTGTTGTTGTTGACGTTGTTGTTGTTGTTGTTGTTGTTTATTTGACATTGTTTGAGTATTGTTGTTTATTTGACATTGTTGTTGTTATTTATTTGACGTTGTTGTGGGTGACATTGTTGTTGTTGTTGTTTATTTGACGTTGTTGTTGTTGTTGTTGACGTTGTTGTTGTTGTTGTTTATTTGACGTTGTTGTTGTTGTTGTTTATTTGACATTGTTGTTATTGGCGTTGTTGTTGTTGTTGTTGTTGTTTATTTGACGTTGTTTTAGTATTGTTGTTTATTTGACATTGTTGTTGTTATTTATTTGACGTTGTTGTTGTTAACGTTGTTTTTGTTGTTGTTTATTTGACGTTGTTGTTGTTGTTTATTTGTCGTTGTTGTTGTTGTTTATTTAACGTTGTTGTTATTGTTGTTTATTTGAAATTGTTGTTATTGACAGTGTTGTTGTTGTTGTTTATTTGACGTTGTTGTTGTTGTTTGGCGTTGTTGTTGTTGTATTTGACGTTGTTGTTGTTGTTTATTTGACGTTGTTTTTGTTGTTGTTTATTTGACGTTGTTGTTGTTGTTGTTTATTTGACGTTGTTGCTGTTATTTATTTGACTTTGTTGTTGTTGTTGTTTATTTGACGTTGTAGTTGTTGTTGTTGTTTATTTGACATTGTTGTTATTGACGGTGTTGTTGTTGTTGTTTATTTGACGTTGTTGTTGTTGTTGTTGTTTATTTGACGTTGTTGTTGTTGTTGTTGTTGTTTATTTGACGTTGTTGTTGTTGTTGACATAGTTGTTGTTGTTGTTGTTTATTTGACGTTGTTTTTGTTGTTGACGTTGTTGTTGTGGTTGTTTATTTGTCGTTGTTGTTGTTGTTGACATAGTTGTTGTTGTTGTTGTTGTTTATTTGACGTTGTTGTTGTTGTTGTTGACGTTGTTGTTGTTGTTTATTTGACGTTGTTGTTGTTGTTGTTTATTTGACATTGTTGTTGTTGTTGACGTTGTTGTTGTTGTTGTTTATTTGACATTGTTGTTGTTGTTGTTGTTGACGTTGTTGTTGTTGTTGTTGTTTATTTGACTTTGTTGTTGTTGTTGTTTGACATTGTTGTTGTTGACGTTGTTGTTGTTGTTGACGTTGTTGTTGTTGTTTATTTGACGTTGTTGTTGTTGTTGTTTATTTGACGTTGTTGTTGTTGTTGACATTGTTGTTGTTGTTGTTTATTTGACGTTGTTGTTGTTATTTATTTGACATTGTTGTTGATGTTGACGTTGTTGTTGTTGTTTATTTGACATTGTTGTTGTTGTTGAAGTTGTTGTTGTTGTTGTTCTTGTTTATTTGACGTTGTTTTAGTATTGTTGTTTATTTGAGATTGTTGTTGTTATTTATTTGACGTTGTTGTGGGTGACATTGTTGTTGTTGTTGTTTATTTGACGTTGTTGTTGTTGTTTATTTGACGTAGTTGTTGTTGTTGTTGTTGTTTATTTGACGTTTTTGTTGTTGTTGATGTTGTTGTTGTTGTATATTTGACGTTGTTGTAGTTGTTATTGTTGTTGTTGTTTATTTGACATTGTTGTTGTTGTTGTTTATTTGACGTTGTGGTTGTTTATTTGACGTTGTTGTTGTTGTTTATTTGACGTTGTTGTTGTTGACGGTGTTGTTGTTGTTGTTGTTATTTATTTGACATTGTTGTTGTTGTTGTTGACGTTGTTGTTATTTATTTGACGTTGTTGTTGTTGTTGTTGTTCTTTATTTGACGTTGTTATTGTTTATTTGACGTTGTTGTTGTTGTTTATTTAACGTTGTTGTTGTTGACATTGTTGTTGTTGTTATTGTTTATTTGACGTTGTTGTTGTTGTTTATTTGACGTAGTTGTTGTTGTTGACGTTGTTGTTGTTGTTTATTTGACGTTTTTGTTGTTGTTGATGTTGTTGTTTTTGTTATTTATTTGACGTTGTTGTTGTTGTTGTTTATTTGACGTTCTTGTTGTTGACGTTCTTGTTGTTGTTGTTTATTTGACGTTGTTGTTGTTGTTGATAAAGTTGTTGTTGTTGTTGTTTATTTGACGTTGCTGTTGTTGTTGTTTATTTGACGTTCTTGTTGTTGACGTTGTTGTTGTTGTTGTTTATTTGACGTTGTTGTTGTTGTTGACAAAGTTGTTGTTGTTGTTGTTTATTTGACGTTTTTGTTGTTGTTGTTTTCGTTGTTGTTTATTTGACGTTGTTGTAGTTGTTTAATTGACGTTGTTGTTGTTGTTGTTTATTTGACGTTGTTGTTGTTGTTGTTGTTGTTATTGTTGTTGTTGTTGTTTATTTGACGTTGTTGTTGTTGTTCTTTATTTGACGTTGTTGTCGTTGTTGTTGTTTATTTGACGTTGTTATTGTTAACGTTGTTGTTGTTGTTGTTTATTTGACATTGTTGTTGTTGTTATTGTTTATTTGACGTTGTTGTTGTTGTTGTTTATTTGGCGTTGTTTTTGTTGTATTTGACGTTGTTGTTGTTCTTTATTTGACGTTGTTGTTGTTGTTAACGTTGTTTTTGTTGTTGTTTATTTGACGTTGTTGTTGTTGTTGTTTATTTGACGTTGTTGTTGTTGTTTATTTGACATTGTTGTTGTTGTTGTTTATTTAACGTTGTTGTTGTTGTTTTTTATTTGAAATTGTTGTTATTGACAGTGTTGTTGTTGTTGTTTATTTGACGTTGTTGTTGTTGTTGTTTATTTGACGTTGTTGTTGTTGTTGTTTATTTGACGTTGTTGTTGTTGTTTATTTGACGTTGTTCTTGTTGTTGACATAGTTGTTGTTGTTGTTGTTTATTTGACGTTGTTGTTGTTGTTGACGTTGTTGTTGTTGTTGTTTAACTGACGTTGTTGTTGTTGTTGTTGTTGTTTATTTGACATTGTTGTTGTTGTTGACGTTGTTGTTGTTGTTGTTTATTTGACATTGTTGTTATTGTTGTGGTTGACGTTGTTGTTGTTGTTTATTTGACTTTATTATTGTTGTTGTTTATTTGACGTTGTTGTTGTTGTTGACTTAGTTGTTGTTGTTGTTTATTTGACGTTGTGGTTGTTGTTGACATTGTTGTTTATTTGACGTTGTTGTTGTTGTTTATTTGACGTTGTTGTTGTTGTTATTTATTTGACATTGTTGTTGTTATTTATTTGACATTGTTGTTGTTGTTGACGTTGTTGTTGTTGTTGTTGTTGTTTATTTGACATTGTTGTTGTTGTTGTTGACGTTGTTGTTGTTCTTGTTGTTGTTGTTTATTTGACGTTGTTTTAGTATTGTTGTTTATTTGACATTGTTGTTGTTATTTATTTGACGTTGTTGTGGGTGACATTGTTGTTGTTGTTGTTTATTTGACGTTGTTGTTGTTGTTGTTTATTTGACGTAGTTGTTGTTGTTGACGTTGTTGTTGTTGTTGTTTATTTGACGTTGTTGTTGTTGTTGTTTATTTGACATTGTTGTTATTGACGGTGTTGTTGTTGTTGTTTATTTGACGTTGTTGTTGTTGTTGTTGTTTATTTAACGTTGTTGTTGTTGTTGTTTATTTGACGTTGTTGTTGTTGTTGACATAGTTGTTGTTGTTGTTGTTGTTGTTTATTTGACGTTGTTGTTGTTGTTGTTGTTGACGTTGTTGTTGTGGTTGTTTATTTGCCGTTGTTGTTGTTGTTGACATAGTTGTTGTTGTTGTTGTTGTTTATTTGATGTTGTTGTTGTTGTTGACGTTGTTGTTGTTGTTGTTTATTTGACGTTGTTGTTGTTGTTGTTTATTTGACATTGTTGTTGTTGTTGACGTTGTTGTTGTTGTTGTTTATTTGACATTGTTGTTGTTGTTGTTGACGTTGTTGTTGTTGTTTATTTGACTTTGTTATTGTTGTTGTTTATTTGACGTTGTTGTTGTTGTTGTTGACTTAGTTGTTGTTGTTGTTTATTTGACGTTGTTGTTGTTGTTGATGTTGTTGTTTATTTGACGTTGTTGTTGTTGTTTATTTGACGTTGTTGTTGTTGTTGACATTGTTGTTGTTGTTTATTTGACGTTGTTGTTGTTATTTATTTGACATTGTTGTTGATGTTGACGTTGTTGTTGTTGTTGTTTATTTGACATTGTTGTTGTTGTTGTTGTTGACGTTGTTGTTGCTGTTGTTCTTGTTTATTTGACGTTGTTGTTGTTGTTGTTTATTTGACGTTGTTGTTGTTGTTTATTTGACGTAGTTGTTGTTGTTGTTGTTGTTTATTTGACGTTTTTGTTGTTGTTGATGTTGTTGTTGTATATTTGACGTTGTTGTAGTTGTTATTGTTGTTGTTGTTTATTTGACATTGTTGTTGTTGTTGTTTATTTGACGTTGTTGTTGTTTATTTGACGTTGTTGTTGTTGTTTATTTGACGTTGTTGTTGTTGACGGTGTTGTTGTTGTTGTTGTTGTTTATTTGACATTGTTGTTGTTGTTGTTGACGTTGTTGTTGTTTATTTGACGTTGTTGTTGTTGTTGTTCTTTATTTGACGTTGTTATTTTTGATTTGACGTTGTTGTTGTTGTTTATTTAACATTGTTGTTGTTGACATTGTTGTTGTTGTTATTGTTTATTTGACGTTGTTGTTGTTGTTTATTTGACGTAGTTGTTGTTGTTGACGTTGTTGTTGTTGTTGTTTATTTGACGTTTTTGTTGTTGTTGATGTTGTTGTTGTTGTTGTTTATTTGACGTTGTTGTTGTTGTTGTTGTTTATTTGACGTTGTTGTTGTTATTTATTTGACATTGTTGTTGTTGTTGACGTTGTTGTTGTTGTTGTTGTTGTTGTTTATTTGACATTGTTGTTGTTGTTCTTGACGTTGTTGTTGTTGTTGTTGTTTTTTATTTGACGTTGTTTTAGTATTGTTGTTTATTTGACATTGTTGTTGTTATTTATTTGATGTTGTTGTGGGTGACATTGTTGTTGTTGTTGTTTATTTGACGTTGTTGTTGTTGTTGTTTATTTGACGTAGTTGTTGTTGTTGACGTTGTTGTTGTTGTTGTTTATTTGACATTGTTGTTATTGACGGTGTTGTTGTTGTTGTTTATTTGACGTTGTTGTTGTTGTTGTTTATTTGACGTTGTTGTTGTTGTTGTTTATTTGACGTTGTTGTTGTTGTTGACATAGATGTTGTTGTTGTTGTTTATTTGACGTTGTTGTTGTTGTTGACGTTGTTGTTGTGGTTGTTTATTTGCCGTTGTTGTTGTTGTTGACATAGTTGTTGTTGTTGTTGTTTATTTGACGTTGTTGTTGTTGTTGACGTTGTTGTTGTTGTTGTTGTTTATTTGACGTTGTTGTTGTTGTTGTTTATTTGACATTGTTGTTGTTGTTGACGTTGTTGTTGTTGTTGTTTATTTGACATTGTTGTTGTTGTTGTTGACTTTGTTGTTGTTGTTTATTTGACTTTGTTGTTGTTGTTGTTTATTTGACGTTGTTGTTGTTGTTGTTGTTGTTGACTTAGGTGTTGTTGTTATTTATTTGACGTTGTTGTTGTTGTTGTTGATGTTGTTGTTTATTTGACGTTGTTGTTGTTGTTGTTTATTTGACGTTGTTGTTGTTGTTGACATTGTTGTTGTTGTTTATTTGACGTTGTTGTTGTTATTTATTTGACGTTGTTGTGGGTGACATTATTGTTGTTGTTGTTGTTTATTTGACGTTGTTGTTGTTGTTGTTTATTTGACGTATTTGTTGTTGTTGACGTTGTTGTTGTTGTTTATTTGACGTTTTTGTTGTTGTTGATGTTGTTGTTGTTGTATATTTGACGTTGTTGTAGTTGTTATTGTTGTTGTTGTTTATTTGACATTGTTGTTGTTGTTGTGTATTTGACGTTGTTGTTGTTTATTTGACGTTGTTGTTGTTGTTTATTTGACGTTGTTGTTGTTTATTTGACGTTGTTGTTGTTGTTTATTTGACGTTGTTTTTGTTGACGGTGTTGTTGTTGTTGTTGTTGTTTATTTGACATTGTTGTTGTTGTTGTTGTTGACGTTGTTGTTGTTTATTTGACGTTGTTGTTGTTGTTGTTCTTTATTTGACGTTGTTATTGTTTATTTGACGTTGTTGTTGTTATTTATTTAACGTTGTTGTTGTTGACATTGTTGTTGTTGTTATTGTTTATTTGACGTTGTTGTTGTTGTTTATTTGACGTAGTTGTTGTTGTTGACGTTGTTGTTGTTGTTCTTTATTTGACGTTTTTGTTGTTGTTGATGTTGTTGTTGTTGTTGTTTATTTGACGTTGTTGTTGTTGTTGTTTATTTGACGTTCTTGTTGTTGACGTTGATGTTGTTGTTGTTTATTTGACATTGTTGTTGTTGTTGACAAAGTTGTTGTTGTTGTTGTTTATTTGACGTTTTTGTTGTTGTTGATGTTGTTGTTGTTTTCGTTGTTGTTTATTTGACGTTGTTGTAGTTGTTTAATTGACATTGTTGTTGTTGTTGTTTATTTGACGTTGTTGTTGTTGTTGTTGTTGTTGTTATTGTTGTTGTTGTTGTTTATTTGACGTTGTTGTTGTTGTTCTTTATTTGACGTTGTTGTCGTTGTTGTTGTTTATTTGACATTGTTGTTATTGACGTTGTTGTTGTTGTTGTTTATTTGACATTGTTGTTGTTGTTGTTGTTGACGTTGTTGTTGTTGTTGTTGTTGTTTATTTGACTTTGTTGTTGTTGTTGTTTATTTGACGTTGTTGTTGTTGTTGTTAACTTAGTTGTTGTTGTTGTTTATTTGACGTTGTTGTTGTTGACGTTGTTGTTTATTTGACGTTGTTGTTGTTGTTTATTTGACGTTGTTGTTGTTATTGAAATTGTTGTTGTTGTTTATTTGACGTTGTTGTTGTTATTTATTTGACATTGTTGTTGATGTTGACGTTGTTGTTGTTGTTGTTGTTGTTGTTGTTTATTTGACATTGTTGTTGTTGTTGACGTTGTTGTTGTTGTTGTTCTTGTTTATTTGACGTTGTTTTAGTATTGTTGTTTATTTGACATTGTTGTTGTTATTTATTTGACGTTGTTGTGGGTGACATTGTTGTTGTTGTTGTTTATTTGACGTTGTTGTTGTTGTTGTTGTTTATTTGACGTAGTTGTTGTTGTAGTTGTTTATTTGACGTTTTTGTTGTTGTTGATGTTGTTGTTGTTGTATATTTGACGTTGTTGTAGTTGTTATTGTTGTTGTTGTTTATTTGACATTGTTGTTGTTGTTGTTTATTTGACGTTGTTGTTGTTTATTTGACGTTGTTGTTGTTGTTTATTTGACGTTGTTGTTGTTGACGGTGTTGATGTTGTTGTTGTTTATTTGACATTGTTGTTGTTGTTGACGTTGTTGTTATTTATTTGACGTTGTTGTTGTTGTTGTTGTTGTTGTTCTTTATTTGACGTTGTTATTGTTTATTTGACGTTGTCGTTGTTGTTTATTTAACGTTGTTGTTGTTGACATTGTTGTTATTGTTGTTATTGTTTATTTGACGTTGTTGTTGTTGTTGTTTATTTGACGTAGTTGTTGTTGTTGACGTTGTTGTTGATGTTGTTTATTTGACGTTTTTGTTGTTGTTGATGTTGTTGTTGTTGTTGTTGTTTATTTGACGTTGTTGTTGTTGTTTATTTGACGTTCTTGTTGTTGACGTTGTTGTTGTTGTTGTTTATTTGAAGTTGTTGTTGTTGTTGATAAAGTTACTGTTATTGTTGTTTATTTGACGCTGCTGTTGTTGTTGTTTATTTGACGTTCTTGTTGTTGTTGTTTATTTGACGTTGTTGTTGTTGTTGACAAAGTTGTTGTTGTTGTTGTTTATTTGACGTTTTTGTTGTTGTTGTTTTCGTTGTTGTTTATTTGACGTTGTTGTAGTTGTTTAATTGACGTTGTTGTTGTTGTTGTTCTTTATTTGACGTTGTTGTCGTTGTTATTGTTTATTTGACGTTGTTGTTGTTGACGTTGTTGTTGTTGTTGTTTATTTGACATTGTTGTTGTTGTTGTTATTGTTTATTTGACGTTGTTGTTGTTGTTGTTGTTGTTGTTTATTTGGCGTTGTTTTTGTTGTATTTGACGTTGTTGTTGTTGTTTATTTGACGTTGTTGTTTTTGTTGTTGTTTATTTGACGTTGTTGTTGTTGTTGTTAATTTGACGTTGTTGTTGTTGTTTATTTGACGTTGTTGTTGTTGTTTATTTAACGTTTTTATTGTTGCTTATTTGAAATTGTTGTTATTGACAGTGTTGTTGTTGTTGTTGTTTATTTGATGTTGTTGTTGTTGTTGTTTATTTGACGTTGTTGTTGTTGTTGTTTATTTGACGTTGTTGTTGTTGTTTATTTGACGTTGTTCTTGTTGTTGACATAGTTGTTGTTGTTGTTTATTTGATGTTGTTGTTGTTGTTGACGTTGTTGTTGTTGTTGTTGTTTATTTGACGTTGTTGTTGTTGTTGTTGTTGTTGTTTATTTGACATTGTTGTTGTTGTTGACGTTGTTGTTGTTGTTGTTGTTTATTTGACATTGTTGTCATTGTTGTTGTTGACGTTGTTGTTGTTGTTTATTTGACTTTGTTATTGTTGTTGTTTATTTGACGTTGTTGTTGTTGTTGACTTAGTTGTTGTTGTTGTTTATTTGACGTTGTGGTTGTTGTTGACGTTGTTGTTTATTTGACGTTGTTGTTGTTGTTTATTTGACGTTGTTGTTGTTGTTGTTTATTTGACGTTGTTGTTGTTATTTATTTGACATTGTTGTTGTTGTTGACGTTGTTGTTGTTGTTGTTGTTTATTTGACATTGTTGTTGTTGTTGTTGTTGACGTTGTTGTTGTTGTTGTTTATTTGACATTGTTTTAGTATTGTTGTTTATTTGACATAGTTGTTGTTATTTATTTGACGTTGTTGTGGGTGACATTGTTGTTGTTGTTGTTTATTTGACGTTGTTGTTGTTGTTTATTTGACGTAGTTGTTGTTGTTGACGTTGTTGTTGTTGTTGTTGTTTATTTGACGTTGTTGTTGTTGTTGTTTATTTGACATTGTTGTTATTGACGGTGTTGTTGTTGTTGTTTATTTAACGTTGTTGTTGTTGTTGTTGTTGTTTATTTGACGTTGTTGTTGTTGTTGTTTATTTGACGTTGTTGTTGTTGTTGACGTTGTTGTTGATGTTGTTTATTTGACGTTTTTGTTGTTGTTGATGTTGTTGTTGTTGTTGTTTATTTGACGTTGTTGTTGTTTTTTATTTGACGTTCTTGTTGTTGACGTTGTTGTTGTTGTTGTTTATTTGAAGTTGTTGTTGTTGTTGATAAAGTTACTGTTGTTGTTGTTTATTTGACGTTGTTGTTGTTGTTGTTTATTTGACGTTCTTGTTGTTGTTGTTTATTTGACGTTGTTGTTGTTGTTGACAAAGTTGTTGTTGTTGTTGTTTATTTGACGTTTTTGTTGTTGTTGTTTTCGTTGTTGTTTATTTGACGTTGTTGTAGTTGTTTAATTGACGTTGTTGTTGTTGTTGTTCTTTATTTGACGTTGCTGTCGTTGTTATTGTTTATTTGACGTTGTTGTTGTTGACGTTGTTGTTGTTGTTGTTTATTTGACATTGTTGTTGTTGTTGTTATTGTTTATTTGACGTTGTTGTTGTTGTTGTTTATTTGGCGTTGTTTTTGTTGTATTTGACGTTGTTGTTGTTGTTTATTTGACGTTGTTGTTTTTGTTGTTGTTTTATTTGACGTTGTTGTTGTTGTTGTTTATTTGACGTTGTTGTTATTGTTTATTTGACGTTGTTGTTGTTGTTTATTTAACGTTGTTGTTGTTGTTGTTTATTTGAAATTGTTGTTATTGACAGTGTTGTTGTTGTTGTTTATTTGACGTTGTTGTTGTTGTTGTTTATTTGACGTTGTTGTTGTTGTTGTTTATTTGACGTTGTTGTTGTTATTTATTTGACGTTGTTCTTGTTGTTGACATAGTTGTTGTTGATATTGTTTATTTGACGTTGTTGTTGTTGTTGACGTTGTTGTTATTGTTGTTGTTTATTTGACATTGTTGTTGTTGTTGACGTTGTTGTTGTTGTTGTTGTTTATTTGACATTGTTGTTATTGTTGTTGTTGACGTTGTTGTTGTTGTTTATTTGACTTTGTTATTGTTGTTGTTTATTTGACGTTGTTGTTGTTGTTGTTGACTTAGTTGTTGTTGTTGTTTATTTGACGTTGTGGTTGTTGTTGACGTTGTTGTTTATTTGACGTTGTTGTTGTTGTTTATTTGACGTTGTTGTTGTTGTTGTTGTTGTTGTTGTTTATTTGACGTTGTTGTTGTTATTTATTTGACATTGTTGTTGTTGTTGACGTTGTTGTTGTTGTTGTTAACGTTGTTGTTGTTGTTGTTGTTGTTGTTGTTTATTTGACATTGTTGTTGTTGTTCTTGACGTTGTTGTTGTTGTTGTTGTTGTTGTTGTTTATTTGACGTTGTTTTAGTATTGTTGTTTATTTGACATTGTTGTTGTTATTTATTTGACGTTGTTGTGGGTGACATTGTTGTTGTTGTTGTTTATTTGACGTTGTTGTTGTTGTTGTTTATTTGACGTAGTTGTTGTTGTTGACGTTGTTGTTGTTGTTGTTTATTTGACGTTGTTGTTGTTGTTGTTTATTTGACATTGTTGTTATTGACGGTGTTGTTGTTGTTGTTTATTTGATGTTGTTGTTGTTGTTTATTTGACGTTGTTGTTGTTGTTGTTTATTTGACGTTGTTGTTGTTGTTTATTTGACGTTGTTGTTGTTGTTGTTGACTTAGTTGTTGTTGTTGTTTATTTGACGTTGTTGTTGTTGACGTTGTTGTTTATTTGACGTTGTTGTTGTTGTTTATTTGACGTTGTTGTTGTTATTGAAATTGTTGTTGTTGTTTATTTGACGTTGTTGTTGTTATTTATTTGACATTGTTGTTGATGTTGACGTTGTTGTTGTTGTTGTTGTTGTTGTTGTTTATTTGACATTGTTGTTGTTGTTGACGTTGTTGTTGTTGTTGTTCTTGTTTATTTGACGTTGTTTTAGTATTGTTGTTTATTTGACATTGTTGTTGTTATTTATTTGACGTTGTTGTGGGTGACATTGTTGTTGTTGTTGTTTATTTGACGTTGTTGTTGTTGTTGTTGTTGTTTATTTGACGTAGTTGTTGTTGTAGTTGTTTATTTGACGTTTTTGTTGTTGTTGATGTTGTTGTTGTTGTATATTTGACGTTGTTGTAGTTGTTATTGTTGTTGTTGTTTATTTGACATTGTTGTTGTTGTTGTTTATTTGACGTTGTTGTTGTTTATTTGACGTTGTTGTTGTTGTTTATTTGACGTTGTTGTTGTTGACGGTGTTGATGTTGTTGTTGTTTATTTGACATTGTTGTTGTTGTTGACGTTGTTGTTATTTATTTGACGTTGTTGTTGTTGTTGTTGTTGTTGTTCTTTATTTGACGTTGTTATTGTTTATTTGACGTTGTCGTTGTTGTTTATTTAACGTTGTTGTTGTTGACATTGTTGTTATTGTTGTTATTGTTTATTTGACGTTGTTGTTGTTGTTGTTTATTTGACGTAGTTGTTGTTGTTGACGTTGTTGTTGATGTTGTTTATTTGACGTTTTTGTTGTTGTTGATGTTGTTGTTGTTGTTGTTGTTTATTTGACGTTGTTGTTGTTGTTTATTTGACGTTCTTGTTGTTGACGTTGTTGTTGTTGTTGTTTATTTGAAGTTGTTGTTGTTGTTGATAAAGTTACTGTTATTGTTGTTTATTTGACGTTGCTGTTGTTGTTGTTTATTTGACGTTCTTGTTGTTGTTGTTTATTTGACGTTGTTGTTGTTGTTGACAAAGTTGTTGTTGTTGTTGTTTATTTGACGTTTTTGTTGTTGTTGTTTTCGTTGTTGTTTATTTGACGTTGTTGTAGTTGTTTAATTGACGTTGTTGTTGTTGTTCTTTATTTGACGTTGTTGTCGTTGTTATTGTTTATTTGACGTTGTTGTTGTTGACGTTGTTGTTGTTGTTGTTTATTTGACATTGTTGTTGTTGTTGTTATTGTTTATTTGACGTTGTTGTTGTTGTTGTTGTTGTTTATTTGGCGTTGTTTTTGTTGTATTTGACGTTGTTCTTGTTGTTTATTTGACGTTGTTGTTTTTGTTGTTGTTTATTTGACGTTGTTGTTGTTGTTGTTAATTTGACGTTGTTGTTGTTGTTTATTTGACGTTGTTGTTGTTGTTTATTTAACGTTTTTATTGTTGCTTATTTGAAATTGTTGTTATTGACAGTGTTGTTGTTGTTGTTGTTTATTTGATGTTGTTGTTGTTGTTGTTTATTTGACGTTGTTGTTGTTGTTGTTTATTTGACGTTGTTGTTGTTGTTTATTTGACGTTGTTCTTGTTGTTGACATAGTTGTTGTTGTTGTTTATTTGATGTTGTTGTTGTTGTTGACGTTGTTGTTGTTGTTGTTGTTTATTTGACGTTGTTGTTGTTGTTGTTGTTGTTGTTTATTTGACATTGTTGTTGTTGTTGACGTTGTTGTTGTTGTTGTTGTTTATTTGACATTGTTGTCATTGTTGTTGTTGACGTTGTTGTTGTTGTTTATTTGACTTTGTTATTGTTGTTGTTTATTTGACGTTGTTGTTGTTGTTGACTTAGTTGTTGTTGTTGTTTATTTGACGTTGTGGTTGTTGTTGACGTTGTTGTTTATTTGACGTTGTTGTTGTTGTTTATTTGACGTTGTTGTTGTTGTTGTTTATTTGACGTTGTTGTTGTTATTTATTTGACATTGTTGTTGTTGTTGACGTTGTTGTTGTTGTTGTTGTTTATTTGACATTGTTGTTGTTGTTGTTGTTGACGTTGTTGTTGTTGTTGTTTATTTGACATTGTTTTAGTATTGTTGTTTATTTGACATAGTTGTTGTTATTTATTTGACGTTGTTGTGGGTGACATTGTTGTTGTTGTTGTTTATTTGACGTTGTTGTTGTTGTTTATTTGACGTAGTTGTTGTTGTTGACGTTGTTGTTGTTGTTGTTGTTTATTTGACGTTGTTGTTGTTGTTGTTTATTTGACATTGTTGTTATTGACGGTGTTGTTGTTGTTGTTTATTTAACGTTGTTGTTGTTGTTGTTGTTGTTTATTTGACGTTGTTGTTGTTGTTGTTTATTTGACGTTGTTGTTGTTGTTGACGTTGTTGTTGATGTTGTTTATTTGACGTTTTTGTTGTTGTTGATGTTGTTGTTGTTGTTGTTTATTTGACGTTGTTGTTGTTTTTTATTTGACGTTCTTGTTGTTGACGTTGTTGTTGTTGTTGTTTATTTGAAGTTGTTGTTGTTGTTGATAAAGTTACTGTTGTTGTTGTTTATTTGACGTTGTTGTTGTTGTTGTTTATTTGACGTTCTTGTTGTTGTTGTTTATTTGACGTTGTTGTTGTTGTTGACAAAGTTGTTGTTGTTGTTGTTTATTTGACGTTTTTGTTGTTGTTGTTTTCGTTGTTGTTTATTTGACGTTGTTGTAGTTGTTTAATTGACGTTGTTGTTGTTGTTGTTCTTTATTTGACGTTGCTGTCGTTGTTATTGTTTATTTGACGTTGTTGTTGTTGACGTTGTTGTTGTTGTTGTTTATTTGACATTGTTGTTGTTGTTGTTATTGTTTATTTGACGTTGTTGTTGTTGTTGTTTATTTGGCGTTGTTTTTGTTGTATTTGACGTTGTTGTTGTTGTTTATTTGACGTTGTTGTTTTTGTTGTTGTTTTATTTGACGTTGTTGTTGTTGTTGTTTATTTGACGTTGTTGTTATTGTTTATTTGACGTTGTTGTTGTTGTTTATTTAACGTTGTTGTTGTTGTTGTTTATTTGAAATTGTTGTTATTGACAGTGTTGTTGTTGTTGTTTATTTGACGTTGTTGTTGTTGTTGTTTATTTGACGTTGTTGTTGTTGTTGTTTATTTGACGTTGTTGTTGTTATTTATTTGACGTTGTTCTTGTTGTTGACATAGTTGTTGTTGATATTGTTTATTTGACGTTGTTGTTGTTGTTGACGTTGTTGTTATTGTTGTTGTTTATTTGACATTGTTGTTGTTGTTGACGTTGTTGTTGTTGTTGTTGTTTATTTGACATTGTTGTTATTGTTGTTGTTGACGTTGTTGTTGTTGTTTATTTGACTTTGTTATTGTTGTTGTTTATTTGACGTTGTTGTTGTTGTTGTTGACTTAGTTGTTGTTGTTGTTTATTTGACGTTGTGGTTGTTGTTGACGTTGTTGTTTATTTGACGTTGTTGTTGTTGTTTATTTGACGTTGTTGTTGTTGTTGTTGTTGTTGTTGTTTATTTGACGTTGTTGTTGTTATTTATTTGACATTGTTGTTGTTGTTGACGTTGTTGTTGTTGTTGTTAACGTTGTTGTTGTTGTTGTTGTTGTTGTTGTTTATTTGACATTGTTGTTGTTGTTCTTGACGTTGTTGTTGTTGTTGTTGTTGTTGTTGTTTATTTGACGTTGTTTTAGTATTGTTGTTTATTTGACATTGTTGTTGTTATTTATTTGACGTTGTTGTGGGTGACATTGTTGTTGTTGTTGTTTATTTGACGTTGTTGTTGTTGTTGTTTATTTGACGTAGTTGTTGTTGTTGACGTTGTTGTTGTTGTTGTTTATTTGACGTAGTTGTTGTTGTTGACGTTGTTGTTGTTGTTGTTTATTTGACGTTGTTGTTGTTGTTGTTTATTTGACATTGTTGTTATTGACGGTGTTGTTGTTGTTGTTTATTTGATGTTGTTGTTGTTGTTTATTTGACGTTGTTGTTGTTGTTGTTTATTTGACGTTGTTGTTGTTGTTTATTTGACGTTGTTGTTGTTGTTGTTTACATAGTTGTTGTTGTTGTTGTTTATTTGACGTTGTTGTTGTTGTTGACGTTGTTGTTGTGGTTGTTTATTTGTCGTTGTTGTTGTTGTTGTTGTTGACATAGTTGTTGTTGTTGTTGTTTATTTGACGTTGTTGTTATTATTGACGTTGTTGTTGTTGTTGTTGTTTATTTGACGTTGTTGTTGTTGTTGTTTATTTGACATTGTTGTTGTTGTTGACGTTGTTGTTGTTGTTGTTGTTTATTTGACATTGTTGTTGTTGTTGTTGTTTATTTGACTTTGTTGTTGTTGTTGTTTATTTGACGTTGTTGTTGTTGTTGTTGACTTAGGTGTTGTTGTTATTTATTTGACGTTGTTGTTGTTGTTGTTGTTGATGTTGTTGTTTATTTGACGTTGTTGTTGTTGTTTATTTGACGTTGTTGTTTTTGTTGACATTGTTGTTGTTGTTTATTTGACGTTGTTGTTGTTATTTATTTGACATTGTTGTTGATGTTGACGTTGTTGTTGTTGTTGTTGTTGTTTATTTGACATTGTTGTTGTTGTTGTTGACGTTGTTGTTGTTGTTGTTCTTGTTTATTTGACGTTGTTTTAGTATTGTTGTTTATTTGACATTGTTGTTGTTATTTATTTGACGTTGTTGTGGGTGACATTGTTGTTGTTGTTGTTGTTTATTTGACGTTGTTGTTGTTGTTTATTTGACGTATTTGTTGTTGTTGACGTTGTTGTTGTTGTTTATTTGACGTTTTTGTTGTTGTTGATGTTGTTGTTGTTGTATATTTGACGTTGTTGTAGTTGTTATTGTTGTTGTTGTTTATTTGACATTGTTATTGTTGTTGTGTATTTGACGTTGTTGTTGTTTATTTGACGTTGTTGTTGTTGTTTATTTGACGTTGTTGTTGTTTATTTGACGTTGTTGTTGTTGTTGTTTATTTGACGTTGTTTTTGTTGACGGTGTTGTTGTTGTTGTTGTTGTTTATTTGACATTGTTGTTGTTGTTGTTGACGTTGTTGAAGTTGTTGTTCTTTATTTGACGTTGTTATTGTTTATTTGACGTTGTTGTTGTTGTTTATTTAACGTTGTTGTTGTTGACATTGTTGTTGTTGTTATTGTTTATTTGACGTTGTTGTTGTTGTTTATTTGACGTAGTTATTGTTGTTGACGTTGTTGTTGTTCTTCTTTTATTGACGTTTTTGTTGTTGTTGATGTTGTTGTTGTTGTTGTTTATTTGACGTTGTTGTTGTTGTTGTTTATTTGACGTTCTTGTTGTTGACGTTGATGTTGTTATTGCTTATTTGATGTTGTTGTTGTTGTTGACAAAGTTGTTGTTGTTGTTGTTTATTTGACATTTTTGTTGTTGTTGATGTTGTTGTTGTTTTCGTTGTTGTTTATTTGACGTTGTTGTAGTTGTTTAATTGACATTGTTGTTGTTGTTGTTTATTTGACGTTGTTGTTGTTGTTGTTATTGTTGTTGTTGTTTATTTGACGTTGTTGTTGTTGTTCTTTATTTGACGTTGTTGTCGTTGTTGTTGTTTATTTGACGTTGTTGTTGTTGACGTTGTTGTTGTTGTTGTTTATTTGACATTGTTGTTGTTGTTATTGTTTATTTGACGTTGTTGTTGTTGTTGTTTATTTGGCGTTGTTTTAGTTGTATTTGACGTTGTTGTTTTTGTTTATTTGACGTTGTTGTTGTTGTTAACGTTGTTTTTGTTGTTGTTTATTTGACGTTGTTGTTGTTGTTGTTTATTTGACGTTGTTGTTGTTGTTTATTTGACGTTGTTGTTGTTGTTTTATTGACGTTGTTGTTGTTGTTGTTTATTTGACGTTCTTCTTGTTGTTGTTTATTTGACGTAGTTGTTGTGGTTGGCGTTGTTGTTGTTGTTTATTTGACGTTTTTATTGTTGTTGATGTTGTTGTTGTTGTTGTATATTTGACGTTGTTGTAGTTGTTATTGTTGTTGTTGTTTATTTGACATTGTTGTTGTTGTTGCTTATTTGACGTTGTTGTTGTTGTTTATTTGACGTTGTTGTTGTTGTTTATTTGACATTGTTGTTGTTGACGGTGTTATTGTTGTTGTTGTTGTTTATTTGACATTGTTGTTGTTGTTGACGTTGTTGTTGTTTATTTAACGTTGTTGTTGTTGTAGTTCTTTATTTGACGTTGTTATTGTTTATTTGACGTTGTTGTTGTTTATTTAACGTTGTTGTTGTTGACGTTGTTGTTGTTGTTATTGTTTATTTGACGTAGTTGTTGTTGTTTATTTGACGTAGTTGTTGTTGTTGACGTTGTTGTTGTTGTTGTTTATTTGACCTTTTAGTTGTTGTTGATGTTGTTGTTGTTGTTGTTGTTGTGTATTTGACGTTGTTGTTGTTGTTTATTTGACGTAGTTGTTGTTGTTGACGTTGTCGTTGTTGTTGTTGTTTATTTGACGTTTTTATTGTTGTTGCTGTTGTTGTTGTTGTTGTTTATTTGACGTTGTTGTTGTTGTTGTTTATTTGACGATGTTGTTGTTGACGGTGTTGTTGTTGTTATTTATTTGACGTTGTTGTCGTTGTTGTTTATTTGACGTTGTTGTTGTTGACGTTGTTGTTGTTGTTGTTTATTTGACGTTGTTGTTGTTGACATAGTTGTTGTTGTTGTTGTTTATTTGATGTTTTTATTGTTGTTGATGTTGTTGTTGTTTTCGTTGTTGTTTATTTGACGTTGTTGTAGTTGTTTAATTGACGTTGTTGTTGTTGTTGTTTATTTGACGTTGTTGTTGTTGTTGTTGTTGTTTATTTGACGTTGTTGTTGTTGTGGTTGTTGTTTATTTAACGTTGTTGTTGTTGTTGACGTTGTTGTTGTTGTTTATTTGACATTGTTGTTGTTGTTATTGTTTATTTGACGTTGTTGTTGTTTATTTGGCGTTGTTGTTGTTGTTGACGTTGTTGTTGTTGTTGTTTATTTGACGTTGTTGTTGTTGTCGACGTTGTTTTTGTTGTTATTTATTTGACATTGTTGTTGTTGTTTTTTATTTGACGTTGTTGTTGTTGTTTATTTGACATTGTTGTTATTGTTGTTGTTGACGTTGTTGTTGTTGTTTATTTGACTTTGTTATTGTTGTTGTTTATTTGACGTTGTTGTTGTTGTTGTTGACTTAGTTGTTGTTGTTGTTTATTTGACATTGTGGTTGTTGTTGAAGTTGTTGTTTATTTGACGTTGTTGTTGTTTATTTGACGTTGTTGTTGTTGTTGTTGTTTATTTGACGTTGTTGTTGTTATTTATTTGACATTGTTGTTGTTGTTGACGTTGTTGTTGTTGTTGTTGTTTATTTGACATTGTTGTTGTTGTTGTTGTTGACGTTGTTGTTGTTGTTGTTGTTGTTTATTTGACGTTGTTTTAGTATTGTTGTTTATATGACACTGTTGTTGTTATTTATTTGACGTTGTTGTGGGTGACATTGTTGTTGTTGTTGTTTATTTGACGTTGTTGTTGTTGTTGTTTATTTGACGTAGTTGTTGTTGTTGACGTTGTTGTTCTTGTTGTTTATTTGACGTTGTTGTTGTTGTTGTTTATTTGACATTGTTGTTATTGACGGTGTTGTTGTTGTTGTTTATTTGACGTTGTTGTTGTTGTTGTTGTTTATTTGACGTTGTTGTTGTTGTTTATTTGACGTTGTTGTTGTTGTTGACATAGTTGTTGTTGTTGTTGTTTATTTGACGTTGTTTTTGTTGTTGACGTTGTTGTTGTGGTTGTTTATTTGCCGTTGTTGTTGTTGTTGACATAGTTGTTGTTGTTGTTGTTTATTTGACGTTGTTGTTGTTGTTGACGTTGTTGTTGTTGTTGTTGTTTATTTGACGTTGTTGTTGTTGTTGTTTATTTGACATTGTTGTTGTTATTGACGTTGTTGTTGTTGTTGTTTATTTGACATTGTTGTTGTTGTTGTTGACGTTGTTGTTGTTGTTTATTTGACTTTGTTGTTGTTGTTGTTTATTTGACGTTGTTGTTGTTGTTGTTGACTTAGTTGTTGTTGTTGTTTATTTGACGTCGTTGTTGTTGTTGTTGATGTTGTTGTTTATTTGACGTTGTTGTTGTTGTTTATTTGACGTTGTTGTTGTTGTTGTTTATTTGACGTTGTTGTTGTTATTTATTTGACATTGTTGTTGATGTTGACGTTGTTGTTGTTGTTGTTGTTTATTTGACATTGTTGTTGTTGTTGTTGTTGACGTTGTTGTTGTTGTTGTTCTTGTTTATTTGACGTTGTTTTAGTATTGTTGTTTATTTGACATTGTTGTTGTTATTTATTTGACGTTGTTGTGGGTGACATTGTTGTTGTTGTTGTTGTTTATTTGACGTTGTTGTTGTTGTTTTTTATTTGACGTAGTTGTTGTTGTTGACGTTGTTGTTGTTTTTGTTGTTTATTTGACATTTTTGTTGTTGTTGTTGATGTTGTTATTGTATATTTGACGTTGTTGTAGTTGTTATTGTTGTTGTTGTTTATTTGACATTGTTGTTGTTGTTGTTTATTTGACGTTGTTGTTGTTTATTTGACGTTGTTGTTGTTGTTGTTTATTTGACGTTGTTGTTGTTGACGGTGTTGTTGTTGTTGTTGTTGTTTATTTGACATTGTTGTTGTTGTTGTTGACGTTGTTGTTGTTTATTTGACGTTGTTGTTGTTGTTGTTCTTTATTTGACGTTGTTATTGTTTATTTGACGTTGTTGTTGTTGTTTATTTAACGTTGTTGTTGTTGACATTGTTATTGTTGTTATTGTTTATTTGACGTTGTTGTTGTTGTTGTTTATTTGACGTAGTTGTTGTTGTTGACGTTGTTGTTGTTGTTGTTCTTTATTTGACGTTTTTGTTGTTGTTGATGTTGTTGCTGTTGTTGTTTATTTGACGTTGTTGTTGTTGTTGTTTATTTGACGTTCTTGTTGTTGACGTTGTTGTTGTTGTTGTTTATTTGACGTTGTTGTTGTTGTTGACAAAGTTGTTGTTGTTGTTGTTTATTTGACGTTTTTGTTGTTGTTGATGTTGTTGTTGTTTTCGTTGTTGTTTATTTGACGTTGTTGTAGTTGTTTAATTGACGTTGTTGTTGTTATTGTTTATTTGACGTTGTTGTTGTTGTTGTTATTGTTGTTGTTGTTGTTTATTTGACGTTGTTGTTGTTGTTCTTTATTTGACGTTGTTGTCGTTGTTGTTGTTTATTTGACGTTGTTGTTGTTGACGTTGTTGTTGTTGTTGTTTATTTGACATTGTTGTTGTTGTTGTTATTCTTTATTTGACGTTGTTGTTGTTGTTGTTTATTTGGCGTTGTTTTTGTTGTATTTGACGTTGTTGTTTTTGTTTATTTGACGTTGTTGTTGTTGTTAACGTTGTTTTTGTTGTTGTTTATTTGACGTTGTTGTTGTTGTTTATTTGATGTTATTGTTGTTGTTTATTTGAAGTTGTTGTTGTTGTTTATTTAACGTTGTTGTTGTTGTTGTTTATTTGAAATTGTTGTTATTGACAGTGTTGTTGTTGTTGTTTATTTGACGTTGATGTTGTTGTTGTTTATTTGACGTTGTTGTTGTTGTTGTTTATTTGACGTAGTTGTTGTTGTTGACGTTGTTGTTGTTGTTTATTTGACGTTTTTATTGTTGTTGATGTTGTTGTTGTTGTTGTATAGTTGACGTTGTTGTAGTTGTTATTGTTGTTGTTGTTTATTTGACATTGTTGTTGTTGTTGTTGTTTATTTGACGTTGTTGTTGTTGTTTATTTGACGTTGTTGTTGTTGTTTATTTGACGTTGTTGTTGTTGACGGTGTTGTTGTTATTGTTTATTTGACATTGTTGTTGTTGTTGTTGACGTTGTTGTTGTTTATTTGACGTTGTTGTTGTTGTTGTAGTTCTTTATTTGACGTTGTTATTGTTTATTTGACGTTGTTGTTGTTTATTTAACGTTGTTGTTGTTGACGTTGTTGTTGTTGTTATTGTTTATTTGACGTTGTTGTTGTTGTTTATTTGACGTAGTTGTTGTTGTTGACGTTGTTGTTGTTGTTGTTTATTTGACCTTTTTGTGGTTGTTGATGTTGTTGTTGTTGTTGTTGTTGTTTATTTGACGTCGTTGTTGTTGTTTATTTGACGTAGTTGTTGTTGTTGACGTTGTTGTTGTTGTTGTTTATTTGACCTTTTTATTGTTGTTGATGTTGTTGTTGTTGTTGTTTATTTGACGTTGTTGTTGTTGTTGTTTATTTGACTTTGTTGTTGTTGACGGTGTTGTTGTTGTTATTTATTTGACGTTGTTGTCGTTGTTGTTTATTTGACGTTGTTGTTGTTGACGTTGTTGTTGTTGTTTATATGACGTTGTTGTTGTTGACATAGTTGTTGTTGTTGTTGTTTATTTGACGTTTTTGTTGTTGTTGTTGTTGTTGTTGTTTTCGTTGTTGTTTATTTGACATTGTTGTAGTTGTTTAATTGATGTTGTTGTTGTTGTTGTTTATTTGACGTTGTTGTTGTTGTTGTTGTTATCGTTGTTGTTGTTTTTTATTTGACGTTGTTGTTGTTGTTGTTGTTGTTTATTTGATGTTGTTGTTGTTGTGGTTGTTGTTTATTTAACGTTGTTGTTGTTGTTGACGTTGTTGTTGTTGTTGTTTATTTGACATTGTTGTTGTTGTTGTTATTGTTTATTTGACGTTGTTGTTGTTGTTGACTTAGTTGTTGTTGTTGTTGTTGTTTATTTGACGGTGTTGTTGTTGTTGTTGGCGTTGTTGTTTATTTGACGTTGTTGTTGTTGTTTATTTGACGTTGTTGTTGTTGTTGACGTTGTTGTTGTTGTTGTTTATTTGACGTTTTTGTTGTTGTTGATGTTGTTGTTGTTGTTGTATATTTGACGTTGTTGTTGTTTATTTGACATTTTTGTTGTTGTTGTTGTTGTTTATTTGACATTGTTGTTGTTGTTGTTGTTTATTTGACGTTGTTGTTGTTGTTGTTGTTTATTTGACGTTGTTGTTTATTTGACGTTGTTGTTGACGGTGTTGTTGTCGTTGTTGTTTGTTTGACATTGTTGTTGTTGTTGACGTTGTTGTTGTTTATTTGATGTTGTTGTTGTTGTTCTTTATTTGACGTTGTTATTGTTTATTTGACGTTGTTGTTGTTTATTTAACGTTGTTGTTGTTGACGTTGTTATTATTGTTGTTGTTTATTTGACGTTGTTGTTGTTTATTTGACGTAGTTGTTGTTGTTGACGTTGTTGTTGTTGTTGTTGTTGTTTATTTGACGTTTTTGTTGTTGTTGATGTTGTTGTTGTTGTTGTTTATTTGATGTTGTTGTTGTTGTTGTTGTTTATTTGACGTTGTTGTAGTTGACGGTGTTGTTGTTGTTGTTTATTTAATGTTGTTGTGGTTGTTGTTTATTTGACGTTGTTATTGTTTATTTGACGTTGTTGTTGTTGTTTATTTAACGTTGTTGTTGTTGACATTGTTGTTGTTGTTATTGTTTATTTGACGTTGTTGTTGTTGTTTATTTGACGTAGTTGTTGTTGTTGACGTTGTTGTTGTTGTTTATTTGACGTTTTTGTTGTAGTTGATGTTGTTGTTGTTGTTGTTTATTTGACGTTGTTGTTGTTGTTTATTTGACGTTCTTGTTGTTGACGTTGTTGTTGTTTTTGTTTACTTGACGTTGTTGTTGTTGTTGATAAAGTTGTTGTTGTTGTTGTTTATTTGACGTTGTTGTTGTTGTTGTTGTTTATTTGACGTTCTTGTTGTTGACGTTGTTTTTGTTGTTGTTTATTTGACGTTGTTGTTGTTGTTGACAAAGTTGTTGTTGTTGTTGTTTATTTGACGTTTTTGTTGTTGTTGTTTTCGTTGTTGTTTATTTGACGTTGTTGTAGTTGTTTAATTGACGTTGTTGTTGTTGTTGTTTATTTGACGTTGTTGTTGATGTAGTTATTGTTGTTGTTGTGTATTTGACGTTGTTGTTGTTGTTCTTTATTTGACGTTGTTGTCGTTGTTGTTGTTTATTTGACGTTGTTGTTGTTGACGTTGTTGTTGTTGTTGTTGTTTATTTGACATTGTTGTTGTTGTTGTTGTTTATTTGGCGTTGTTTTTGTTGTATTTGACGTTGTTGTTGTTGTTTATTTGACGTTGTTGTTGTTGTTGTTAACGTTGTTTTTGTTGTTGTTTATTTGACGTTGTTGTTGTAGTTTATTTGACGTTGTTGTTGTTGTTTATTTGACGTTGTTGTTGTTTATTTAACGTTGTTGTTGTTGTTGTTTATTTGAAATTGTTGTTATTGACAGTGTTGTTGTTGTTGTTTATTTGACGTTGTTGTTGTTGTTGTTGTTTATTTGACGTTGTTGTTGTTGTAGTTGTTTATTTGACGTTTTTGTTGTTGTTGATGTTGTTGTTGTTGTATATTTGACGTTGTTGTAGTTGTTATTGTAGTTGTTGTTTATTTGACATTGTTGTTGTTGTTGTTTATTTGACGTTGTTGTTGTTTATTTGACGTTGTTGTTGTTGTTTATTTGACGTTGTTGTTGTTGTTGTTTATTTGACGTTCTTGTTGTTGACGTTGATGTTGTTGTTGTTTATTTGACGTTGTTGTTGTTGTTGACAAAGTTGTTGTTGTTGTTGTTTATTTGACATTTTTGTTGTTGTTGATGTTGTTGTTGTTTTCGTTGTTGTTTATTTGACGTTGTTGTAGTTGTTTAATTGACATTGTTGTTGTTGTTGTTTATTTGACGTTGTTGTTGTTGTTGTTGTTGTTATTGTTGTTGTTGTTTATTTGACGTTGTTGTTGTTGTTCTTTATTTGACGTTGTTGTCGTTGTTGTTGTTTATTTGACGTTGTTGTTGTTGACATTGTTGTTGTTGTTGTTTATTTGACATTGTTGTTGTTGTTATTGTTTATTTGACGTTGTTGTTGTTGTTGTTTATTTGGCATTGTTTTAGTTGTATTTGACGTTGTTGTTTTTGTTTATTTGACGTTGTTGTTGTTGTTAACGTTGTTTTTGTTGTTGTTTATTTGACGTTGTTGTTGTTGTTGTTTATTTGACGTTGTTGTTGTTGTTTATTTGACGTTGTTGTTGTTGTTTTATTGACGTTGTTGTTGTTGTTGTTGTTTATTTGACGTTCTTGTTGTTGTTGTTTATTTGACGTAGTTGTTGTTGTTGGCGTTGTTGTTGTTGTTTAATTGACGTTTTTATTATTGTTGATGTTGTTGTTGTTGTTGTATATTTGACGTTGTTGTAGTTGTTATTGTTGTTGTTGTTTATTTGACATTGTTGTTGTTGTTGCTTATTTGACGTTGTTGTTGTTGTTTATTTGACGTTGTTGTTGTTGTTTATTTGACATTGTTGTTGTTGACGGTGTTATTGTTGTTGTTGTTGTTTATTTGACATTGTTGTTGTTGTTGTTGACGTTGTTGTTGTTTATTTAACGTTGTTGTTGTTGTTTATTTGACCTTTTTGTGGTTGTTGATGTTGTTGTTGTTGTTGTTGTTGTTTATTTGACGTCGTTGTTGTTGTTTATTTGACGTAGTTGTTGTTGTTGACGTTGTTGTTGTTGTTGTTTATTTGACCTTTTTATTGTTGTTGATGTTGTTGTTGTTGTTGTTTATTTGACGTTGTTGTTGTTGTTGTTTATTTGACTTTGTTGTTGTTGACGGTGTTGTTGTTGTTATTTATTTGACGTTGTTGTCGTTGTTGTTTATTTGACGTTGTTGTTGTTGACGTTGTTGTTGTTGTTTATATGACGTTGTTGTTGTTGACATAGTTGTTGTTGTTGTTGTTTATTTGACGTTTTTGTTGTTGTTGTTGTTGTTGTTGTTTTCGTTGTTGTTTATTTGACATTGTTGTAGTTGTTTAATTGATGTTGTTGTTGTTGTTGTTTATTTGACGTTGTTGTTGTTGTTGTTGTTATCGTTGTTGTTGTTTTTTATTTGACGTTGTTGTTGTTGTTGTTGTTGTTTATTTGATGTTGTTGTTGTTGTGGTTGTTGTTTATTTAACGTTGTTGTTGTTGTTGACGTTGTTGTTGTTGTTGTTTATTTGACATTGTTGTTGTTGTTGTTATTGTTTATTTGACGTTGTTGTTGTTGTTGACTTAGTTGTTGTTGTTGTTGTTGTTTATTTGACGGTGTTGTTGTTGTTGTTGGCGTTGTTGTTTATTTGACGTTGTTGTTGTTGTTTATTTGACGTTGTTGTTGTTGTTGACGTTGTTGTTGTTGTTGTTTATTTGACGTTTTTGTTGTTGTTGATGTTGTTGTTGTTGTTGTATATTTGACGTTGTTGTTGTTTATTTGACATTTTTGTTGTTGTTGTTGTTGTTTATTTGACATTGTTGTTGTTGTTGTTGTTTATTTGACGTTGTTGTTGTTGTTGTTTATTTGACGTTGTTGTTTATTTGACGTTGTTGTTGACGGTGTTGTTGTCGTTGTTGTTTGTTTGACATTGTTGTTGTTGTTGACGTTGTTGTTGTTTATTTGATGTTGTTGTTGTTGTTCTTTATTTGACGTTGTTATTGTTTATTTGACGTTGTTGTTGTTTATTTAACGTTGTTGTTGTTGACGTTGTTATTATTGTTGTTGTTTATTTGACGTTGTTGTTGTTTATTTGACGTAGTTGTTGTTGTTGACGTTGTTGTTGTTGTTGTTGTTGTTTATTTGACGTTTTTGTTGTTGTTGATGTTGTTGTTGTTGTTGTTTATTTGATGTTGTTGTTGTTGTTGTTGTTTATTTGACGTTGTTGTAGTTGACGGTGTTGTTGTTGTTGTTTATTTAATGTTGTTGTGGTTGTTGTTTATTTGACGTTGTTATTGTTTATTTGACGTTGTTGTTGTTGTTTATTTAACGTTGTTGTTGTTGACATTGTTGTTGTTGTTATTGTTTATTTGACGTTGTTGTTGTTGTTTATTTGACGTAGTTGTTGTTGTTGACGTTGTTGTTGTTGTTTATTTGACGTTTTTGTTGTAGTTGATGTTGTTGTTGTTGTTGTTTATTTGACGTTGTTGTTGTTGTTTATTTGACGTTCTTGTTGTTGACGTTGTTGTTGTTTTTGTTTACTTGACGTTGTTGTTGTTGTTGATAAAGTTGTTGTTGTTGTTGTTTATTTGACGTTGTTGTTGTTGTTGTTGTTTATTTGACGTTCTTGTTGTTGACGTTGTTTTTGTTGTTGTTTATTTGACGTTGTTGTTGTTGTTGACAAAGTTGTTGTTGTTGTTGTTTATTTGACGTTTTTGTTGTTGTTGTTTTCGTTGTTGTTTATTTGACGTTGTTGTAGTTGTTTAATTGACGTTGTTGTTGTTGTTGTTTATTTGACATTTTTGTTGTTGTTGATGTTGTTGTTGTTTTCGTTGTTGTTTATTTGACGTTGTTGTAGTTGTTTAATTGACATTGTTGTTGTTGTTGTTTATTTGACGTTGTTGTTGTTGTTGTTGTTGTTATTGTTGTTGTTGTTTATTTGACGTTGTTGTTGTTGTTCTTTATTTGACGTTGTTGTCGTTGTTGTTGTTTATTTGACGTTGTTGTTGTTGACATTGTTGTTGTTGTTGTTTATTTGACATTGTTGTTGTTGTTATTGTTTATTTGACGTTGTTGTTGTTGTTGTTTATTTGGCATTGTTTTAGTTGTATTTGACGTTGTTGTTTTTGTTTATTTGACGTTGTTGTTGTTGTTAACGTTGTTTTTGTTGTTGTTTATTTGACGTTGTTGTTGTTGTTGTTTATTTGACGTTGTTGTTGTTGTTTATTTGACGTTGTTGTTGTTGTTTTATTGACGTTGTTGTTGTTGTTGTTGTTTATTTGACGTTCTTGTTGTTGTTGTTTATTTGACGTAGTTGTTGTTGTTGGCGTTGTTGTTGTTGTTTAATTGACGTTTTTATTATTGTTGATGTTGTTGTTGTTGTTGTATATTTGACGTTGTTGTAGTTGTTATTGTTGTTGTTGTTTATTTGACATTGTTGTTGTTGTTGCTTATTTGACGTTGTTGTTGTTGTTTATTTGACGTTGTTGTTGTTGTTTATTTGACATTGTTGTTGTTGACGGTGTTATTGTTGTTGTTGTTGTTTATTTGACATTGTTGTTGTTGTTGTTGACGTTGTTGTTGTTTATTTAACGTTGTTGTTGTTGTTTATTTGACCTTTTTGTGGTTGTTGATGTTGTTGTTGTTGTTGTTGTTGTTTATTTGACGTCGTTGTTGTTGTTTATTTGACGTAGTTGTTGTTGTTGACGTTGTTGTTGTTGTTGTTTATTTGACCTTTTTATTGTTGTTGATGTTGTTGTTGTTGTTGTTTATTTGACGTTGTTGTTGTTGTTGTTTATTTGACTTTGTTGTTGTTGACGGTGTTGTTGTTGTTATTTATTTGACGTTGTTGTCGTTGTTGTTTATTTGACGTTGTTGTTGTTGACGTTGTTGTTGTTGTTTATATGACGTTGTTGTTGTTGACATAGTTGTTGTTGTTGTTGTTTATTTGACGTTTTTGTTGTTGTTGTTGTTGTTGTTGTTTTCGTTGTTGTTTATTTGACATTGTTGTAGTTGTTTAATTGATGTTGTTGTTGTTGTTGTTTATTTGACGTTGTTGTTGTTGTTGTTGTTATCGTTGTTGTTGTTTTTTATTTGACGTTGTTGTTGTTGTTGTTGTTGTTTATTTGATGTTGTTGTTGTTGTGGTTGTTGTTTATTTAACGTTGTTGTTGTTGTTGACGTTGTTGTTGTTGTTGTTTATTTGACATTGTTGTTGTTGTTGTTATTGTTTATTTGACGTTGTTGTTGTTGTTGACTTAGTTGTTGTTGTTGTTGTTGTTTATTTGACGGTGTTGTTGTTGTTGTTGGCGTTGTTGTTTATTTGACGTTGTTGTTGTTGTTTATTTGACGTTGTTGTTGTTGTTGACGTTGTTGTTGTTGTTGTTTATTTGACGTTTTTGTTGTTGTTGATGTTGTTGTTGTTGTTGTATATTTGACGTTGTTGTTGTTTATTTGACATTTTTGTTGTTGTTGTTGTTGTTTATTTGACATTGTTGTTGTTGTTGTTGTTTATTTGACGTTGTTGTTGTTGTTGTTTATTTGACGTTGTTGTTTATTTGACGTTGTTGTTGACGGTGTTGTTGTCGTTGTTGTTTGTTTGACATTGTTGTTGTTGTTGACGTTGTTGTTGTTTATTTGATGTTGTTGTTGTTGTTCTTTATTTGACGTTGTTATTGTTTATTTGACGTTGTTGTTGTTTATTTAACGTTGTTGTTGTTGACGTTGTTATTATTGTTGTTGTTTATTTGACGTTGTTGTTGTTTATTTGACGTAGTTGTTGTTGTTGACGTTGTTGTTGTTGTTGTTGTTGTTTATTTGACGTTTTTGTTGTTGTTGATGTTGTTGTTGTTGTTGTTTATTTGATGTTGTTGTTGTTGTTGTTGTTTATTTGACGTTGTTGTAGTTGACGGTGTTGTTGTTGTTGTTTATTTAATGTTGTTGTGGTTGTTGTTTATTTGACGTTGTTATTGTTTATTTGACGTTGTTGTTGTTGTTTATTTAACGTTGTTGTTGTTGACATTGTTGTTGTTGTTATTGTTTATTTGACGTTGTTGTTGTTGTTTATTTGACGTAGTTGTTGTTGTTGACGTTGTTGTTGTTGTTTATTTGACGTTTTTGTTGTAGTTGATGTTGTTGTTGTTGTTGTTTATTTGACGTTGTTGTTGTTGTTTATTTGACGTTCTTGTTGTTGACGTTGTTGTTGTTTTTGTTTACTTGACGTTGTTGTTGTTGTTGATAAAGTTGTTGTTGTTGTTGTTTATTTGACGTTGTTGTTGTTGTTGTTGTTTATTTGACGTTCTTGTTGTTGACGTTGTTTTTGTTGTTGTTTATTTGACGTTGTTGTTGTTGTTGACAAAGTTGTTGTTGTTGTTGTTTATTTGACGTTTTTGTTGTTGTTGTTTTCGTTGTTGTTTATTTGACGTTGTTGTAGTTGTTTAATTGACGTTGTTGTTGTTGTTGTTTATTTGACGTTGTTGTTGATGTAGTTATTGTTGTTGTTGTGTATTTGACGTTGTTGTTGTTGTTCTTTATTTGACGTTGTTGTCGTTGTTGTTGTTTATTTGACGTTGTTGTTGTTGACGTTGTTGTTGTTGTTGTTGTTTATTTGACATTGTTGTTGTTGTTGTTTATTTGGCGTTGTTTTTGTTGTATTTGACGTTGTTGTTGTTGTTTATTTGACGTTGTTGTTGTTGTTAACGTTGTTTTTGTTGTTGTTTATTTGACGTTGTTGTTGTAGTTTATTTGACGTTGTTGTTGTTGTTTATTTGACGTTGTTGTTGTTTATTTAACGTTGTTGTTGTTGTTGTTTATTTGAAATTGTTGTTATTGACAGTGTTGTTGTTGTTGTTTATTTGACGTTGTTGTTGTTGTTGTTTATTTGACGTTGTTGTTGTTGTAGTTGTTTATTTGACGTTTTTGTTGTTGTTGATGTTGTTGTTGTTGTATATTTGACGTTGTTGTAGTTGTTATTGTAGTTGTTGTTTATTTGACATTGTTGTTGTTGTTGTTTATTTGACGTTGTTGTTGTTTATTTGACGTTGTTGTTGTTGTTTATTTGACGTTGTTGTTGTTGTTGTTTATTTGACGTTCTTGTTGTTGACGTTGATGTTGTTGTTGTTTATTTGACGTTGTTGTTGTTGTTGACAAAGTTGTTGTTGTTGTTGTTTATTTGACATTTTTGTTGTTGTTGATGTTGTTGTTGTTTTTGTTGTTGTTTATTTGACGTTGTTGTAGTTGTTTAATTGACATTGTTGTTGTTGTTGTTTATTTGACGTTGTTGTTGTTGTTGTTGTTGTTATTGTTGTTGTTGTTTATTTGACGTTGTTGTTGTTGTTCTTTATTTGACGTTGTTGTCGTTGTTGTTGTTTATTTGACGTTGTTGTTGTTGACATTGTTGTTGTTGTTGTTTATTTGACATTGTTGTTGTTGTTATTGTTTATTTGACGTTGTTGTTGTTGTTGTTTATTTGGCATTGTTTTAGTTGTATTTGACGTTGTTGTTTTTGTTTATTTGACGTTGTTGTTGTTGTTAACGTTGTTTTTGTTGTTGTTTATTTGACGTTGTTGTTGTTGTTGTTTATTTGACGTTGTTGTTGTTGTTTATTTGACGTTGTTGTTGTTGTTTTATTGACGTTGTTGTTGTTGTTGTTGTTTATTTGACGTTCTTGTTGTTGTTGTTTATTTGACGTAGTTGTTGTTGTTGGCGTTGTTGTTGTTGTTTAATTGACGTTTTTATTATTGTTGATGTTGTTGTTGTTGTTGTATATTTGACGTTGTTGTAGTTGTTATTGTTGTTGTTGTTTATTTGACATTGTTGTTGTTGTTGCTTATTTGACGTTGTTGTTGTTGTTTATTTGACGTTGTTGTTGTTGTTTATTTGACATTGTTGTTGTTGACGGTGTTATTGTTGTTGTTGTTGTTTATTTGACATTGTTGTTGTTGTTGTTGACGTTGTTGTTGTTTATTTAACGTTGTTGTTGTTGTTGTTGTTGTAGTTCTTTATTTGACGTTGTTATTGTTTATTTGACGTTGTTGTTGTTTATTTAACGTTGTTGTTGTTGACGTTGTTGTTGTTGTTATTGTTTATTTGACGTAGTTGTTGTTGTTTATTTGACGTAGTTGTTGTTGTTGACGTTGTTGTTGTTGTTTATTTGACCTTTTAGTTTTGTTGATGTTGTTGTTGTTGTTGTTGTGTATTTGACGTTGTTGTTGTTGTTTATTTGACGTAGTTGTTGTTGTTGACGTTGTCGTTGTTGTTGTTGTTTATTTGACGTTTTTGTTGTTGTTGTTGTTGTTGTTGTTTATTTGACGTTGTTGTTGTTGTTGTTGTTTATTTGACGATGTTGTTGTTGACGGTGTTGTTGTTGTTATTTATTTGACGTTGTTGTCGTTGTTGTTTATTTGACGTTGTTGTTGTTGACGTTGTTGTTGTTGTTGTTTATTTGACGTTGTTGTTGTTGACATAGTTGTTGTTGTTGTTGTTTATTTGATGTTTTTATTGTTGTTGATGTTGTTGTTGTTTTCGTTGTTGTTTATTTGACGTTGTTGTAGTTGTTTAATTGACGTTGTTGTTGTTGTTGTTGTTTATTTGACGTTGTTGTTGTTGTTGTTATCGTTGTTGTTGTTGTTTATTTGACGTTGTTGTTGTTGTTGTTGTTTATTTGACGTTGTTGTTGTTGTGGTTGTTGTTTATTTAACGTTGTTGTTGTTGTTGACGTTGTTGTTGTTGTTTATTTGACATTGTTGTTGTTGTTATTGTTTATTTGACGTTGTTGTTGTTTATTTGGCGTTGTTGTTGTTGTTGACGTTGTTGTTGTTGGTCTTTATTTGACGTTGTTGTTGTTGTCGACGTTGTTTTTGTTGTTATTTATTTGACATTGTTGTTGTTGTTTTTTATTTGACGTTGTTGTTGTTGTTGTTTATTTGACATTGTTGTTATTGTTGTTGTTGACGTTGTTGTTGTTGTTTATTTGACTTTGTTATTGTTGTTGTTTATTTGACGTTGTTGTTGTTGTTGTTGTTGACTTAGTTGTTGTTGTTGTTTATTTGACATTGTGGTTGTTGTTGACGTTGTTGTTGTTTATTTGACGTTGTTGTTGTTGTTGTTGTTTATTTGACGTTGTTGTTGTTATTTATTTGACATTGTTGTTGTTGTTGACGTTGTTGTTGTTGTTGTTGTTTATTTGACATTGTTGTTGTTGTTGTTGACGTTGTTGTTGTTGTTGTTGTTGTTTATTTGACGTTGTTTTAGTATTGTTGTTTATATGACACTGTTGTTGTTATTTATTTGACGTTGTTGTGGGTGACATTGTTGTTGTTGTTGTTTATTTGACGTTGTTGTTGTTGTTGTTTATTTGACGTAGTTGTTGTTGTTGACGTTGTTGTTCTTGTTGTTTATTTGACGTTGTTGTTGTTGTTGTTGTTGTTTATTTGACATTGTTGTTATTGACGGTGTTGTTGTTGTTGTTTATTTGACGTTGTTGTTGTTGTTGTTTATTTGACGTTGTTGTTGTTGTTTATTTGACGTTGTTGTTGTTGTTGACATAGTTGTTGTTGTTGTTGTTTATTTGACGTTGTTGTTGTTGTTGACGTTGTTGTTGTGGTTGTTTATTTGCCGTTGTTGTTGTTGTTGACATAGTTGTTGTTGTTGTTGTTTATTTGACGTTGTTGTTGTTGTTGTTGACGTTGTTGTTGTTGTTGTTTATTTGACGTTGTTGTTGTTGTTGTTTATTTGACATTGTTGTTGTTGTTGACGTTGTTGTTGTTGTTGTTTATTTGACATTGTTGTTGTTGTTGTTGACGTTGTTGTTGTTGTTTATTTGACTTTGTTGTTGTTGTTGTTTATTTGACGTTGTTGTTGTTGTTGTTGACTTAGTTGTTGTTGTTGTTTATTTGACGTCGTTGTTGTTGTTGTTGTTGATGTTGTTGTTTATTTGACGTTGTTGTTGTTGTTTATTTGACATTGTTGTTGTTGTTGTTGACATTGTTGTTGTTGTTTATTTGACGTTGTTGTTGTTATTTATTTGACATTGTTGTTGATGTTGACGTTGTTGTTGTTGTTTATTTGACATTGTTGTTGTTGTTGTTGTTGTTGTTGACGTTGTTGTTGTTGTTGTTCTTGTTTATTTGACGTTGTTTTAGTATTGTTGTTTATTTGACATTGTTGTTGTTATTTATTTGACGTTCTTGTGGGTGACATTGTTGTTGTTGTTGTTGTTTATTTGACGTTGTTGTTGTTGTTTTTTATTTGACGTAGTTGTTGTTGTTGACGTTGTTGTTGTTTTTGTTGTTTATTTGACGTTTTTGTTGTTGTTGATGTTGTTGTTGTTGTATATTTGACGTTGTTGTAGTTGTTATTGTTGTTGTTGTTTATTTGACATTGTTGTTGTTGTTGTTTATTTGACGTTGTTGTTGTTTATTTGACGTTGTTGTTGTTGTTGTTTATTTGACGTTGTTGTTGTTGTTGACGGTGTTGTTGTTGTTGTTGTTTATTTGACATTGTTGTTGTTGTTGTTGACGTTGTTGTTGTTTATTTGACGTTGTTGTTGTTGTTGTTCTTTATTTGACGTTGTTATTGTTTATTTGACGTTGTTGTTGTTGTTGTTTATTTAACGTTGTTGTTGTTGACATTGTTATTGTTGTTATTGTTTATTTGACGTTGTTGTTGTTGTTGTTTATTTGACGTAGTTGTTGTTGTTGACGTTGTTGTTGTTGTTGTTCTTTATTTGACGTTTTTGTTGTTGTTGATGTTGTTGCTGTTGTTGTTTATTTGACGTTGTTGTTGTTGTTGTTTATTTGACGTTCTTGTTGTTGACGTTGTTGTTGTTGTTGTTGTTTATTTGACGTTGTTGTTGTTGTTAACAAAGTTGTTGTTGTTGTTGTTGTTTATTTGACGTTTTTGTTGTTGTTGATGTTGTTGTTGTTTTCGTTGTTGTTTATTTGACGTTGTTGTAGTTGTTTAATTGACGTTGTTGTTGTTATTGTTTATTTGACGTTGTTGTTGTTGTTGTTATTGTTGTTGTTGTTGTTTATTTGACGTTGTTGTTGTTGTTGTTCTTTATTTGACGTTGTTGTCGTTGTTGTTGTTTGTTTGACTTTGTTGTTGTTGACGTTGTTGTTGTTGTTGTTTATTTGACATTGTTGTTGTTGTTGTTATTCTTTATTTGACGTTGTTGTTGTTGTTATTTATTTGGCGTTGTTTTTGTTGTATTTGACGTTGTTGTTTTTGTTTATTTGACGTTGTTGTTGTTGTTAACGTTGTTTTTGTTGTTGTTTATTTGACGTTGTTGTTGTTGTTTATTTGACGTTATTGTTGTTGTTTATTTGAAGTTGTTGTTGTTGTTTATTTAACGTTGTTGTTGTTGTTGTTTATTTGAAATTGTTGTTATTGACAGTGTTGTTGTTGTTTATTTGACGTTGATGTTGTTGTTGTTTATTTGACGTTGTTGTTGTTGTTGTTTATTTGACGTAGTTGTTGTTGTTGACGTTGTTGTTGTTGTTTATTTGACGTTTTTATTGTTGTTGATGTTGTTGTTGTTGTTGTATAGTTGACGTTGTTGTAGTTGTTATTGTTGTTGTTGTTTATTTGACATTGTTGTTGTTGTTGTTTATTTGACGTTGTTGTTGTTGTTTATTTGACGTTGTTGTTGTTGTTGTTTATTTGACGTTGTTGTTGTTGACGGTGTTGTTGTTATTGTTTATTTGACATTGTTGTTGTTGTTGTTGACGTTGTTGTTGTTTATTTGACGTTGTTGTTGTTGTTGTAGTTCTTTATTTGACGTTGTTATTGTTTATTTGACGTTGTTGTTGTTTATTTAACGTTGTTGTTGTTGACGTTGTTGTTGTTGTTATTGTTTATTTGACGTTGTTGTTGTTGTTTATTTGACGTAGTTGTTGTTGTTGACGTTGTTGTTGTTGTTGTTTATTTGACCTTTTTGTTGTTGTTGATGTTGTTGTTGTTGTTGTTGTTGTTTATTTGATGTCGTTGTTGTTGTTTATTTGACGTAGTTGTTGTTGTTGACGTTGTTGTTGTTGTTGTTTATTTGACCTTTTTATTGTTGTTGATGTTGTTGTTGTTGTTGTTTATTTGACGTTGTTGTTGTTGTTGTTTATTTGACTTTGTTGTTGTTGACGGTGTTGTTGTTGTTATTTATTTGACGTTGTTGTCGTTGTTGTTTATTTGACGTTGTTGTTGTTGACGTTGTTGTTGTTGTTGTTTATTTGACGTTGTTGTTGTTGACATAGTTGTTGTTGTTGTTTATTTGACGTTTTTGTTGTTGTTGTTGTTGTTGTTGTTTTCGTTGTTGTTTATTTGACATTGTTGTAGTTGTTTAATTGATGTTGTTGTTGTTGTTGTTTATTTGACGTTGTTGTTGTTGTTGTTGTTGTTATCGTTGTTGTTGTTTTTTATTTGACGTTGTTGTTGTTGTTGTTGTTGTTTATTTGATGTTGTTGTTGTTGTGGTTGTTGTTTATTTAACGTTGTTGTTGTTGTTGACGTTGTTGTTGTTGTTGTTTATTTGACATTGTTGTTGTTGTTGTTATTGTTTATTTGACGTTGTTGTTGTTGTTGACTTAGTTGTTGTTGTTGTTGTTTATTTGACGGTGTTGTTGTTGTTGTTGACGTTGTTGTTTATTTGACGTTGTTGTTGTTGTTTATTTGACGTTGTTGTTGTTGACGTTGTTGTTGTTGTTGTTTATTTGACGTTTTTGTTGTTGTTGATGTTGTTGTTGTTGTTGTATATTTGACGTTGTTGTTGTTTATTTGACATTTTTGTTGTTGTTGTTGTTGTTTATTTGACATTGTTGTTGTTGTTGTTGTTTATTTGACGTTGTTGTTGTTGTTGTTTATTTGACGTTGTTGTTTATTTGACGTTGTTGTTGACGGTGTTGTTGTCGTTGTTGTTTGTTTGACATTGTTGTTGTTGTTGACGTTGTTGTTGTTTATTTGATGTTGTTGTTGTTGTTCTTTATTTGACGTTGTTATTGTTTATTTGACGTTGTTGTTGTTTATTTAACGTTGTTGTTGTTGACGTTGTTATTATTGTTGTTGTTTATTTGACGTTGTTGTTGTTTATTTGACGTAGTTGTTGTTGTTGATGTTGTTGTTGTTGTTGTTGTTTATTTGACGTTTTTGTTGTTGTTGATGTTGTTGTTGTTGTTGTTTATTTGACGTTGTTGTTGTTGTTGTTGTTTATTTGACGTTGTTGTAGTTGACGGTGTTGTTGTTGTTGTTTATTTGATGTTGTTGTGGTTGTTGTTTATTTGACGTTGTTATTGTTTATTTGACGTTGTTGTTGTTGTTTATTTAACATTGTTGTTGTTGACATTGTTGTTGTTGTTATTGTTTATTTGACGTTGTTGTTGTTGTTTATTTGACGTAGTTGTTGTTGTTGACGTTGTTGTTGTTGTTTATTTGACGTTTTTGTTGTAGTTGATGTTGTTGTTGTTGTTGTTTATTTGACGTTGTTGTTGTTGTTTATTTGACGTTCTTGTTGTTGACGTTCTTGTTGTTTTTGTTTATTTGACGTTGTTGTTGTTGTTGATAAAGTTGTTGTTGTTGTTGTTTATTTGACGTTGTTGTTGTTGTTTATTTGACGTTCTTGTTGTTGACGTTGTTTTTGTTGTTGTTTATTTGACGTTGTTGTTGTTGTTGACAAAGTTGTTGTTGTTGTTGTTTATTTGATGTTTTTGTTGTTGTTGTTTTCGTTGTTGTTTATTTGACGTTGTTGTAGTTGTTTAATTGACATTGTTGTTGTTGTTGTTTATTTGACGTTGTTGTTGATGTAGTTATTGTTGTTGTTGTGTATTTGACGTTGTTGTTGTTGTTCTTTATTTGACGTTGTTGTCGTTGTTGTTGTTTATTTGACGTTGTTGTTGTTGACGTTGTTGTTGTTGTTGTTGTTTATTTGACATTGTTGTTGTTGTTGTTGTTTATTTGGCATTGTTTTTGTTGTATTTGACGTTGTTGTTGTTGTTTATTTGACGTTGTTGTTGTTGTTAACGTTGTTTTTGTTGTTGTTTATTTGACGTTGTTGTTGTTGTTTATTTGACGTTGTTGTTGTTGTTTATTTGACGTTGTTGTTGTTTATTTAACGTTGTTGTTGTTGTTGTTTATTTGAAATTGTTGTTATTGACAGTGTTGTTGTTGTTGTTTATTTGACGTTGTTGTTGTTGTTGTTTATTTGACGTTGTTAATGTTGTTTATTTGACGTTGTTCTTGTTGTTGACATAGTTGTTGTTGTTGTTGTTTATTTGACGTTGTTGTTGTTGTTGTTTATTTGACGTTGTTGTTGTTGTTGTTGTTGTTTATTTGACATTGTTGTTGTTGTTGACGTTGTTGTTGTTGTTGTTTATTTGACGTTGTTGTTATTGTTGTTGTTGACGTTGTTGTTGTTGTTTATTTGACATGTCATTGTTGTTGTTTATTTGACGTTGTTGTTGTTGTTGTTGTTATTGTTGTTGTTGTTGTTTATTTGACGTTGTTGTTGTTGTTCTTTATTTGACGTTGTTGTCGTTGTTGTTGTTTATTTGACGTTGTTGTTGTTGACGTTGTTGTTGTTGTTGTTTATTTGACATTGTTGTTGTTGTTATTGTTTATTTGACATTGTTGTTGTTGTTGTTTATTTGGCGTTGTTTTTGTTGTATTTGACGTTGTTGTTTTTGTTTATTTGACGTTGTTGTTGTTGTTAACGTTGTTTTTGTTGTTGTTTATTTGACGTTGTTGTTGTTGTTGTTTATTTGACGTTGTTGTTGTTTTTTATTTGACGTTGTTGTTGTTGTTGTTTTATTTAACGTTGTTGTTGTTGTTTATTTGAAATTGTTGTTATTGACAGTGTTGTTGTTGTTGTTTATTTGACGTTGTTGTTGTTGTTGTTTATTTGACGTTCTTGTTGTTGTTTATTTGACGTAGTTGTTGTTGTTGACGTTGTTGTTGTTGTTGTTTATTTGACGTTTTTATTGTTGTTGATGTTGTTGTTGTTGTTGTTGTATATTTGACGTTGTTGTAGTTGTTATTGTTGTTGTTGTTTATTTGACATTGTTGTTGTTGTTGTTTATTTGACGTTGTTGTTGTTGTTTATTTGACATTGTTGTTGTTGACGGTGTTGTTGTTGTTGTTGTTTGTTTGACATTGTTGTTGTTGTTGTTGACGTTGTTGTTGTTTATTTAACGTTGTTCTTGTTGTTGTTGTAGTTCTTTATTTGACGTTGTTATTGTTTATTTGACGTTGTTGTTGTTTATTTAATGTTGTTGTTGTTGTTGACGTTGTTGTTGTTGTTATTGTTTATTTGACGTTGTTGTTGTTTATTTGACGTAGTTGTTGTTGTTGACGTTGTTGTTGTTGTTGTTTATTTGACCTTTTTGTTGTTGTTGATGTTGTTGTTGTTGTTGTTGTTGTGTATTTGACGTTGTTGTTGTTGTTTATTTGACGTAGTTGTTGTTGTTGACGTTGTTGTTGTTGTTGTTGTTTATTTGACGTTTTTATTGTTGTTGATGTTGTTGTTGTTGTTTATTTGACGTTGTTGTTGTTGTTTATTTGACGATGTTGTTGTTGACGGTGTTGTTGTTGTTATTTATTTGACGTTGTTGTCGTTGTTGTTTATTTGACGTTGTCGTTGTTGACGTTGTTGTTGTTGTTGTTTATTTGACGTTGTTGTTGTTGACATAGTTGTTGTTGTTGTTATTTATTTGACGTTTTTATTGTTGTTGATGTTGTTGTTGTTTTCGTTGTTGTTTATTTGACGTTGTTGTAGTTGTTTAATTGACGTTGTTGTTGTTGTTGTTTATTTGACGTTGTTGTTGTTGTTGTTGTTATCGTTGTTGTTGTTGTTTATTTGACGTTGTTGTTGTTGTTGTTGTTGTTGTTTATTTGACGTTGTTGTTATTGTGGTTGTTGTTTATTTAACGTTGTTGTTGTTGACGTTGTTGTTGTTGTTGTTTATTTGACATTGTTTTTGTTGTTGTTATTGTTTATTTGACGTTGTTGTTGTTGTTGTTTATTTGGCGTTGTTGTTGTTGTTGACGTTGTTGTTGTTGTTTATTTGACGTTGTTGTTGTTGTTGACGTTGTTTTTGTTGTTATTTATTTGACATTGTTGTTGTTGTTTTTTATTTGACGTTGTTGTTGTTGTTGTTTATTTGACATTGTTGTTATTGTTGTCGTTGACGTTGTTGTTGTTGTTTATTTGACTTTGTTATTGTTGTTGTTTATTTGACGTTGTTGTTGTTGTTGTTGACTTAGTTGTTGTTGTTGTTTATTTGACGTTGTGGTTGTTGTTGACGTTGTTGTTTATTTGACGTTGTTGTTGTTGTTTATTTGACGTTGTTGTTGTTGTTGTTGTTTATTTGACGTTGTTGTTGTTATTTATTTGACATTGTTGTTGTTGTTGACGTTGTTGTTGTTGTTGTTGTTTATTTGACATTGTTGTTGTTGTTGTTGACGTTGTTGTTGTTGTTGTTGTTGTTTTTTTGACGTTGTTTTAGTATTGTTGTTTATTTGACATAGTTGTTGTTATTTATTTGACGTTGTTGTGGGTGACATTGTTGTTGTTGTTGTTTATTTGACGTTGTTGTTGTTGTTGTTTATTTGACGTAGTTGTTGTTGTTGACGTTGTTGTTGTTGTTGTTGTTTATTTGACGTTGTTGTTGTTGTTGTTTATTTGACATTGTTGTTATTGACGGTGTTGTTGTTGTTGTTTATTTGACGTTGTTGTTGTTGTTGTTTATTTGACGTTGTTGTTGTTGTTTATTTGACGTTGTTGTTGTTGTTGACATAGTTGTTGTTGTTGTTGTTTATTTGACGTTGTTGTTGTTTTTGACGTTGTTGTTGTGGTTGTTTATTTTCCGTTGTTGTTGTTGTTGACATAGTTGTTGTTGTTGTTGTTTATTTGACGTTGTTGTTGTTGTTGACGTTGTTGTTGTTGTTGTTTATTTGACGTTGTTGTTGTTGTTTATTTGACATTGTTGTTGTTGTTGACGTTGTTGTTGTTGTTGTTGTTTATTTGACATTGTTGTTGTTGTTGTTGACGTTGTTGTTGTTGTTTATTTGACTTTGTTGTTGTTGTTGTTTATTTGACGTTGTTGTTGTTGTTGTTGACTTAGTTGTTGTTGTTGTTTATTTGACGTTGTTGTTGTTGTTGTTGTTGATGTTGTTGTTTATTTGACATTGTTGTTGTTGTTTATTTGACGTTGTTGTTGTTGTTGACATTGTTGTTGTTGTTTATTTGACGTTGTTGTTGTTGTTATTTATTTGACATTGTTGTTGATGTTGACGTTGTTGTTGTTGTTGTTGTTTATTTGACATTGTTGTTGTTGTTGTTGTTGACGTTGTTGTTCTTGTTGTTCTTGTTTATTTGACGTTGTTTTAGTATTGTTGTTTATTTGACATTGTTGTTGTTATTTATTTGACGTTGTTGTGGGTGACATTGTTGTTGTTGTTGTTGATTATTTGACGTTGTTGTTGTTGTTTTTTATTTGACGTAGTTGTTGTTGTTGACGTTGTTGTTGTTGTTGTTTATTTGACGTTTTTGTTGTTGTTGATGTTGTTGTTGTTGTATATTTTTCGTTGTTGTAGTTGTTATTGTTGTTGTTGTTTATTTGATGTTGTTGTTGTTGTTTTTTATTTGACGTTGTTGTTGTTTATTTGACGTTGTTGTTGTTGTTTATTTGACGTTGTTGTTGTTGACGGGGTTGTTGTTGTTGTTGTTGTTTATTTGACATTGTTGTTGTTTTTGTTGACATTGTTGTTGTTTATTTGACGTTGTTGTTGTTGTTGTTCTTTATTTGACGTTGTTATTGTTTATTTGACGTTGTTGTTGTTGTTTATTTAACGTTGTTGTTGTTGACATTGTTGTTGTTGTTATTGTTTATTTCACGTTGTTGTTGTTGTTTATTTGACGTAGTGGTTGTTGTTGACGTTGTTGTTGTTGTTGTTCTTTATTTGACGTTTTTGTTGTTGTTGATGTTGTTGTTGTTGTTGTTTATTTGACGTTGTTGTTGTTGTTGTTGTTGTTTATTTGACGTTCTTGTTGTTGACGTTGTTGTTGTTGTTGTTTATTTGACGTTGTTGTTGTTGTTGACAAAGTTGTTGTTGTTGTTTATTTGACGTTTTTGTTGTTGTTGATGTTGTTGTTGTTTTCGTTGTTGTTTATTTGACGTTGTTGTAGTTGTTTAATTGACGTTGTTGTTGTTGTTGTTTATTTGACGTTGTTGTTGTTGTTGTTATTGTTGTTGTTGTTGTTTATTTGACGTTGTTGTTGTTGTTCTTTATTTGACGTTCTTGTCGTTGTTGTTGTTTATTTGACGTTGTTGTTGTTGACGTTGTTGTTGTTGTTGTTTATTTGACATTGTTGTTGTTGTTGTTGTTATTCTTTATTTGACGTTGTTGTTGTTGTTGTTTATTTGGTGTTGTTTTTGTTGTATTTGACGTTGTTGTTTTTGTTTATTTGACGTTGTTGTTGTTGTTAACGTTGTTTTTGTTGTTGTTTATTTGACGTTGTTGTTGTTGTTGTTGTTTATTTGACGTTGTTGTTGTTGTTTATTTGACGTTGTTGTTGTTGTTTATTTAACGTTGTTGTTGTTTTTGTTTATTTGAAATTGTTGTTATTGACAGTGTTGTTGTTGTTGTTTATTTGACGTTGATGTTGTTGTTGTTTATTTGACGTTGTTGTTGTTGTTGTTTATTTGACGTAGTTGTTGTTGTTGACGTTGTTGTTGTTGTTTATTTGACGTTTTTATTGTTGTTGATGTTGTTGTTGTTGTATATTTGACGTTGTTGTAGTTATTATTGTTGTTGTTGTTTATTTGACATTGTTGTTGTTGTTGTTGTTTATTTGACGTTGTTGTTGTTGTTTATTTGACGTTGTTGTTGTTGTTTATTTGACGTTGTTGTTGTTGACGGTGTTGTTGTTGTTGTTGTTTATTTGACATTGTTGTTGTTGTTGTTGACGTTGTTGTTGTTTATTTGACGTTGTTGTTGTTGTTGTAGTTCTTTATTTGACGTTGTTATTGTTTATTTGACGTTGTTGTTGTTTATTTAACGTTATTGTTGTTGACGTTGTTGTTGTTGTTATTGTTTATTTGACGTTGTTGTTGTTGTTTATTTGACGTAGTTGTTGTTGTTGATGTTGTTGTTGTTGTTGTTTATTTGACCTTTTTGTTGTTGTTGATGTTGTTGTTGTTGTTGTTGTTTATTTGACGTCGTTGTTGTTGTTTATTTGACGTAGTTGTTGTTGTTGACGTTGTTGTTGTTGTTGTTTATTTGACGTTTTTATTGTTGTTGATGTTGTTGTTGTTGTTGTTTATTTGACGTTGTTGTTGTTGTTGTTTATTTGACGTTCTTGTTGTTGACGTTGTTGTTGTTGTTGTTTATTTGACGTTGTTGTTGTTGTTGACAAAGTTGTTGTTGTTGTTGTTTATTTGACGTTTTTGTTATTGTTGATGTTGTTGTTGTTTTCGTTGTTGTTTATTTGATGTTGTTGTAGTTGTTTATTTGGCGTTGTTTTTGTTGTATTTGACGTTGTTGTTTTTGTTTATTTGACGTTGTTGTTGTTGTTAACGTTGTTTTTGTTGTTGTTTATTTGACGTTGTTGTTGTTGTTGTTGTTTATTTGACGTTGTTGTTGTTGTTTATTTGACGTTGTTGTTGTTGTTTATTTAACGTTGTTGTTGTTGTTGTTTATTTGAAATTGTTGTTATTGACAGTGTTGTTGTTGTTGTTTATTTGACGTTGATGTTGTTGTTGTTTATTTGACGTTGTTGTTGTTGTTGTTGTTTATTTGACGTAGTTGTTGTTGTTGACGTTGTTGTTGTTTTTTATTTGACGTTTTTATTGTTGTTGATGTTGTTGTTGTTGTATATTTGACGTTGTTGTAGTTATTATTGTTGTTGTTGTTTATTTGACATTGTTGTTGTTGTTGTTGTTTATTTGACGTTGTTGTTGTTGTTTATTTGACGTTGTTGTTGTTGACGGTGTTGTTGTTGTTGTTGTTGTTTATTTGACATTGTTGTTGTTGTTGTTGACGTTGTTGTTGTTTATTTGACGTTGTTGTTGTTGTTGTAGTTCTTTATTTGACGTTGTTATTGTTTATTTGACGTTGTTGTTGTTTATTTAACGTTATTGTTGTTGACGTTGTTGTTGTTGTTATTGTTTATTTGACGTTGTTGTTGTTGTTTATTTGACGTAGTTGTTGTTGTTGATGTTGTTGTTGTTGTTGTTTATTTGACCTTTTTGTTGTTGTTGATGTTGTTGTTGTTGTTATTGTTTATTTGACGTCGTTGTTATTGTTTATTTGACGTAGTTATTGTTGTTGACGTTGTTGTTGTTGTTGTTTATTTGACGTTTTTATTGTTGTTGATGTTGTTGTTGTTGTTGTTGTTTATTTGACGTTGTTGTTGTTGTTGTTGTTTATTTGACGATGTTGTTGTTGACGGTGTTGTTGTTGCTATTTATTTGACGTTGTTGTCGTTGTTGTTTATTTGACGTTGTTGTTGTTGACGTTGTTTTTGTTGTTGTTTATTTGACGTTGTTGTTGTTGACATAGTTGTTGTTGTTGTTGTTTATTTGACGTTTTTGTTGTTGTTGATGTTGTTGTTGTTTTCGTTGTTGTTTATTTGACATTGTTGTAGTTGTTTAATTGACGTTGTTGTTGTTGTTGTTGTTTATTTGACGTTGTTGTTGTTGTTGTTATAGTTGTTGTTGTTTTTTATTTGACGTTGTTGTTGTTGTTGTTGTTGTTGTTGTTTATTTGACGTTGTTGTTGTTGTGGTTGTTGTTTATTTAACGTTGTTGTTGTTGTTGACGTTGTTATTGTTGTTTATTTGACATTGTTGTTGTTGTTGTTATTGTTTATTTGACGTTGTTGTTGTTGTTGTTTATTTGGCGTTGTTGTTGTTGTTGTTGACGTTGTTATTGTTGTTGTTTATTTGACGTTGTTGTTGTTGACGTTGTTTTTGTTGTTGTTTATTTGACATTGTTGTTGTTGTTTTTTATTTGACGTTGTTGTTGTTGTTGTTTATTTGACATTGTTGTTGTTGACGGTGTTGTTGTTGTTGTTTATTTGACGTTCTTGTTGTTGTTGTTTATTTGACGTTCTTGTTGTTGACGTTGTTCTTGTTGTTATTTATTTGACGTTGTTGTTGTTGTTGACATAGTTGTTGTTGTTTATTTGACGTTGTTGTTGTTGTTGTTGACGTTGTTGTTGTTGTTGTTTATTTGACGTTGTTGTTGTTGAAATAGTTGTTGTTGTTGTTGTTTATTTGACGTTGTTGTTGTTGTTGTTGTTTATTTGACGTTGTTGTTATTGTTGTTGTTTATTTGACATTGTTGTTGTTGTTGACGTTGTTGTTGTTGTTGTTTATTTGACATTGTTGTTGTTGTTGTTGTTTATTTGACATTGTTGTTGTTGTTGTTGTTGACCTTGTTGTTGTTGTTGTTTATTTGACTTTGTTGTTGTTGTTGTTTATTTGACGTTGTTGTTGTTGTTGACTTAGTTGTTGTTGTTGTTGTTTATTTGAGGTTGTTGTTGTTGTTGACATTGTTGTTTATTTGACGTTGTTGTTGTTGTTTATTTGACGTTGTTGTTGTTGTTGACGTTGTTGTTGTTGTTGTTTATTTGACGTTTTTGTTGTTGTTGATGTTGTTGTTGTTGTTGTTGTATATTTGACGTTGTTGTTGTTTATTTGACATTTTTGTTGTTGTTGTTGTTGTTGTTGTTTATTTGACATTGTTGTTGTTGTTGTTGTTTATTTGACGTTGTTGTTGTTGTTGTTTATTTGACGTTGTTGTTTATTTGACGTTGTTGTTGACGGTGTTGTTGTTGTTGTTGTTGTTTGTTTGACATTGTTGTTGTTGTTGACGTTGTTGTTGTTTATTTGATGTTGTTGTTGTTCTTTATTTGACGTTGTTATTGTTTATTTGACGTTGTTGTTGTTTATTTAACGTTGTTGTTGTTGACGTTGTTATTATTGTTGTTGTTTATTTGACGTTGTTGTTGTTTATTTGACGTAGTTGTTGTTGTTGACGTTGTTGTTGTTGTTGTTGTTTATTTGACGTTTTTGTTGTTGTTGATGTTGTTGTTGTTGTTGTTTATTTGACGTTGTTGTTGTTTATTTGACGTTGTTGTTGTTGTTTATTTGACGTTGTTGTTGTTGACGGGGTTGTTGTTGTTGTTGTTGTTTATTTGACATTGTTGTTGTTTTTGTTGACATTGTTGTTGTTTATTTGACGTTGTTGTTGTTGTTGTTCTTTATTTGACGTTGTTATTGTTTATTTGACGTTGTTGTTGTTGTTTATTTAACGTTGTTGTTGTTGACATTGTTGTTGTTGTTGTTGTTTATTTGACGTTGTTGTTGTTGTTTATTTGAAGTTCTTGTTGTTGACGTTGTTGTTGTTGTTGTTTATTTGACGTTGTTGTTGTTGTTGATAGAGTTGTTGTTGTTGTTGTTTATTTGACGTTGTTGTTGTTGTTGTTGTTGTTTATTTGACGTTCTTGTTGTTGACGTTGTTTTTGTTGTTGTTTATTTGACGTTGTTGTTGTTTTTGACAAAGTTGTTGTTGTTGTTGTTTATTTGACGTTTTTGTTGTTGTTTTTGTTGTTGTTGTTTTTGTTGTTGTTTATTTGACGTTGTTGTAGTTGTTTAATTGACGTTGTTGTTGTTGTTGTTTATTTGACGTTGTTGTTGTTGTTGTTATTGTTGTTGTTGTTTATTTGACGTTGTTGTTGTTGTTCTTTATTTGACGTTGTTGTCGTTGTTGTTGTTTATTTGACGTTGTTGTTGTTGACGTTGTTGTTGTTGTTGTTGTTGTTGTTTATTTGACATTGTTGTTGTTGTTATTGTTTATTTGACGTTGTTGTTGTTGTTGTTTATTTGGCGTTGTTTTTGTTGTATTTGACGTTGTTGTTGTTGTTTATTTGACGTTGTTGTTGTTGTTAACGTTGTTTTTGTTGTTGTTTATTTGACGTTGTTGTTGTTGTTGTTTATTTGACGTTGTTGTTGTTTATTTGACGTTGTTGTTGTTGTTTATTTAACGTTGTTGTTGTTGTTTATTTGAAATTATTGTTATTGACAGTGTTGTTGTTGTTGTTTATTTGACGTTGTTGTTTATTTGACGTTGTTGTTGTTGTTGTTTATTTGACGTTGTTGTTGTTGTTTATTTGACGTTGTTCTTGTTGTTGACATAATTGTTATTGTTGTTGTTTATTTGACGTTGTTGTTGTTGTTGACGTTGTTCTTGTTGTTGTTTATTTGACGTTGTTGTTGTTGTTGTTGTTGTTTATTTGACATTGTTGTTGTTGTTGACGTTGTTGTCGTTGTTTATTTGACATTGTTGTTATTGTTGTTGTTGACGTTGTTGTTGTTGTTGTTTATTTGACTTTGTTATTGTTGTTGTTTATTTGACGTTGTTGTTGTTGTTGTTGACTTAGTTGTTGTTGTTGTTTATTTGACGTTGTTGTTGTTGTTGACGTTGTTGTTTATTTGACGTTGTTGTTGTTGTTGTTTATTTGACGTTGTTGTTGTTATTTATTTGACATTGTTGTTGTTGTTGACGTTGTTGTTGTTGTTGTTGTTTATTTGACATTGTTGTTGTTGTTGACGTTGTTGTTGTTGTTGTTGTTGTTTATTTGACATTGTTTGAGTATTGTTGTTTATTTGACATTGTTGTTGTTATTTATTTGACGTTGTTGTGGGTGACATTGTTGTTGTTGTTGTTTATTTGACGTTGTTGTTGTTGTTGTTGACGTTGTTGTTGTTGTTGTTGTTTATTTGACGTTGTTGTTGTTGTTGTTTATTTGACATTGTTGTTATTGGCGTTGTTGTTGTTGTTGTTGTTGTTTATTTGACGTTGTTTTAGTATTGTTGTTTATTTGACATTGTTGTTGTTATTTATTTGACGTTGTTGTTGTTAACATTGTTTTTGTTGTTGTTTATTTGACGTTGTTGTTGTTGTTGTTTATTTGACGTTGTTGTTGTTTATTTGTCGTTGTTGTTGTTGTTTATTTAACGTTGTTGTTATTGTTGTTTATTTGAAATTGTTGTTATTGGCAGTGTTGTTGTTGTTGTTTATTTGACGTTGTTGTTGTTGTTTGGCGTTGTTGTTGTTGTATTTGACGTTGTTGTTGTTGTTTATTTGACGTTGTTTTTGTTGTTGTTTATTTGACGTTGTTGTTGTTGTTGTTTATTTGACGTTGTTGCTGTTATTTATTTGACTTTGTTGTTGTTGTTGTTTATTTGACGTTGTTGTTGTTGTTTATTTGACATTGTTGTTATTGACGGTGTTGTTGTTGTTGTTTATTTGACGTTGTTGTTGTTGTTGTTGTTTATTTGACGTTGTTGTTGTTGTTGTTGTTTATTTGACGTTGTTGTTGTTGTTGACATAGTTGTTGTTGTTGTTGTTTATTTGACGTTGTTTTTGTTGTTGACGTTGTTGTTGTGGTTGTTTATTTGTCGTTGTTGTTGTTGTTGACATAGTTGTTGTTGTTGTTGTTGTTTATTTGACGTTGTTGTTGTTGTTGTTGACGTTGTTGTTGTTGTTGTTTATTTGACGTTGTTGTTGTTGTTGTTTATTTGACATTGTTGTTGTTGTTGACGTTGTTGTTGTTGTTGTTTATTTGACATTGTTGTTGTTGTTGTTGTTGACGTTGTTGTTGTTGTTGTTGTTTATTTGACTTTGTTGTTGTTGTTGTTTGACATTGTTGTTGTTGACGTTGTTGTTGTTGTTGACGTTGTTGTTGTTGTTTATTTGACGTTGTTGTTGTTGTTGTTTATTTGACGTTGTTGTTGTTGTTGACATTGTTGTTGTTGTTGTTTATTTGACGTTGTTGTTGTTATTTATTTGACATTGTTGTTGATGTTGACGTTGTTGTTGTTGTTTATTTGACATTGTTGTTGTTGTTGAAGTTGTTGTTGTTGTTGTTCTTGTTTATTTGACGTTGTTTTAGTATTGTTGTTTATTTGAGATTGTTGTTGTTATTTATTTGACGTTGTTGTGGGTGACATTGTTGTTGTTGTTGTTTATTTGACGTTGTTGTTGTTGTTTATTTGACGTAGTTGTTGTTGTTGTTGTTGTTTATTTGACGTTTTTGTTGTTGTTGATGTTGTTGTTGTTGTATATTTGACGTTGTTGTAGTTGTTATTGTTGTTGTTGTTTATTTGACATTGTTGTTGTTGTTGTTTATTTGACGTTGTGGTTGTTTATTTGACGTTGTTGTTGTTGTTTATTTGACGTTGTTGTTGTTGACGGTGTTGTTGTTGTTGTTGTTATTTATTTGACATTGTTGTTGTTGTTGTTGACGTTGTTGTTATTTATTTGACGTTGTTGTTGTTGTTGTTGTTCTTTATTTGACGTTGTTATTGTTTATTTGACGTTGTTGTTGTTGTTTATTTAACGTTGTTGTTGTTGACATTGTTGTTGTTGTTATTGTTTATTTGACGTTGTTGTTGTTGTTTATTTGACGTAGTTGTTGTTGTTGACGTTGTTGTTGTTGTTGTTTATTTGACGTTTTTGTTGTTGTTGATGTTGTTGTTTTTGTTATTTATTTGACGTTGTTGTTGTTGTTGTTTATTTGACGTTCTTGTTGTTGACGTTCTTGTTGTTGTTGTTTATTTGACGTTGTTGTTGTTGTTGATAAAGTTGTTGTTGTTGTTGTTTATTTGACGTTGCTGTTGTTGTTGTTTATTTGACGTTCTTGTTGTTGACGTTGTTGTTGTTGTTGTTTATTTGACGTTGTTGTTGTTGTTGACAAAGTTGTTGTTGTTGTTGTTTATTTGACGTTTTTGTTGTTGTTGTTTTCGTTGTTGTTTATTTGACGTTGTTGTAGTTGTTTAATTGACGTTGTTGTTGTTGTTGTTTATTTGACGTTGTTGTTGTTGTTGTTGTTGTTATTGTTGTTGTTGTTTATTTGACGTTGTTGTTGTTGTTCTTTATTTGACGTTGTTGTCGTTGTTGTTGTTTATTTGACGTTGTTATTGTTAACGTTGTTGTTGTTGTTGTTTATTTGACATTGTTGTTGTTGTTATTGTTTATTTGACGTTGTTGTTGTTGTTGTTTATTTGGCGTTGTTTTTGTTGTATTTGACGTTGTTGTTGTTCTTTATTTGACGTTGTTGTTGTTGTTAACGTTGTTTTTGTTGTTGTTTATTTGACGTTGTTGTTGTTGTTGTTTATTTGACGTTGTTGTTGTTGTTTATTTGACATTGTTGTTGTTGTTGTTTATTTAACGTTGTTGTTGTTGTTTTTTATTTGAAATTGTTGTTATTGACAGTGTTGTTGTTGTTGTTTATTTGACGTTGTTGTTGTTGTTGTTTATTTGACGTTGTTGTTGTTGTTGTTTATTTGACGTTGTTGTTGTTGTTTATTTGACGTTGTTCTTGTTGTTGACATAGTTGTTGTTGTTGTTGTTTATTTGACGTTGTTGTTGTTGTTGACGTTGTTGTTGTTGTTGTTGTTTAATTGACGTTGTTGTTGTTGTTGTTGTTGTTGTTGTTTATTTGACATTGTTGTTGTTGTTGACGTTGTTGTTGTTGTTGTTTATTTGACATTGTTGTTATTGTTGTTGTTGACGTTGTTGTTGTTGTTTATTTGACTTTATTATTGTTGTTGTTTATTTGACGTTGTTGTTGTTGTTGACTTAGTTGTTGTTGTTGTTTATTTGACGTTGTGGTTGTTGTTGACGTTGTTGTTTATTTGACGTTGTTGTTGTTGTTTATTTGACGTTGTTGTTGTTGTTATTTATTTGACATTGTTGTTGTTATTTATTTGACATTGTTGTTGTTGTTGACGTTGTTGTTGTTGTTGTTGTTTATTTGACATTGTTGTTGTTGTTGTTGACGTTGTTGTTGTTCTTGTTGTTGTTGTTTATTTGACGTTGTTTTAGTATTGTTGTTTATTTGACATTGTTGTTGTTATTTATTTGACGTTGTTGTGGGTGACATTGTTGTTGTTGTTGTTTATTTGACGTTGTTGTTGTTGTTGTTTATTTGACGTAGTTGTTGTTGTTGACGTTGTTGTTGTTGTTGTTTATTTGACGTTGTTGTTGTTGTTGTTTATTTGACATTGTTGTTATTGACGGTGTTGTTGTTGTTGTTTATTTGACGTTGTTGTTGTTGTTGTTGTTTATTTAACGTTGTTGTTGTTGTTGTTTATTTGACGTTGTTGTTGTTGTTGACATAGTTGTTGTTGTTGTTGTTGTTTATTTGACGTTGTTGTTGTTGTTGTTGTTGACGTTGTTGTTGTGGTTGTTTATTTGCCGTTGTTGTTGTTGACATAGTTGTTGTTGTTGTTGTTGTTTATTTGATGTTGTTGTTGTTGTTGACGTTGTTGTTGTTGTATATTTGACGTTGTTGTTGTTGTTGTTGTTTATTTGACATTGTTGTTGTTGTTGACGTTGTTGTTGTTGTTGTTTATTTGACATTGTTGTTGTTGTTGTTGACGTTGTTGTTGTTGTTTATTTGACTTTGTTATTGTTGTTGTTTATTTGACGTTGTTGTTGTTGTTGTTGACTTAGTTGTTGTTGTTGTTTATTTGACGTTGTTGTTGTTGTTGATGTTGTTGTTTATTTGACGTTGTTGTTGTTGTTTATTTGACGTTGTTGTTGTTGTTGACATTGTTGTTGTTGTTTATTTGACGTTGTTGTTGTTATTTATTTGACATTGTTGTTGATGTTGACGTTGTTGTTGTTGTTGTTTATTTGACATTGTTGTTGTTGTTGTTGTTGACGTTGTTGTTGCTGTTGTTCTTGTTTATTTGACGTTGTTGTTGTTGTTTATTTGACGTTGTTGTTGTTGTTTATTTGACGTAGTTGTTGTTGTTGTTGTTGTTTATTTGACGTTTTTGTTGTTGTTGATGTTGTTGTTGTATATTTGACGTTGTTGTAGTTGTTATTGTTGTTGTTGTTTATTTGACATTGTTGTTGTTGTTGTTTATTTGACGTTGTTGTTGTTTATTTGACGGTGTTGTTGTTGTTGTTGTTGTTTATTTGACATTGTTGTTGTTGTTGTTGACGTTGTTGTTGTTTATTTGACGTTGTTGTTGTTGTTGTTCTTTATTTGACGTTGTTATTTTTTATTTGACGTTGTTGTTGTTGTTTATTTAACATTGTTGTTGTTGACATTGTTGTTGTTGTTATTGTTTATTTGACGTTGTTGTTGTTGTTTATTTGACGTAGTTGTTGTTGTTGACGTTGTTGTTGTTGTTGTTTATTTGACGTTTTTGTTGTTGTTGATGTTGTTGTTGTTGTTGTTTATTTGACGTTGTTGTTGTTGTTGTTGTTTATTTGACGTTCTTGTTATTGACGTTGTTGTTGTTGTTGTTGTTGTTTATTTGATGTTGTTGTTGTTGTTGACAAAGTTGTTGTTGTTGTTGTTGTTGTTGTTTATTTGACGTTGTTGTTGTTGTTTATTTGATGTTGTTGTTGTTGTTGTTTATTTGACGTTGTTGTTGTTGTTGTTATTGTTGTTGTTGTTGTTGTTTATTTGACGTTGTTGTTGTTCTTTATTTGACGTTGTTGTCGTTGTTGTTGTTTATTTGACGTTGTTGTTGTTGACGTTGTTGTTGTTGTTTATTTGACATTGTTGTTGTTGTTGTTATTGTTTATTTGACGTTGTTGTTGTTGTTGTTGTTTATTTGGCGTTGTTTTTGTTGTATTTGACGTTGTTGTTTTTGTTTTTTTGACGTTGTTGTTGTTGTTAACGTTGTTTTTGTTGTTATTTATTTGACGTTGTTGTTGTTGTTTATTTGACGTTGTTGTTGTTGTTTATTTGACGTTGTTGTTGTTGTTTATTTAACGTTGTTGTTGTTGTTGTTTATTTGAAATTGTTGTTATTGACAGTGTTGTTGTTGTTGTTTATTTGGCGTTGTTGTTGTTGTTGTTGTTTATTTGACGTTGTTGTTGTTGTTATTTATTTGACGTAGTTGTTGTTGTTGACGTTGTTGTTGTTGTTTATTTGACGTTTTTATTGTTGTTGATGTTGTTGTTGTATATTTGACATTGTTGTAGTTGTTATTGTTGTTGTTGTTTATTTGACATTGTTGTTGTTGTTGTTTATTTGACATTGTTGTTGTTGTTTATTTGACGTTGTTGTTGTTGTTTATTTGACGTTGTTGTTGTTGACGGTGTTGTTGTTGTTGTTGTTGTTTATTTGACATTGTTGTTGTTGTTGTTGACATTGTTGTTGTTTATTTGACGTTGTTGTTGTTGTTGTAGTTCTTTATTTGACGTTGTTATTGTTTATTTGACGTTGTTGCTGTTTATTTAACGTTATTGTTGTTGACGTTGTTGTTGTTGTTATTGTTTATTTGACGTTGTTGTTGTTGTTTATTTGACGTAGTTGTTGTTGTTGACGTTGTTGTTGTTGTTGTTTATTTGACCTTTTTGTTGTTGTTGATGTTGTTGTTGTTGTTGTTTATTTGACGTTGTTGTTGTTGTTTATTTGACGTAGTTGTTATTGTTGACGTTGTTGTTGTTGTTGTTGTTTATTTGACGTTTTTATTGTTGTTGATGTTGTTGTTGTTGTTGTTTATTTGACGTTGTTGTTGTTGTTTATTTGACGATGTTGTTGTTGACGGTGTTGTTGTTGTTATTTATTTGACGTTGTTGTCGTTGTTGTTTATTTGACGTTGTTGTTGTTGACGTTGTTGTTGTTGTTGTTTATTTGACGTTGTTGTTGTTGACATAGTTGTTGTTGTTGTTGTTTATTTGACGTTTTTGTTGTTGTTGATGTTGTTGTTGTTTTCGTTGTTGTTTATTTGACGTTGTTGTAGTTGTTTAATTGACGTTGTTGTTGTTGTTGTTTATTTGACGTTGTTGTTGTTGTTGTTGTTATCGTTGTTGTTGTTGTTTATTTGACGTTGTTGTTGTTGTTGTTGTTTATATTACATTGTTGTTGTTGTGGTTGTTGTTTATTTAACGTTGTTGTTGTTGTTGACGTTGTTGTTGTTGTTGTTTATTTGGCATTGTTGTTGTTGTTGTTATTGTTTATTTGACGTTGTTGTTGTTGTTGTTTATTTGGCGTTGTTGTTGTTGTTGACGTTGTTGTTGTTGTTGTTTATTTGACGTTGTTGTTGTTGTTGACGTTGTTTTTGTTGTTGTTTATTTGACATTGTTGTTGTTGTTTTTTATTTGACGTTGTTGTTGTTGTTGTTAATTTAACGTTGTTGTTGTTGGTGTTTATTTGACGTTGTTGTTGTTGTTGTTGTTTATTTGAAATTGTTGTTGTTGACGGTGTTGTTGTTGTTGTTTATTTGACGTTCTTGTTGTTGTTGTTTATTTGACGTTGTTGTTGTTGACGTTGTTCTTGTTGTTGTTTATTTGACGTTGTTGTTGTTGTTGACATAGTTGTTGTTGTTTATTTGACGTTGTTGTTGTTGTTGTTGACGTTGTTGTTGTTGTTTATTTGACGTTGTTGTTGTTGAAATAGTTGTTGTTGTTGTTGTTTATTTGACGTTGTTGTTGTTGTTGTTTATTTGACGTTGTTGTTGTTGTTGTTGTTTATTTGACATTGTTGTTGTTGTTGACGTTGTTGTTGTTGTTGTTGTTTATTTGACATTGTTGTTGTTGTTGTTGTTGACTTTGTTGTTGTTGTTGTTTATTTGACTTTGTTGTTGTTGTTGATGTTTATTTGACGTTGTTGTTGTTGTTGACTTAGTTGTTGTTGTTGTTTATTTGACGTTGTTGTTGTTGTTGATGTTGTTGTTGTTGTTGTTGTATATTTGACGTTGTTGTTGTTTATTTGACATTTTTGTTGTTGTTGTTGTTGTTTATTTGACATTGTTGTTGTTGTTGTTGTTGTTTATTTGACGTTGTTGTTGTTGTTTATTTGACGTTGTTGTTTATTTGACGTTGTTGTTGACGGTGTTGTTGTTGTTGTTTGTTTGACATTGTTGTTGTTGTTGTTGACATTGTTGTTGTTTATTTGATGTTGTTGTTGTTGTTCTTTATTTGACGTTGTTATTGTTTATTTGACGTTGTTGTTGTTTATTTAACGTTGTTGTTGTTGACGTTGTTATTATTGTTGTTGTTTATTTGACGTTGTTGTTGTTTATTTGACGTAGTTGTTGTTGTTGACGTTGTTGTTGTTGTTGTTTATTTGACGTTTTTGTTGTTGTTGATGTTGTTGTTGTTGTTGTTTATTTGACGTTGTTGTTGTTGTTTATTTGACGTTGTTGTAGTTGACGGTGTTGTTGTTGTTGTTTATTTGATGTTGTTGTGGTTGTTGTTTATTTGACGTTTTTGTTATTGACGTTGTTGTTGTTGTTGTTTATTTGACGTTGTTGTTGTTGTTGACATAGTTGTTGTTGTTGTTGTTTATTTGACGTTGTTGTTGTTGTGGACGTTGTTGTTGTTGTTGTTTATTTGACGTTGTTGTTGTGGTTTATTTGACATTGTTGTTGTTGACGTTGTTGTTGTTGTTTATTTGACGTTGTTGTTGTTGATGTTGTTTATTTGACGTTGTTGTTGTTGTGGTTGTTTTTTATTTAACGTTGTTGTTGTTGTTGACGTTGTTGTTGTTATTGTTGTTTATTTGACATTGTTGTTGTTGTTATTGTTTATTTGACGTTGTTGTTGTTGTTGTTTATTTGGCGTTGTTGTTGTTGTTGTTGACGTTGTTGTTGTTGTTGTTTATTTGACGTTGTTGTTGTTGTTGACGTTGTTTTTGTTGTTGTTTGTTTGACATTGTTGTTGTTGTTTTTTATTTGACGTTGTTGTTGTTGTTGTTAATTTGACGTTGTTGTTGTTGTTGTTTATTTGACGTTGTTGTTGTTGTTTATTTGACATTGTTGTTGTTGACGGTGTTGTTGTTGTTGTTTATTTGACGTTGTTGTTGTTGACGTTGTTCTTGTTGTTGTTTATTTGACGTTGTTGTTGTTGACGTTGTTCTTGTTGTTGTTTATTTGACGTTGTTGTTGTTGTTCACATAGTTGTTGTTGTTTATTTGACGTTGTTGTTGTTGTTATTGACGTTGTTGTTGTTGTTTATTTGACGTTGTTGTTGTTGAAATAGTTGTTGTTGTTGTTGTTTATTTGACGTTGTTGTTTATTTGACGTTGTTGTTGTTGTTGTTGTTTATTTGACATTGTTGTTGTTGTTGACGTTGTTGTTGTTGTTGTTGTTGTTGTTGTTTATTTGACATTGTTGTTGTTGTTGTTGTTGACCTTGTTGTTGTTGTTGTTTATTTGACTTTGTTGTTGTTGTTGTTTATTTGACGTTGTTGTTGTTGTTGACTTAGTTGTTGTTGTTGTTGTTGTTTATTTGACGTTGTTGTTGTTGTTGTTGACGTTGTTGTTTATTTGACGTTGTTGTTGTTGTTTATTTGACGTTGTTGTTGTTGTTGACGTTGTTGTTGTTGTTTATTTGACGTTTTTGTTGTTGTTGATGTTGTTGTTGTTGTTGTATATTTGACGTTGTTGTTGTTTATTTGACATTTTTGTTGTTGTTGTTGTTGTTGTTGTTTATTTGACATTGTTGTTGTTGTTGTTGTTTATTTGACGTTGTTGTTGTTGTTTATTTGACGTTGTTGTTTATTTGACGTTGTTGTTGACGGTGTTGTTGTTGTTGTTGTTTGTTTGACATTGTTGTTGTTGTTGACGTTGTTGTTGTTTATTTGATGTTGTTGTTGTTGTTCTTTATTTGACGTTGTTATTGTTTATTTGACGTTGTTGTTGTTTATTTAACGTTGTTGTTGTTGACGTTGTTATTATTGTTGTTGTTTATTTGACGTTGTTGTTGTTTATTTGACGTAGTTGTTGTTGTTGACGTTGTTGTTGTTGTTGTTTATTTGACGTTTTTATTGTTGTTGATGTTGTTGTTGTTGTTGTTTATTTGACGTTGTTGTTCTTGTTGTTTATTTGACGTTGTTGTAGTTGACGGTGTTGTTGTTGTTGTTTATTTGATGTTGTTGTGGTTGTTGTTTATTTGAGGTTTTTGTTATTGACGTTGTTGTTGTTGTTGTTTATTTGACGTTGTTGTTGTTGTTGACATAGTTGTTGTTGTTGTTGTTGTTTATTTGACGTTGTTGTTGTTGTGGACGTTGTTGTTGTTGTTGTTGTTTATTTGACATTGTTGTTGTTGACGTTGTTGTTGTTGTTTATTTGACATTGTTGTTGTTGTTGTTGTTGACTTCTGTGATCGGTGGATCTGGAACTGACTGTTTAACGCTGGTTCGCGAAATGTCGCGGAAGCAAGAGTCACCACCGTCTTTTATTTTCTCCAAATGGAAAGGACAAAAGCACAGAAAAATTCCTTATAGAGATTGCTCTCGGTTCGGGAGGTAGATTATAGAAAGGGAAGGTGTTAGCACCCTTTCTATCCATGGTTATCCATGGGCTCTTAGATACTTGCTCATTGTGTTTTCAAAAATGGTTTGTTTGCTTTTCAACTGTGGGTTTTAAAAAGTTTCTTTGAAAATTTCAGTTCGACTCTTGTATCGGTCCTCAAGAGTGTTTGAAAAGTTGCTTTCGAAAGCTTTTGAAAAGGTGTCGGTGTGAAAAGTATTTTTGATTTGTTTTGAAGTTAGAGCAAGTATCTAGAGTCGTCTACCTACCCTAAGGAATTCGTCTGTGTAAATGTCCTTTAAAGTAGTGCCATCCCACCATTGAGAGGTAGGTAGCACCACCGTTGGAGGTGTTCGGGTCAATTCGAGGGTTCGGGACATGGTGACCACCAGAGCAATAGGAAGATACCTTAGAAGCTACCCTCATGCCAGGTTCCCGGATCATGAGGACTTACTAAAACATCCTCTACTCGACGATCACCTTTCGAGGGGCAAGGCAACAGTGAGGCGTACCCTAGGGGTGATGTGTGATTTGTGTGTCATGTTCATTTGCATTTATCTTGTTCATGTCGTGGGTGATCTACGCGTTGCTTTTATTTTAACATTCATTCTTGCATGAAAATTTATTAACAGTTAAAAAATGCGGAATTTAAAAGTTCTACGCTATTACAAAGGCGCGGGTCCACACCGCCAAATTTAATCCAGGACCCGATTTGAAAATAAAATAAAGTGCGAGAAATATAAATGTCTAATTTACATGGCTTTGGGAGAATTACATGAATATTATAAGAAAGGAAATAAACGCGCGAAACGAACTGATAATTGAAAGCGTGGGCGTTGGACCCTTTTTAATGAAATTAAAATTACGATTAACAAATTAATTAAACTAAAATAAAAAGAAAAGATTTTTTGGATTTTTTTTTGTATTTATGGATTTTAATGAAAGAATTAAATGAAATTTAAAAAAAAGTTAATTAACCCTAATTCTAACTATTTTTATTTATTAAGAAATATGTTAAAGTTGAATCTAAAATTAACCTAATTAATTAATGCAATTTTATTTACAAAGGATAATAATTAATAATTAATAATGATAAAAGAAAATAAAAAGATAAAAGTGATTAAAACCCTAATTCTACAATTTTTAATTCATTAAGAAAAATATTTAAAATTATGCCTAGAATTTAAAACTAAATTAATTAACAAAGATTTTATTTACAAAAAATGACATTTAAATAAAATATATTTTATTTTGTCTTTTCTGATTTTTATTATTTTTTATGTTAAGAAAATATTAATTTGATGAATTAAATTAAAATTAAATTAAGCAAATAAAAATAAAAAATAAAAGAGTGAAAGAAAGCAAACAATGGGGGTTTGTTGTCCCAACTTGGAGGTGTCTGGCCAGCAATTAGGCCCATTTGATTCCTGGCCCTGTTGACTTCTGGCAATCACGTGTGGATTCGTTGACTGACACATATGATACTCCTCAGATCAAGGCCCTTGGTTGGATCTCTGAGACATGTGGCGCGCTTGGATCTAAGGTTGTATGGTAGGCTTTTGAGCTTGTGTAGTACCTGAACATTTTGCAAAGAAAAATAACAAGGATATGGGGGGACCTGGGATTCGAACCCAGGTCCCAAGGTTTGCCAGCGTTGCTTTCCACCATCTGTGCTGCTCAAACGCGTTGTATGTAAAATAACAAATAAATAATATAAACGAAAATCAGCATTAGTGGCCTGGAAACAAAAAAAACGCGCGTTGAATTCAAATTGCCCAATCATGTCGTGCCACCTGATCTTCTTCTTCGTTGTCCCTGAAACAAAAAAAGAAGTAGCGGGGGTTTTAAACCCCCCCAAAATGCAACCTTTTCCAAAATAGCGATTAGCTTATGAGGCCATATAAATTAGGCGCGATTAGTGTATTGAGTTCGTCCAAACGTCATGATTCTAACCATGGCACTGAGATGTCTTGATTTTACAATATACGTAAACGCCCAATTTGAAACTTGAGGAACCCTAAAACATTCCAATGGCAATTTTCGCTACAAGCATTGTTAGTCAAATTAAAGGTTACCATTAGTCTCAGAACCTTCATATTAGTCTAAATCAACATTCAAAATGTATCAAAAATGCATGCATATTAGAATACGATTATGGAAAAGTTTTGAGAAAGTTTGACACCCATATACCAATTCTGGAGGCGTGGGGTCTGGAAAACGATTCAGAAAGCTTCCTTGATGCTTTGGCAAGCTATTGGGATTGTTACTTTTCTTTGAATCGTGCTAGAAGGTAGTTTTCAGTTTTCAGATTTTTTGACAAAAGTGCAAGCTTGGTTCTTGAGATGGGGCGCAGCATTTTGGTTCCTTTGCATTAGGTTTTGATCAGTATATGTATGGGATCAGATTAGGGTTGAAATTTTGATCCAAAACCCTTTGCATTGATGTACAAGATATTTGATTTTCATGGCATATCTTCCAAATCTTTTCATGTGCTTTTGGTGCCAATTATGATCAAATCACCTTGATTCTTTCCATATTAGATAGGGCACGAAATCTTGAAGGTATTCCATGCATAAAAAGATTTGAAAAGCTTATTTTAGTATTTTTCACATATTTTATTTTATTAAATGAATTAATAGCAATTAAAAATTCAAATAAATAAATAAAAATGATGAACAAATCCCCTTTGGGCCAAATGGTCGTGCATATGCTTTGGATGATGATTCTTGGAAGAAAATGTGGCCCATTAGCAATTTTAAGGCATTTGAAGCAAAGTTGACTTTTCAAAATACCCAAACATTTCCCAACTTCCACAAGGCATATCTTGCTCAATTTTTAAGCTTTGATCATGTTCTTGGACATTTTGGAAAGGCCTTGAAGTCCACTAACCAATGCCTTTGGTCCCATGTCATTTTGATTTACCAATCTCAAGTTATGGCCTTTGACTTAAAGTCCCTTTTTGTTGACTTTTGAAAATGACCTATAATGTTGAAATTGATAACTTTTTGTGAGAGCATTTCTTGGACTTGAAGTGTGAAGGGGAGTTGTAGGAAATGTATTTCTCTTCAAAATGAGCTTTGGATGGAATTTTTCTGATAAACCATGTGGAAGTTATGCCTTGGTCAAGTTACAGTTGACTTTTTCAACTGTCCAAATATGGAAACTTTTGCATCTTGAGACTTTTTGAGCCATGCCTTGAAAATCATGATCAAGAATTGATCAAATGATGTTTGTGGCTCAAAAATGAGATGTTGACCAAAAATTTGACCTTTTGACTGTCAAATGACCATTTTGCCCCTGCAGTTGACTGTAGGGCAATTAGGGTTTTTGACTGTGCAATTTTGTGCTGTAAGTCTTGAAACTTGGTATGAGGATGCTTGACCATGTTTGTAGGCATGTGGGACTTGTTTAGACCCTTGGAAACTTCAATCTCTTTGTCAGAACCAAAACCCTAGTTTTTGACTGTTAGGAGGCCCTTGAACTGTGCAACCCTTGGGGAATTTTGAAGCATGCTCTTTGCAAATTTTGAAGAATATGGGAGGGAAAATTTTGGGGTACAACAGTTGCCCCTGTTCAATATTCTTATACCTGAGGATGCAGATTGGCTGACGTGCCTTTCGTAATCCGAAGGTGGAAGATGATTGAACACTAGAGTGCCCAGAAATTTGCGCTCACATAGTAACAATGTGATGGTGGAATGGGCTTATAGAGGCCATTTGGAGATTGATGGATAGTGGATGGGCTTATAGATGCCATCTGGATGTTGATCGCGTAAGAGATTCCTTAGCGAGAACTTGCGTACCTGCAAAAGAAAATGATTACCTGGAGCTTCAAACGGTGATGAATGAACCAGGGAAGGTTACTACCCCAACGGGACGGTGAGAGAACCTTGGACGATTACTACCTCAACAGGAACACTGAGAGAATCTTGGGGCGATTACTACCTCAACAGGAACGCTGAGAGAATCTGGGGACGATTACTACCTCAACAGTAACGCTGAGAGAATCTTGGGCGACTTCAACCTCGACAGTAACGCTGAGAGAATCTTGGATGTCTTCTACTGAGTCTTTATCTGAAAAAATCTTTTAGGGGTCAATTTAACTGGACTAGAGAAGGCCTTTGACTGGATAAGAAACAGGAAAATCTTAGGGTCGATTTAACTGAACCGGTCTAGGTCTTGAAATCTTCAACTGGATAAGAAACAGGGAGATCTTAGGGTTGATCTGACTGAACCAGAGAAGGCCTTTGACTGGATAAGAAACAGGAAAATCTTAGGGTCGATTTACCTGAACCGGTCTAGGTCTTGAAATCTTCAACTGGATAAGAAACAGGGAGATCTTAGGGTCGATCTGACTGAACCAGAGAAGGCCTTCGACTGGATAAGAAACAGAAAAATATTAGGGTCGATTTAACTGAACCGGTCTAGGTCTTGAAATCTTCAACTGGGTAAGAATCAGGGAGATCTTAGGGTCGATCTGACTGAACCAGAGAAGGCCTTTGACTGGATAAGAAACAGAAAAATCTTAGGGTCGATTTAACTGAACCGGTCTAGGTCTTGAAATCTTCAACTGGGTAAGAATCAGGGAGATCTTAGGGTCGATCTGACTGAACTAGAGAAGGCCTTTGACGGGATAAGAAACAGGAAAATCTTAGGGTCGATTTAACTGAACCGGTCTAGGTCTTGAAATCTTCAACTGGATAAGAAACAGGGAGATCTTAGGGTCGATCTGACTGAACCAGAGAAGGCCTTTGACGGGATAAGAAACAGGAAAATCTTAGGGTCGATTTAACTGAACCGGTCTAGGTCTTGAAATCTAGCTGAGAACTTAACTGGATCTTTCCTGAAAGGTAAAGGTCAGTCATATGCAATGCATGATATGGATCAAGCAATGATGTTCTCAACATAAATAAGATTAAGATATGATGCATATATGCATGCTATAATGTATGGAAATGTGATGTTTATGAACGTATGTTTGTTATCTAGGAAAGTAAATCCTTGACGGGTGCCAGGAATTCACTCTTGGGCTGATGTTGAAGAACAATGCTTTGCTTCCGCTGGGGATGATAGTTGCAAGAATACCGGTAGGAGAAGATAACTCCGTTGGGGAATAAACTTGGCAAAGAGATTACTCTGCGGGGAATTACTCTGTGGGAAGAGATACTTCGCTGAGATTTGATGATAACTCCGCTGGGGATTTCGTTGTTGTGCTCTATTGGAAATGAAGGTATCTTGGTCGCATTCTTCAGCTGAACTTACCTTGGCACTTCGGTGGACAGGGCAACCGGATCATTTAGACAACTCATTATTGCCCCAGTTTCTGTTGGAGAAGAAGGTACCTGGGAAGGTGTTTGATGACTGCCAATTGACAAATCTTCTTCTGGTAGGCAAGTGATGAGATGACAGGACATAGTCGTACGCTTTGATCCCTAACTTTTGCCTGGACCGCCCTTTCGGGTTTTCAGTCCACCGGGATACCCATTTTTGCCCAAGCCGCCTTTTCAGGTTTTCGACTTGCCGGGTATACAGATTTTTTTCATTTTCATCCCTTATTTTTTCCCGAACCCTTTTGGTTCGCCGGGAAGCCCTTATTTTTGCCTAGGTGTGTCAACCTAGCGGGTCTTTGATTACACGTAGTATTTTTTCCGACTATGTCCATGCTCTCAGGATGTAGGGAGGTGCCCATGTTATTGTGTTGCCACGCTACCAGAAGATGTTTGGTCATGCAAGATTTGTTGCTGGGAATTCATGTCCAATGCCCCAAGTGGCTCAGGCGGAGGTTTGCCCCTGGCTGTTTGGCATCTTGAGAGATTCCTTGAATCTTGACTGGACTGCCCCAGATGATGGACAATGATCAGGCCATGCCCCTTGATTGGAGGTGTTTTTGTTCATTAGGCATTCGTCGTGCGAATTTCTGTGCTGTTCAAACAAAAAGTCATATGCAAACAAAGTTATGTTAAAAATGCAAAGCTTATGTCTGTCTTGAAGTTTTTGAAAAATGCATTTTTTCAGTAAAACCAGCAAATTTTGTAAAATGTGATGTCAACTCAATATTTTATAGCAAGCCTTAAGGAGTCAGGATACCTTTGGTAACAGTATGCTTTCGAACTAACCCATGCTTCAGCTAGGACTTTTAAGGGTTGTAGCGTGGCCTGGTTCACGGTTTAAGAAACAAAGGATAAAGGCTCAAATTATTTGTACCCACCCACTCTTCGTGATGTTCTTCAAACCTAAACTCAGTTGATCGTGCGTTAGACCTTATTTGAGTTTTTGTCCTAATATTCCCGTGATGGTTCGGATGTTGATAGTTTATTTTGAATAGGCAGTCATTCCTTTTTGTTATTGAGGGTTTGTGTGACCTCTTTCCCTTTTTTTTGATTTCGTTATCCCTGTTTTTTGCCTGAACTGTTTCTTTTGTGATTACAGTCAGCGGGATGCCCCAGTTTTGTAAGTCTCCTTCATAGGTTTTGACTTAATGGGCTTTTTGATTTTGGTAATGACTGCCTGTTTTTTATGGTTATTTGGAACCATCACTGTCTTCTTTTTTTTTGTAAGGACCTCTTTGGTGCCATTTGTTATGCACTTGGATCAACTGAGAGAACTACCCTGCCCCAGGTTATGATAAAGGGTTTTAATTTTCGAAAAGAAAACTCCTACTTCTTTGGCTCAGAGGGGTTGACGAGGGATTATCTTCCTTATTACTCCAGTGTTTAGGAATTGAAACAATGCCTGTACCTCATCAGCAGGGTCCGTTCAAAAGCATACTGTAGAGACCGTGGTATCGTTTTCGTCATCCTCCCTCAAGAGGCTTAGAATTATTAATTTGAGAGTTGACATCAAAAAGTGAAAGCAGTTTGAATATAGAGAATGCGAATATATTGATTCAAAACAGACATATGCGATGCATTAATGAAATAACAACGTTTTAACATGAATAAATGTTTGAACAATCAAAAGAAGATTACAACTTGAATATTCTAATGAGCAAAAAGTCTTCTCATTTCAGGGCTTGTTACTTCAAATGGTGAATCCTGTAGGGATGATAAAAGCATTCAGCCTGACCCACTTGGGTGAAATCCACTGCTCCTTCATTAATCAGATCCTGGACTTTGTTCTTCAGAGCCCAGCAGTCAGCAGTGTCATGTCCAGGACTATCAGAGTGGTATGCACATCTTCTGTCGGGATGATAGTTAGGAGCAGAGATGTTGGGGTTCCGGGGAGGGGCCCTTAGTGTAATCAGATTCAACCTCAACAGGTGTTGCAAGGCTTGAAACAGCGGCATGTTAAGCTGGGTGAATTGCCTCTTGGACCTGCTTGGCTTACTCTGATCCGCCTGTTGCTCTGGGCGAGGTTGATGTTGGGCTTGTGAAGTGGTAGCAACTTGGAGGGGTCTGTTCTTCACCATACCAGACTCTTGTCCTCTTGGAAGCTGATCAAAGACCTGGTCCCTGACTCGGACTGGTTGCTTCATATTGGATCTGTCTTGGTGGAGTTGACTGATCATGGTCCTCAACTCTTCTTGCTCCCGAGCTAAACCTTGGATGAGAGCCCTTTGCCCCAGCATCTGGGTTTTCATTGTATCTACCTCAGTTTGTAGACGTTTCAGCCGTTCGTCTTTGTCATCTTCGGGACTTTTCTTGGCCAGATTCCCCATGAGGAGTGTCCTTAACTCCTCTTGCCCCTTGGATAGGTTTAGGAAGATATCCCTGAACTGAATCTCTTGAGCCTGAAGATCCTGGTTATCTTGTTGGGAAGCCATTGCTGAAATAAACAACGGAGATGGTAAGTGACCTGTCAAAAGGGTACCTGTTATGCAATGATATGTCTGTATATATATGCAATGTTTTCAAGGATTTCGCGGGGTAAACAAGAAAATCATTAGAGTTGGGATCCGATAGCTTGATTGAAGGAACTGCATGTTGTTGAGAGTCCTTCTTCAAGGGTCAAAGGCTCACCATATCCAGTGGGTCATAGCCCCTGACAACCTTGGCTAGAGGAAAATAAATCCCCTTTGCCCCTTGTTGGATAATTGGTTCAGCATGACCTGCATCACAAGCCCTTGAGATCCTTGAAATGAGTTAGTCCTTATGCAGGATGCATGCAATGGTATGATGTTATGCTATGCATGGAGTAATATAGGTAAACCCTGTTATGAGTCCAGATTAAGGACTGTAAACAAAACCTGCAAGAAACTCAAGTGTCAGATAACAAGTATGCAAGTAGTTCAAGTATGAAGGCACACAAGTCACACAAAAGAGCCCTTAGATTTTAGGCCAGCATGAAGTTTAGGTACTACCCTCTTTCAGTTTCGTTGGTTAAGACCTGTCCTATCAAAAGTAATCGGGTTCTAGAGGATCCCAATATCACTGACTACCCTCAATCGGTCATAACTCCAGCATCGCAATCTTTTCTTGCGGCCAGAACCATCGCGAGAGTTTAGCCTCAATGGGTGTAGCATACTGCTACTGTTCTATTGGCCAAGTTGGGTCAAATTAGGGTTCTAAGGTCGGTTGGTGCTTAATGACTCCTCAGAAGACCCATATTCTCCTCGTTGCGACACAAGGGATATCGGTACAGACCAAGGCGCCACACCAACGTAGCCACTGCTTCACCCATGTCGGTCTACGCCGGACAGGTCCCTCACAGCTTATGCTACCTAACAGGGTATCCCCAGATCCGTGTTAGGATCTATGTAACTCCGATGCAGTGCCCACAAATATAAAGCAAACAAACACAACAATTGAAAACACAAGTCTGAGCTATCCTAAGGTACACCTCACTTTATAAAGTTTCCCCAGCAGATTCGCCAGTTCTGTGATCGGTGGATCTGGAACTGACTGTTTAACGCTGGTTCGCGAAATGTCGCGGAAGCAAGAGTCACCACCGTCTTTTATTTTCTCCAAATGGAAAGGACAAAAGCACAGAAAAATTCCTTATAGAGATTGCTCTCGGTTCGGGAGGTAGATTATAGAAAGGGAAGGTGTTAGCACCCTTTCTATCCATGGTTATCCATGGGCTCTTAGATACTTGCTCATTGTGTTTTCAAAAATGGTTTGTTTGCTTTTCAACTGTGGGTTTTAAAAAGTTTCTTTGAAAATTTCAGTTCGACTCTTGTATCGGTCCTCAAGAGTGTTTGAAAAGTTGCTTTCGAAAGCTTTTGAAAAGGTGTCGGTGTGAAAAGTATTTTTGATTTGTTTTGAAGTTAGAGCAAGTATCTAGAGTCGTCTACCTACCCTAAGGAATTCGTCTGTGTAAATGTCCTTTAAAGTAGTGCCATCCCACCATTGAGAGGTAGGTAGCACCACCGTTGGAGGTGTTCGGGTCAATTCGAGAGTTCGGGACATGGTGACCACCAGAGCAATAGGAAGATACCTTAGAAGCTACCCTCATGCCAGGTTCCCGGATCATGAGGACTTACTAAAACATCCTCTACTCGACGATCACCTTTCGAGGGGCAAGGCAACAGTGAGGCGTACCCTAGGGGTGATGTGTGATTTGTGTGTCATGTTCATTTGCATTTATCTTGTTCATGTCGTGGGTGATCTACGCGTTGCTTTTATTTTAACATTCATTCTTGCATGAAAATTTATTAACAGTTAAAAAATGCGGAATTTAAAAGTTCTACGCTATTACAAAGGCGCGGGTCCACACCGCCAAATTTAATCCAGGACCCGATTTGAAAATAAAATAAAGTGCGAGAAATATAAATGTCTAATTTACATGGCTTTGGGAGAATTACATGAATATTATAAGAAAGGAAATAAACGCGCGAAACGAACTGATAATTGAAAGCGTGGGCGTTGGACCCTTTTTAATGAAATTAAAATTACGATTAACAAATTAATTAAACTAAAATAAAAAGAAAAGATTTTTTGGATTTTTTTTGTATTTATGGATTTTAATGAAAGAATTAAATGAAATTTAAAAAAAAGTTAATTAACCCTAATTCTAACTATTTTTATTTATTAAGAAATATGTTAAAGTTGAATCTAAAATTAACCTAATTAATTAATGCAATTTTATTTACAAAGGATAATAATTAATAATTAATAATGATAAAAGAAAATAAAAAGATAAAAGTGATTAAAACCCTAATTCTACAATTTTTAATTCATTAAGAAAAATATTTAAAATTATGCCTAGAATTTAAAACTAAATTAATTAACAAAGATTTTATTTACAAAAAATGACATTTAAATAAAATATATTTTATTTTGTCTTTTCTGATTTTTATTATTTTTTATGTTAAGAAAATATTAATTTGATGAATTAAATTAAAATTAAATTAAGCAAATAAAAATAAAAAATAAAAGAGTGAAAGAAAGCAAACAATGGGGGTTTGTTGTCCCAACTTGGAGGTGTCTGGCCAGCAATTAGGCCCATTTGATTCCTGGCCCTGTTGACTTCTGGCAATCACGTGTGGATTCGTTGACTGACACATATGATACTCCTCAGATCAAGGCCCTTGGTTGGATCTCTGAGACATGTGGCGCGCTTGGATCTAAGGTTGTATGGTAGGCTTTTGAGCTTGTGTAGTACCTGAACATTTTGCAAAGAAAAATAACAAGGATATGGGGGGACCTGGGATTCGAACCCAGGTCCCAAGGTTTGCCAGCGTTGCTTTCCACCATCTGTGCTGCTCAAACGCGTTGTATGTAAAATAACAAATAAATAATATAAACGAAAATCAGCGTTAGTGGCCTGGAAACAAAAAAACGCGCGTTGAATTCAAATTTCCCAATCATGTCGTGCCACCTGATCTTCTTCTTCGTTGTCCCTGAAACAAAAAAAGAAGTAGCGGGGGTTTTAAACCCCCCCAAAATGCAACCTTTTCCAAAATAGCGATTAGCTTATGAGGCCATATAAATTAGGCGCGATTAGTATATTGAGTTCGTCCAAACGTCATGATTCTAACCATGGCACTGAGATGTCTTGATTTTACAATATATGTAAACGCCCAATTTGAAACTTGAGGAACCCTAAAACATTCCAATGGCAATTTTCGCTACAAGCATTGTTAGTCAAATTAAAGGTTACCATTAGTCTCAGAACCTTCATATTAGTCTAAATCAACATTCAAAATGTATAAAAAATGCATGCATATTAGAATACGATTATGGAAAAGTTTTGAGAAAGTTTGACACCCATATACCAATTCTGGAGGCGTGGGGACTGGAAAACGATTCAGAAAGCTTCCTTGATGCTTTGGCAAGCTATTGGGATTGTTACTTTTCTTTGAATCGTGCTAGAAGGTAGTTTTCAGTTTTCAGATTTTTTGACAAAAGTGCAAGCTTGGTTCTTGAGATGGGGCGCAGCATTTTGGTTCCTTTGCATTAGGTTTTGATCAATATATGTATGGGATCAGATTAGGGTTGAAATTTTGATCCAAAACCCTTTGCATTGATGTACAAGATATTTGATTTTCATGGCATATCTTCCAAATCTTTTCATGTGCTTTTGGTGCCAATTATGATCAAATCACCTTGATTCTTTCCATATTAGATAGGGCACGAAATCTTGAAGGTATTCCATGCATAAAAAGATTTGAAAAGCTTGTTTTAGTATTTTTCACATATTTTATTTTATTAAATGAATTAATAGCAATTAAAAATTCAAATAAATAAATAAAAATGATGAACAAATCCCCTTTGGTCCAAATGGTCGTGCATATGCTTTGGATGATGACTCTTGGAAGAAAATGTGGCCCATTAGCAATTTTAAGGCATTTGAAGCAAAGTTGACTTTTCAAAATACCCAAAACTTTCCCAACTTCCACAAGGCATATCTTGCTCAATTTTTAAGCTTTGATCATGTTCTTGGACATTTTGGAAAGGTCTTGAAGTCCTCTAACCAATTCCTTCGGTCCCATGTCATTTTGATTTACCAATCTCAAGTTATGGCCTTTGACCTAAAGTCCCTTTTTGTTGACTTTTGAAAATGACCTATAATGTTGAAATTGATAACTTTTTGTGAGAGCATTTCTTGGACTTGAAGTGTGAAGGGAAGTTGTAGGAAATGTCTTTCTCTTCAAAATGAGCTTTGGATGGAATTTTTCTGATAAACCATGTGGAAGTTATGCCTTGGTCAAGTTACAGTTGACTTTTTCAACTGTCCAAATATGGAAACTTTTGCATCTTGAGACTTTTTGAGCCATGCCTTGAAAATCATGATCAAGAATTGATCAAATGATGTTTGTGGCTCAAAAATGAGATGTTGACCAAAAATTTGAACTTTTGACTGTCAAATGACCATTTTGCCCCTGCAGTTGACTGTAGGGCAATTAGGGTTTTTGACTGTGCAATTTTGTGTTGTAAGTCTTGAAACTTGGTATGAGGATGCTTGACCATGTTTGTAGGCATGTGGGACTTGTTTAGACCCTTGGAAACTTCAATCTCTTTGTCAGAACCAAAACCCTAGTTTTTGACTGTTAGGAGGCCCTTGAACTGTGCAACCCTTGGGGAATTTTGAAGCATGCTCTTTGCAAATTTTGAAGAATATGGGAGGGAAAATTTTGGGGTACAACAGTTGCCCCTGATCAATCTTCTTAGACCTGAGGATGCAGATTGGCTGACGTGCCTTTCGTAATCCGAAGGTGGAAGATGATTGAACACTAGAGTGCCCAGAAATTTGCGCTCACATAGTAGCAGTGTGATGGTGGAATGGGCTTATAGAGGCCATTTGGAGATTGATGGATAGTGGATGGGCTTATAGATGCCATCTGGATGTTGATCGCGTAAGAGATTCCTTAGCTAGAACTTGCGTACCTGCAAAAGAAAATGATTACCTGGAGCTTCAAACGGTGATGAATGAACCAGGGACGGTTACTACCCCAACGGGACGGTGAGAGAACCTTGGACGATTACTACCTCAACAGGAACGCTGAGAGAATCTTGGGGCGATTACTACCTCAACAGGAACGCTGAGAGAATCTGGGGACGATTACTACCTCAACAGTAACGTTGAGAGAATCTTGGGCGACTTCAACCTCGAGAGTAACGCTGAGAGAATCTTGGATGTCTTCTACTGAGTCTTTATCTGAAAAAATCTTTTAGGGGTCAATTTAACTGGACTAGAGAAGGCCTTTGACTGGATAAGAAACAGGAAAATCTTAGGGTCGATTTAACTGAACCGGTCTAGGTCTTAAAATCTTCAACTGGATAAGAAACAGGGAGATCTTAGGGTCGATCTGACTGAACCAGAGAAGGCCTTTGACTGGATAAGAAACAGGAAAATCTTAGGGTCGATTTACCTGAACCGGTCTAGGTCTTGAAATCTTCAACTGGATAAGAAACAGGGAGATCTTAGAGTCGATCTGACTGAACCAGAGAAGGCCTTCGACTGGATAAGAAACAGAAAAATATTAGGGTCGATTTAACTGAACCGGTCTAGGTCTTGAAATCTTCAACTGGGTAAGAATCAGGGAGATCTTAGGGTCGATCTGACTGAACCAGAGAAGGCCTTTGACTGGATAAGAAACAGAAAAATCTTAGGGTCGATTTAACTGAACCGGTCTAGGTCTTGAAATCTTCAACTGGGTAAGAATCAGGGAGATCTTAGGGTCGATCTGACTGAACCAGAGAAGGCCTTTGACGGGATAAGAAACAGGAAAATCTTAGGGTCGATTTAACTGAACCGGTCTAGGTCTTGAAATCTTCAACTGGATAAGAAACAGGGAGATCTTAGGGTCGATCTGACTGAACCAGAGAAGGCCTTTGACGGGATAAGAAACAGGAAAATCTTAGGGTCGATTTAACTGAACCGGTCTAGGTCTTGAAATCTAGCTGAGAACTTAACTGGATCTTTCCTGAAAGGTAAAGGTCAGTCATATGCAATGCATGATATGGATCAAGCAATGATGTTCTCAACATAAATAAGATTAAGATATGATGCATATATGCATGCTATAATGTATGGAAATGTGATGTTTATGAACGTATGTTTGTTGTCTAGGAAAGTAAATCCTTGACGGGTGCCAGGAAGTCACTCCTGGGCTGATGTTGAAGAACAATGCTTTGCTTCCGCTGGGGATGATAGTTGCAAGAATACCGGTAGGAGAAGATAACTCCGTTGGGGAATAAACTTGGCGAAGAGATTACTCTGCGGGGAATTACTCTGTGGGAAGAGATACTTCGCTGAGATTTGATGATAACTCCACTGGGGATTTCGTTGTTGTGCTCTGTTGGAAATGAAGGTATCTTGGTCGCATTCTTCAGCTGAACTTACCTTGGCACTTCGGTGGACAGGGCAACCGGATCATTTAGACAACTCATTATTGCCCCAGTTTCTGTTGGAGAAGAAGGTACCTGTGAAGGTGTTTGATGACTGCCAATTGACAAATCTTCTTCTGGTAGGCAAGTGACGAGATGACAGGACATAGTCGTACGCTTTGATCCCTAACTTTTGCCTGGACCGCCCTTTCGGGTTTTCAGTCCACCGGGATACCCATTTTTGCCCAAGCCCCCTTTTCAGGTTTTCGACTTGCCGGGTATACAGATTTTTTTCATTTTCATCCCTTATTTTTTCCCGAACCCTTTTGGTTCGCCGGGAAGCCCTTATTTTTGCCTTGGTGTGTCAACCTAGCGGGTCTTTGATTACGCGTAGTATTTTTTCCGACTATGTCCATGCTCTCAAGATGTAGGGAGGTGCCCCTATTATTGTGTTGCCACGCTACCAGAAGATGTTTGGTCATGCAAGATTTGTTGCTGGGAATTCATGTCCAATGCCCCAAGTGGCTCAGGCGGAGGTTTGCCCCTGGCTGTTTGGCATCTTGAGAGATTCCTTGAATCTTGACTGGACTGCCCCAGATGATGGACAATGATCAGGCCACGCCCCTTGATTGGAGGTGCTTTTGTTCATTAGGCATTCGTCGTGCGAATTTCTGTGCTGTTCAAACAAAAAGTCATATGCAAACAAAGTTATGTTAAAAATGCAAAGCTTATGTCTGTCTTGAAGTTTTTGAAAAATGCATTTTTCAGTAAAACCAGCAAATTTTGTAAAATGTGATGTCAACTCAATATTTTATAGCAAGCCTTAAGGAGTCAGGATACCTTTGGTAACAGTATGCTTTCGAACTAACCCAACTCAATATTTGACGTTTTTGTTGTTGTTGATGTTGTTGTTGTTTATTTGACGTTGTTGTTGTTGTTGTTTATTTGACGTTGTTGTTGTTGACGGTGTTGTTGTTGTTATTTATTTGATGTTGTTGTTGTTGTTTATTTGACGTTGTTGTTGTTGACGTTGTTGTTGTTGTTGACATAGTTGTTGTTGTTGTTTATTTGACATTTTTGTTGTTGTTGATGTTGTAGTTGTTTTCGTTGTTGTTTATTTGACGTTGTTGTAGTTGTTTAATTGACGTTGTTGTTATCGTTGTTGTTTATTTGACGTCGTTGTTGTTTTTGTTATTGTTGTTGTTGTTGTTATTGTTTATTTGACGTTGTTGTTATTGTTGTTTATTTGACGCTGTTGTTGTTGATGTTGTTTATTAGACGTTGTTGTTGTTGTTGACGTTGTTGTTGTTGTTTATTTGACATTGTTGTTGTTGTTGTTATTGTTTATTTGACGTTGTTGTTGTTATTGTTTATTTGGCGTTGTTGTTGTTGTTGACGTTGTTGTTGTTGTTGTTTATTTGACGTTGTTGTTGTTGTTGTTTATTTGACGTTGTTGTTGTTGACGTTGTTTTTGTTGTTGTTTATTTGACGTTGTTTTTGTTGTTGTTTATTTGACGTTGTTGTTGTTGTTTATTTGACGTTGTTGTTGTTGTTTATTTGACGTTGTTGTTGTTTTGTTTATTTGACGTTGTTGTTGTTTTGTTTAGTTGACGTTGTTGTTGTTTTGTTTATTTGACGTTGTTGTTGTTGTTGTTGTTTATTTGACATTGTTGTTGTTGACGGTGTTGTTGTTGTTGTTTATTTGACGTTGTGGTTGTTGTTGTTTATTTCACGTTGTTGTTGTTGTTGTTTATTTGACGTTGTTCTTGTTGTTGTTGACATAGTTGTTGTTGTTGACGTTGTTGTTGTAGTTTATTTGTCGTTGTTGTTGTTGTTGACAAAGTTGTTGTTGTTGTTGTTGTTTATTTGACGTTGTTGTTGTTGTTGACGTTGTTATTGTTGTTGTTGTTGTTTATTTGACGTTGTTGTTGTTGTTGTTTATTTGACATTGTTGTTGTTGTTGACGTTGTTGTTGTTGTTATTTATTTGACATTATTGTTGTTGTTGTGGTTATTGTTGTTGTTGTTTATTTGACTTTGTTGTTGTTGCTGTTTATTTGACGTTGTTGTTGTTGTTGTTGTTGACTTAGTTGTATTTGTTTTTTATTTGACGTTGTTGTTGTTGTTGACGTTGTTGTTTATTTGACGTTATTGTTGTTGTTTATTTGACGTTATTGTTGTTGTTGAAGTTGTTGTTGTTGTTTATTTGACGTTGTTGTTGTTGACGTTGTTGTTGTTGTTGTTATTGTTTATTTGACGTAGTTGTTGTTGTTGACGTTGTTATTGTTGTTGTTTATTTGATGTTTTTGTTGTTGGTAATGTTGTTGTTGTTGTATATTTGACGTTGTTGTAGTTGTTATTGTTGTTGTTGTTGTTGTTTATTTGACATTGTTGTTGTTGTTTATTGGACGTTGTTGTACCCCAAAATTTGCCCTCCCATATTCATCAAGAATTGTCAAAGTCAAGGTCACAAAATTCCTCAAGGACTATGCAGTTCAACTGTCTCCTATACAGTCAAAACTAGGGTTTGGGTTCTGAGCAAGAAATTGAAGGTTTCAAAGGCCCAATCAAGTCCCATATGCCTACAAATGTGGTCAAGTACCCTCATGTCAAGTTTCAAGGCATTCAGCTCAAAATTGCACAGTCAAAACCCTAGATTGCACTACAGTCAACTGTAGGGGCAAAATGGTCATTTGACAGTCAAAAGTTCAAATTTTTGGTCAACATATCATTTTGAAGCCACAAACATCATTTGATCAATGCTTGATCATGATTCTCAAAATTTGGCTCAGGAATCATCAAAGATGCAAAAGTTGCTATATTTGGACAGCTGAAAAAGTCAACTGAAATTGACCAGGGCATAACTTTCACATGGATTATCAGAAAAATTCCATCCAAAGCTCATTTTGAAGAGAAAGACATTTCCTACAACTCATCTTCATACTTCAAGTCCAAGAAATGCTCTCACAAAAAGTTATCAATTTCAACATTATAGGTCATTTTCAAAAGTCAACAAAAAGTGACTTTAAGTCAAAGGCCATAACTTGAGATTGGTAAATCAAAATGACATGGGACCAAAGGCATTGGTTAAAGGACTCAAAGACCTTTCCAAAATGTCCAAGAACATGTGAAAAGCTTAAAAATTGAGCAAGTTATGCCTTGTGGAAGTTGGGAAAGTTTTGGGAATTTTGAAAAGTCAACAATGGTTCAAATGACCTAAAAATGCAAATGGGCCCATTTTTCTTCCAAGTTTCTTCATGCCAAGCCTATGCACGACCATTAGGCCCAAAGGGAAGTATTTTCTCATTTTTTAATTATTTATTTGAATTTATATCAATATTAATTCATTTAAATTATTTTAATACATGAAAAATATAAGTTTGACCTAAAAAAATCTTTTTATACACATCCCAAGGTCAATATTTCGTGCACATCTTAAATAGGCAAGTTTTGATGAGATTTGGGCATGATTGAACCAAAATGCACATGGAAAAGATTTGGAAAAGATTTCATGAAATCAAAGATTGAAAACAATGAATTCAAAGGATTTTGTGCAATATTCTTAACCTAATATGCTCTATACATATTCAGGAACCAAGACCTAATGAAAGGAGACTGCAAGCTGCGCCCAAACAAGCCATTGCATATTGAAATTTTTCCATAAAAGCTTAATTCTGAAATCAACCTTAAAGGTCGATTGAAGCTTCAATTTTCATTCCATTAGCATCCTGAAGCATCACTGAACGTTTCTCAATTACTAACATCAACCAAAACCCTCTGAATTGGTACCCCTAAGTCAAACTGTACCTCAAAATTCTTGAAATCGCATAGCATAAATCAAGCATCCTTTTGCATTTTTCTTTATGGATTCTTGCTTATAATGATGTTTCTAAGCTAACCAACATGTTCAATTGTGTTTTTGTGCCATATATGCGTTTTCGCCATTGTCAAATATTAGGGTTGCAGGTTTTCTGAATTGGGGATTTTGCGTAGAGGAAAAATTAGGACCCATGAATGCCATGGTTGGATTCAGCACCTCAAGACGAAGATACCTTGACCCTCGCGATGAATTTATGACCAATAGGATGCTAATCGCTATTTTCTTGTAGGTTGCTTAAGGCCACGCATCCAAAACCGTGGCTGAAGGTTCTTGTTTCAGAAACAATGGGGAAGATGATGCGTTGGCAACCACTGAGTGGTTCATTCAAACCAGCGCGCGCTTTTAGGGGCCACTGACCAATTTTGCTTTTTGTTATTTAATTGATATAATATATTAAATGGAACATAATGGCTCAGCTGGCAGGTACCAATGCATATGACTCTCATGACCTGGGTTCAAGTCCCAGGTCTTGCATATTTCGTTATTATTTTTCAAACCAATTTCCTATGCAGCGTCAGCAGTGATGTACACCGTGTGTCCACAAGATCCAAGCGCACAGGTGTCCAGGAGATGCAGATCAAGGGCTCAGATCCCAGGCCTATGGTAAACGTTGGTCAATGCACTAGCACACGATCCAGGAAAGTCAGCAAATGGCAAACTCAATTGGGCCAGGCTTTTCAAATCCATACCTCCTAAATTGGGGCTACCCCCCCCCCTGGTTTGCCTTCCTTTTTATTATTTTCTTATATTTTATTTAAAATTATTTTGTGTTCTTGATTGCTTAATTTAATTAATTTATTTTCACAAAAACATAAAAACATTATAAAAATCAGAAAAGACCAAAAATAATAAAGATTTATATTATAATTACTTTCATAAAAAATGCTTGTAATTATTTAGCCTTAATTTAGGTTTATTAAATATTTTTCATAATAAAAATCCAAGAATAGAATTTAGGTTTAATAACTTTTATTTTCTTTTTAATTTTCTCTTTTTTTTCAGAATGATAATATTATTTATTTATTTTCATAAATTAAAAAAATGTACATAAAAAATTTTAGGTTTAATTTAGATCTTAATTTAATTCTTTCATAATAAATAAAAACATTAGAATTAGGGTTTGCCTTATAGTTTAATTTCAATTAACTCCTTTTTTCTTTTAATAAATAAAAAACATAAAAATCTAAAAAACATTTTCTTTTTGAATTTTAATTCTAATTCCCTATTTAATTCTAATTAATTAACTCTTGTAATTTAATTTTTGTAAAAGGGTCCAACGCCCATTGTTTTGATTTAGTTGCGCATTTACTTTATGTCGTTCATTATAATTATGTAAATCTCCCAAAGCACTGTAATTTAAATTTCTCGCACTTTTATTTACTTCTTTATTTACTTTTCCGCTAAATCGGGTCCGGTTTAATTTTGGCGATGTGGACCCGCGCCATTTGTAATAGTTTAGATTTATTTTCCCGCAAACTTTATAACCGTTAAATATGTATGCAAGAATGAATGGCCCTAATTAAAATCAAGCGTAGATCACAATAAACATGACAAGACAAATAACTGAAACATGATACACAAATCACACACCACCCCTAGGGTACGCCTCACTGTTGCCTTGCCTCGAAAGGTGATCGTCGAGTAGAGGATGTTTTAGTAAGTCCTCATGATCCGGGAACCTGGCATGAGGGTAGCTTCTAAGGTGTCTTCCCATTGCTCTGGTGATCACCATGTCCCGAACCTCGAATTGACCCGAACACCTCCAACGGTGGTGCTACCTACCTCTCAATGGTGGGATGGCACTACTTTTAAGGACGTTTACACAGACGAATTCCTTAGGGTAGGTAGGTTCTCAAGGATACTTGCTCTAATCTCAAAACAAATCAAAATCTTTTCACACCGACACATTTTCAAAAGCTTTCAAAGCAAATCTTTCAAACACTCTGACGTACGAGTCGAACTGAAATTTTCAAAGAAACTTTTTAAAACCCACATTGAAAAGAAAACAAACAATTTTGAAAACACATTGAGCAAGTATCTAAGAGCCCATGGATAACCATGGATAGAAAGGGTGCTAACACCTTCCCTTTCTATAACCCACCTCCCGAACCGAGAGCAATCTCTTTAAAGGAATTTTTCTGTGCTTTTGTCCTTTCCAATTGGAGAAAATAAAAGACGGTGGCGACTCTTGCTTCCGCGACATTTCGCGAACCAGCGTTAAACAGTCAGTTCCAGATCCACCGATCACAGAACTGGCGACTCTGCTGGGGAATACTTAAAGTGAGGTGTACCTTAGGGCTAGCTTATAACTATGTTTTCAATTGTTTTCCTTGTGTGCTTTAAATTGTGGGTTGCTTGGGAGTTCTATAGATCCTAAACCCGGATCTGGGGGATACCTTTCTTAGAAAGTAGCAACAAGGCTGTGAGGGAACTGTGCGGGGTATACCGACATGGTTGAAACAGTCTGCTACGTTGATGTGGCACTTTGGTGTGTACCGGTAACCCTTGAGTTCAGTCAAGGAGAGTACGGGGCCTCCGCGTGGTGTCGTGAAGCATCAACAGACCTTAGGAACCTTAATTGAACTATCTTGGCCTCTTTAGGGTAGTGAGATAACTGACTTTGGTGCAGTCCGAGGTTGGTTGATACTCGATACTACGCTCAATTGAGGGTTGCTTTCCTGGAATATTTCGGTCGCCAGTTCAGTGGCTAAATCGAAACGATGAACAATGAAAGCAATCCCGTGATATTGGGAACCTTAGAACCCGGTTACTTCTGATAGGACAGGTATGAACCAACCAACTTCAAGAGGGTAATACCTAGGCCTCATGCTGGCCTTAAACCTTAAGGGCTTGTCTTGTGTGCCTTGTGTGCCCTATATGTTTGTCTTTGTAAATATCTGTGGTGTGTTTAATCATAGCATCATGACATCATCCAGCATCATATGCATTGACTAACCATTTCAGGGGTTCGAATTTTCATCTTTGTTCTTGTTTTGTAGGACATGGAAACTGCTCGTAGAAAGACAGTTCAGGTCAATCTTTTAAGGATCCCTCCTCAGCTTAAGGAGCTTATATCCAGGATTCCCGAGAACTCTTCATTCAGTGAAAGGCATGGAAGCCTCATCAGCTTGGTCAACACCAACATTGAGGAAGATATGATTAAGGTCTTGTTCCAGTTCTTTGACCCTCTGCATCACTGCTTTACCTTCTTGGACTATCAGTTGGTACCTACATTGGAGGAGTTCTCCCGGCTCCTGAAGATCCCTATCCTTGATCAGCTACCTTTCAACGGTACAGAAAAGGAACCTAAGCTTGAAGAGATTGCTAAAGCCTTGCACCTACAGTCATCTGACCTCAAGGGACATTGGGAAGTCAGAAGTGGTATCAAAGGGTTCCTAGCCAGGTTTCTGTTTGAGAAGGCCCATGAATGTTGGAACTCTCTTGACTTGCAAGCTTTTGAAGAGGTTGTGGCCCTCCTTGTTTATGGTTTGGTGTTGTTCCCTAACCCAGATCAGCTCATTGATATCAGTGCCGTTCGGATCTTTATGTCCAGGAATCCTATACCTACATTGCTGGGGGACATCCTTCACTCATGTTACACTCGAACCATGAGAAAAAGAGGTGTCCTTATGTGTTGCACTCCTCTCCTGGGAAGGTGGTTTATTTCGCACCTTCCCCAATCAGTCCTGAAGAATGAGCGGGGTTTGAGATGGTCACAACGGTTGATGACTCTTACACATGCAGATATACATTGGTGTCCTAGATCCAGAGGAGATGTCACTATCATTGATCGTTGCGGAGAGTACCCTAATGTTCCTTTACTTGGAATCAGAGGAGGTATTACTTATAGCCCATGCCTGGCTTGGAGACAGTTTGGTTACGCTCGGAGGGATGGTCCTCATGACATGTTAATTCCCGACATAGTTTTTGACTTCGACAATGATACTCAAGGACTTCGTCAGAGATTTATCAGAGCCTGGAGGATGCCTAGTAGGATAGACAGCAAGACACTGGGGCACAGGAACTCCATCCCTTTGGAGCCTTATCTCAAGTGGGTACGCGCCCGCTCCCAGAAGTTAGTGATGCCTTATCCTCACATGCTTCCAGTAATCAAAGAGCCTGTCTTGGAAGGGGAAGTGTCCCACATTATTCAGCACCCTGACATGCCCACATCCTGGGAAGAGATGCAGAAGAGCTGGATCCAGCTTAAGGAAGAACGGAATTCTCTTGAGACTAGTCTGCATGCCAGTGAAAAGAAAGTCCTGGAGCTCACTCGCCTGTTGCATGAGGAGAGGAATCTCAACACCTACATAGCTCCGAAAAGGATGCGCAGTGTATTTTGGGATTGACTTGATTTCTGTACTTTTGCCCATGAGGCCTTGATGTATTAAACAATGATTTCTTTAATGATAACGTGTGTTCTTTTCTTGTCTACAACGAATTTGAACTTTCGAACCCTTGAATGCATTGCATACGCATTTCATACATCATGTGCATAGCAGGTTTTTCCCTTTTCAGGTTGCTTACAGTTCTTCGCTGTTTATTTCAGCATCATGAATCCCGGATCTGAATCAACTGAGACATCAATCAAGGCTCTTCAGGCGCAGAATGCGCAGTTTCAAGAACTAATCATGGGTCTAGCTAAAGGCCAAGAAGAACTGAAGACTATGCTCCTGAAGAAGGAGAAGAAGAAGAAGAGAAGAACTGTTCTGTTCAACTCGGGCCGAAGGTTGGGTAATACTCTGCAGCATGAAGAGGCTGGTTCTTCTGTTGGCAGGAGTCCTTCTCAGGCAGAAGTTAAGGTTCCTACTCCAGTGGTCTCCGACAACGAGACAGATTTTGATGAGGAACAGTATCCTCCTGCAGATGACAGGTACAAACAACTGGAGGACAGGTTGAAGGCCATGGAGGTGCAACAGACACCTGGGTTGGATTTCGGAGATCTGGGTGTGTCGACTGGTGTAATTATCCCCCACAAATTCAAAGCACCATCCTTCTCGAAATATGACGGGGCGTCTTGTCCCAAGCTGCACTTAAGGTCCTATGTTCGAAAAATTCAGCCGTACTCTGCGGACAAGAATCTATGGATCCACTTCTTCCAGGAGAGTCTTTCAGGGACTCATCTCGAATGGTTCTATCAGCTGGATGGGACCAAAGTTCGTAATTGGGAGGAGCTGGCTACTGCTTTCTACAAGCAGTATCAGTATAATGCCGACCTTGCCCCCACACGTACCCAACTCCAGGGTATGGCGTTAGGTGCAAGCGAAGGTTTTAAGGAGTACGCTCAGAAGTGGAGAGACCTGGCTGGCAGGGTGCAGCCACCATTGACTGATCGAGAGTTAGTGGACATGTTCTTGGGGACCCTATCTGGGCCGTTCTTCAACCATCTCATTGGGAATTCTTCTGCTGGTTTCACTGATTTAATCTTGACTGGAGAGAGGATTGAAGCTGGGTTGAAGTCTGGGAAGATTGCAAAGGCTACATCATCTAGTTCGGACAAGAAACCGTTTAAAAAGGAGTCTAGTGCCGTGTATAGTTCTAGGAGATCAGAAAGACATGAGCACCGCCAATCTGTCAGTGCGGTCATGATTGCTAAGCCTGCTGCCGCTCCCCGGCTAAACAATACTCAGAAGATGGAAAGACCCCGGAGGGAGTTTACCCGTTTAAACATGACTTTGTCACAGATCCTGCCACAGTTGCTCGCAACCAATTTGGTAACTGTCAGGGAGGCTCCAAAGTTCCCAAATACAGCATCTCCCAAGTACAACCCGAATGCTCGTTGTGCTTACCATTCAGAAAGCCCGGGGCATGCTACTGATGACTGTTGGGCACTAAAGAACAAGCTGCAGGACCTCATTGACGCTAAGGAGGTACAGTTTGAGGCATCTGACAAGCCTAATGTGGTAACAGCTCCCCTGCCTGCTCATGGAGTTAATGCTATTGGTGATGAAGAGGAAGTTGACGATGCTGAATTTGATAGCTGGATCTACCCGGCAACTGACGAAGGACTCAACAATTGGAGTGCGAAGGACAATCTCCCTGTTTCTGTTGTTACTAAGTAATAAATTCCCTTGTTTCGTTATATTTTGTAATAAACAATGATAAACTCTATGGCCCGGTGTCTTACCCGAGGCACCGTGGTTCTATTTGTGAGGGCATACAAACTGTCATTTTATACATCATGAATGAAAATCTTGGACGTACTTTTCGCATTGCAAATATTGTGTTCCTTTTCTATCTTTCCTTTCCTTTACATAATTTTCAAAACAGCTGTATTTACACACACACTCACTCATACAGGTTCCAATCCACTCTGGATCTTACTGATAACAACTCTGCTACTGCCAATTATGACTTCGAAAATCCGATCAACTTAGCCGAAGACGAAGGTGAAGATGATTGCGAAGTGCCTGGCGAGCTTGCTAGACTGTTGCTTCAGGAAGAGAGGGCAATTCAACCCCATGAAGAGCCAGTGGAAACCATAAACCTGGGTACCGAGGCAGACAGAAAAGAGGTAAAGATTGGTGCCAACCTAGAGCTCAGCGTGAAGCAACGGTTAACCAAGATGTTACATGACTATATGGAGATCTTTGCCTGGTCCTACGAAGACATGCCAGGGTTGGATACCGATATTGTTGTCCATCATTTGCCGACTAGGGAAGACTGCCCTCCAGTTAAACAAAAAGTTCGTCGGATGCGTCCAGAGATGTCAGAAAAGATTAAAGCCGAGGTCATGAAACAGTTTGATGCTGGGTTCCTTGCAGTGACTTCTTACCCTCAGTGGGTTGCTAATGTGGTGCCGGTACCAAAGAAGGACGGTAAGGTCAGAATGTGTGTTGATTACAGGGATCTAAACAGGGCCATCCCCAAAGATGACTTCCCCTTACCTCACATTGATGTCCTCGTCGATAATACGGCTCAGCACAAAGTGTTCTCTTTCATGGATGGCTTTTCAGGTTACAATCAGATCAAGATGGCACCTGAAGACATGGAAAAGACTACATTTGTTACTCAGTGGGGCACCTTCTGTTACAAGGTCATGCCGTTCGGATTGAAGAATGCTGGGGCAACCTACCAACGTGCCATGGTTGCCTTATTTCATGACATGATCCACCACGAGATAGAAGTGTATGTTGACGACATGATCGCTAGGTCCCAGACTGAGGAAGAGCACCTAGATCATCTGCAGAAGTTGTTTGACCGGTTGAAACTATACAACCTGAGATTGAACCCGAACAAGTGCACCTTCGGGGTAAGATCTGGGAAGTTGCTAGGCTTCGTGGTCAGTGATAAAGGTATTCAAGTGGACCCTGCTAAGGTCAAAGCTATTCAAGAGATGCCAGTTCCCAAGACAGAGAAGGAAGTCAGAGGCTTTTTAGGACGCCTGAATTACATCGCTCGATTCATCTCTCATCTAACTGCTACCTGTGAGCCAATCTTCAAGCTGCTGAAGAAAGATCAGGTAGTACGTTGGAACGATGAATGTCAGGCTGCCTTTGACAGAATCAAAGAGTATCTCCAAGAACCACCTATCCTTATGCCACCGGTTGAAGGGAGACCTTTGATCCTATATCTGACAGTGCTTGACAACTCAATGGGGTGTGTGCTGGGGCAGCATGACGAGTCTGGCCGAAAAGAGCACGCCATTTATTACCTTAGCAAAAAGTTTACCGACTGTGAGACCCGATACTCACTGCTTGAGAAAACTTGCTGCGCTTTGGTATGGGCTGCTCGCCGGCTGAGACAGTATATGCTGACTCACACTACCTTATTGATCTCAAAGATGGATCCGATAAAATACATATTCGAAAAGCCTGCTCTGTCTGGGAGAATTGCAAGATGGCAAATGATCTTGACGGAATACGACATTCAGTATACAACCCAGAAAGCCATCAAGGGAAGTGTACTGGCAGACCACTTGGCTCATCAAGCTGTAGATGATTATCAGTCCATGAACTTCGAGTTTCCGGATGAAAGCATTATGATAGTAACAGATTGTGAAGTACCTGGACCGGATGAAGGACCTGAACCAGGATCCCGATGGTCTATGCACTTTGACGGAGCCTCCAACGCTTTGGGAAATGGTATCGGCGCCATAATCATATCCCCTCAAGGTACTCATACTCCACTCACTGCCCGGCTGTGTTTCAACTGTACCAACAACATGGCGGAGTATGAGGCGTGTATCATGGGTCTTCAAGCTGCGATTGACCTAAGGATCAAATTTCTAAGTGTTTTCGGAGATTCCGCTCTTGTGATCAATCAGATCAACGGAGAGTGGGATACGAAACATCCAAACCTGATTCCTTACAGAGAATGCGTGTTGACCCTGATTCCCCACTTCACAGAGATAACCTTTGAGCACTTTCCAAGAGAAGAGAATCAGTTAGCGGACGCGTTAGCTACAATGTCTTCAATGTTCAAGGTTAAATGGGATAATGAAGCTCCCCGGATCATCATCTGGAAACTGGACGAACCGGCATACTGTTGTGATCTCGAAACCGAATTGGTGACTGAGAAGCCTTGGTACCACGAAGTGAAGAGATATCTGGAAGCTCAGGAATACCCTGAAGGTGCATCTATCAACGATAAGAAATTCCTGAGGAGGTTCGCAGCCAAATTCTTCCTAAGCAACGGCATCCTGTACAAGCGAAACCATGATTCAACCTTACTGCGTTGTGTGGATAAAATTGAAGCAGAGAGAATCATGGAAGAGCTACATGAAGGGACCTTTGGTACGCATTCCAGTGGGCATACTATGGCTAAGAAAATCCTACGGGCAGGATATTACTGGTCCACCATGGAAGCTGACTGCTACCAACATTCTAGGACATGCCACAAGTGCCAAATCTATGCAGATAAGGTGCACGTTCCTCCGGTTCCCCTGAATGTTCTGACTGCGCCTTGGCCGTTTGCAATGTGGGGCATAGACATGATCGACGAGATTAAACCTACGGCATCCAATGGACATCGCTTCATCCTAGTGGCGATTGACTATTTCACAAAGTGGGTTGAAGCAGCATCCTATGCTACGGTAACCAAGACTGTTGTGGCACGGTTCATTCGGCACAACCTGATATGTCAATACGGCGTCCCTGAGCGGATTATTACAGACAACGGTACTAATCTGAACAATAAGATGATTGCTGAGCTTTGCGAACAGTTCAAGATACAGCACCACAATTCTTCTCCTTACAGACCGAAGATGAATGGGGCTGTAGAAGCAGCAAATAAGAACATCAAGAAGATCGTGCAAAAAATGACAGTGACCTACAAAGATTGGCACGAGATGTTACCGTTCGCTCTCCATGGGTATCGTACCTCAGCCAGGACGTCAACCGGGGCAACTCCTTTCTCTCTGGTTTATGGCATGGAGGCAGTCTTGCCGATCGAAGTGCAAATTCCCTCTCTCCGGATAATGAAAGATGCAAATCTGAACGAAGATGATTGGATCCAGACACGACTTGATCAACTCAACCTCATTGACGAAAAGAGACTTGCTGCTATCTGTCATGGTCAGACGTATCAAAAACGAATGATCAGGGCATTTAACAAAAAGGTCAGGCCACAGGAATATCAAGTTGGGGATCTGGTAATCAAGAGAATCATCCTTCCTCAGAGTGATCCAAGGGGCAAATGGACCCCTACATACGAAGGGCCATTTGTGGTTAAGCATGTATTCTCAGGAGGAGCAATGATCTTAACCAATATGGATGGTGACGACCTTCCTCACCCCGCCAATGCAGACATAGTTAAAAAATACTACGCATGAAAAAGACCCGCTAGGCTGACATGCCTAGGAAAAAATTAGGGCCTCCCGTCGAACCAAAAGGGTTCGAGCAAAATGAAGGGATGAAAATGAAAAAACTGTACACCCGGCAAGTCGAAAACCTGAAAAGGCGGCTTGGGCAAAAATGGGTATCCCGGTGGACTGAAAACCCGAAAGGGCGGTCCAGGCAAAAATTAGGGATAAAGCGTAAAACTATGTCTCATTGATCACTTTGCATCCAGAATCCGGTATCTACATCAAGTTCAGACCGCATCAATCAGTCAGCTTCATTTTCAACCAAGGTCATCAAGTGATGAGACGCTCGGAGTCATAAAGACAATAGCAGAGTTGAAACCCAGTGGATCATACATCTTTCACACAGCTGTTTTATTTTCTTTTGTACAAAACTTGTATAAACTCTTGCTCGGCGACGTACCTCTTACTAGGACGTCAGCCTCTTGTACACAAAACGCCTATTCATGGGCCATTCAAAATCAATACAAATATATTTCTCAGTTAAACGTGCCAAATGTTTTTTCTTTTCCTGTTTTGTTTTGCGAAGAACGTCCAAGGTTCAATTTGTGATGTATGCATTGACAATAATTTGCTAACTCATAAGTATTTGCATACGAAACAAAGGAATTAATTGCAGGTGACACTAGAAACAGGGGCAATAAAGAGTTGTCTAAACAATCCAATTGTTCTATCCTCCAAGGTACCAAGATAGGTTCGGCTAAAGAACATGACCAGATACCTTAATTCCCCAGAGAGTGGTTCAGCAAAGCAATACATTCTTCTCCAAGCTATCATCAAATATCAAAGGAAATTGAGTATCCTCCCGTAGATCTCAAATACTTCCCCAGCAACAATATACATATATTCTTAACAAGCATCCCCGGCAGTCTTGGTCTAAAGATTGTTCCCCGGCGGTACATCAACATTCAAAGGAATCACTTCCCTGCAATTCAAACCTCCCCCAGAAGAGTCCAATCCAATTCCCCAGGAAATTTGGAATTCAAAATCCCCAAGCGGTAAACTTATCCCCAGTAGATTCTGGAAGCTTATTCCCCCGCAGAGCACAAACGCGTCGTCCGGCTTTATTTAAAGAGTTATTTCCTTAACAGGATATAACTGGGTTATCCTCAGCCAAAAGCCATGGAAAGAGCGTCCTCGACACAGTTCTTTCTTATCCCCAGCGAAGTCTATTAGCACTTCCAATACAACAAGGATATCCCCAGCAAGTAACTATCAACATTCAACAAAGCATCTCCCCACAGAGTATTGCTTCCCAGCATGGTCGCTAGAGTATCTTTTTCTCCCCGCAGAATCCTCCATTTGCCAAGTTTATTCCGCAACGGAGTCATCTTCTCCTACCGGTATTCTTGCAGTTATCATCCCCAGCGGAAGCAAAATCTATTCTTCAACATCAGCCCAGGATATGACTTCCCGGCACCCGTCAAGGATTCACTTTCCTAGACAAAAACATACATAAAACTTCACATACATCATCATAGCATGCATAACGTACTGCATCATACAAGCCTCCTTTATATTGAGAACATCATTGCTTGATCCATATCATGCATTGCATATGACTGACTTTTACCTTTCAGGAAAGATGCAGTTGAGATTCTCAATCATATTTCAAGACTTAGACCGGTTCAGTTAAATCGATCCTAAGATTTTCCTGATGCTTATCCAGTCCAAGGCCTTCTCTTGGTTCAGTCAGATCGACCCTAAGATCTCCCTGATACTTATCCAGTTGAAGATGTTTCAAGACCTAGACCGGTTCAGTTAAATCGACCCTAAGATTTTCCTGATTCTTACCCAGTCCAAGGCCTTCTCTGGTTCAGTCAGATCGACCCTAAGATCTCCCTGATACTTATCCAGTTGAAGATGTTTCAAGACCTAGACCGGTTCAGTTAAATCGACCCTAAGATTTTCCTGATTCTTACCCAGTCCAAGGCCTTCTCTGGTTCAGTCAGATCGACCCTAAGATCTCCCTGATACTTATCCAGTTGAAGATGTTTCAAGACCTAGACCGGTTCAGTTAAATCGACCCTAAGATTTTCCTGATTCTTACCCAGTCCAAGGCCTTCTCTTGGTTCAGTCAGATCGACCCTAAGATCTCCCTGATGCTTATCCAGTTGAAGATATTTCAAGACCTTGTCCGGTTCAGTTAAATCGACCCTAAGATTTTCCTGATTCTTACCCAGTCAAAGGCCTCTCTGGTTCAGTCAGATCGACCCTAAGATCTCCCTGATTCTTATCCCAGTAGAAGACACCCAAGATTTTTCTCAACGAGCGTTGTTGAAGTTAAAGTCACACAAGGTTCTCTTACCATTCATGCTAAGGCAGTAACCATCCCTGGTTCATTCATCAGCGTTTGAAGCTCCAGATTCAGCTCCTGTAACCAGTCAGGATACATCTATACCAAGCATCTAAAATCAGCTCCTGCAACGTGTCAGGTACTCATTTTCTCTTTTGCAGGTATGCAGGTTCTCGCTAAGGAATCTCCTACGCGATCAACATCCAGATGGCATCTATAAGCCCATCATCCTATCCAGCAACCTCTGAATGGCATCTATAAGCCCATTCCCCCCATCACTGCTACTATGTGAGCGCAAATTTCTGGGCACTCTAGTGTCCAATCATCTTCTACCCTCGGATTACGAAAGGCACGTCAGCCAATCTGCATCCTCAGGTCTAAGAAGATTGAACAGGGGCAACTGTTGTACCCCAAAATTTGCCCTCCCATATTCATCAAGAATTGTCAAAGTCAAGGTCACAAAATTCCTCAAGGACTATGCAGTTCAACTGTCTCCTATACAGTCAAAACTAGGGTTTGGGTTCTGAGCAAGAAATTGAAGGTTTCAAAGGCCCAATCAAGTCCCATATGCCTACAAATGTGGTCAAGTACCCTCATGTCAAGTTTCAAGGCATTCAGCTCAAAATTGCACAGTCAAAACCCTAGATTGCACTACAGTCAACTGTAGGGGCAAAATGGTCATTTGATAGTCAAAAGTTCAAATTTTTGGTCAACATATCATTTTGAAGCCACAAACATCATTTGATCAATGCTTGATCATGATTCTCAAAATTTGGCTCAGAAATCATCAAAGATGCAAAAGTTGCTATATTTGGACAGCTGAAAAAGTCAACTGAAATTGACCAGGGCATAACTTTCACATGGATTATCAGAAAAATTCCATCCAAAGCTCATTTTGAAGAGAAAGACATTTCCTACAACTAATCTTCATACTTCAAGTCCAAGAAATGCTCTCACAAAAAGTTATCAATTTCAACATTATAGGTCATTTTCAAAAGTCAACAAAAAGTGACTTTAAGTCAAAGGCCATAACTTGAGATTGGTAAATCAAAATGACATGGGACCAAAGGCATTGGTTAAAGGACTCAAAGACCTTTCCAAAATGTCCAAGAACATGTGAAAAGCTTAAAAATTGAGCAAGTTATGCCTTGTGGAAGTTGGGAAATTTTTGGGAATTTTGAAAAGTCAACAATGGTTCAAATGACCTAAAAATGCAAATGGGCCCATTTTTCTTCCAAGTTTCTTCATGCCAAGCCTATGCACGACCATTAGGCCCAAAGGGAAGTATTTTCTCATTTTTTAATTATTTATTTGAATTTATATCAATATTAATTCATTTAAATTATTTTAATACATGAAAAATATAAGTTTGACCTAAAAAAATCTTTTTATACACATCCCAAGGTCAATATTTCGTGCACATCTTAAATAGGCAAGTTTTGATGAGATTTGGGCATGATTGAACCAAAATGCACATGGAAAAGATTTGGAAAAGATTTCATGAAATCAAAGATTGAAAACAATGAATTCAAAGGATTTTGTGCAATATTCTTAACCTAATATGCTCTATACATATTCAGGAACCAAGACCTAATGAAAGGAGACTGCAAGCTGCGCCCAAACAAGCCATTGCATATTGAAATTTTTCCATAAAAGCTTAATTCTGAAATCAACCTTAAAGGTCGATTGAAGCTTCAATTTTCATTCCATTAGCATCCTGAAGCATCACTGAACGTTTCTCAATTACTAACATCAACCAAAACCCTCTGAATTGGTACCCCTAAGTCAAACTGTACCTCAAAATTCTTGAAATCGCATAGCATAAATCAAGCATCCTTTTGCATTTTTCTTTATGGATTCTTGCTTATAATGATGTTTCTAAGCTAACCAACATGTTCAATTGTGTTTTTGTGCCATATATGCGTTTTCGCCATTGTCAAATATTAGGGTTGCAGGTTTTCTGAATTGGGGATTTTGCGTAGAGGAAAAATTAGGACCCATGAATGCCATGGTTGGATTCAGCACCTCAAGACGAAGATACCTTGACCCTCGCGATGAATTTATGACCAATAGGATGCTAATCGCTATTTTCTTGTAGGTTGCTTAAGGCCACGCATCCAAAACCGTGGCTGAAGGTTCTTGTTTCAGAAACAATGGGGAAGATGATGCGTTGGCAACCACTGAGTGGTTCATTCAAACCAGCGCGCGCTTTTAGGGGCCACTGACCAATTTTGCTTTTTGTTATTTAATTGATATAATATATTAAATGGAACATAATGGCTCAGCTGGCAGGTACCAATGCATATGACTCTCATGACCTGGGTTCAAGTCCCAGGTCTTGCATATTTCGTTATTATTTTTCAAACCAATTTCCTATGCAGCGTCAGCAGTGATGTACACCGTGTGTCCACAAGATCCAAGCGCACAGGTGTCCAGGAGATGTAGATCAAGGGCTCAGATCCCAGGCCTATGGTAAACGTTGGTCAATGCACTAGCACACGATCCAGGAAAGTCAGCAAATGGCAAACTCAATTGGGCCAGGCTTTTCAAATCCATACCTCCTAAATTGGGGCTACCCCCCCTGGTTTGCCTTCCTTTTTATTATTTTCTTATATTTTATTTAAAATTATTTTGTGTTCTTGATTGCTTAATTTAATTAATTTATTTTCACAAAAACATAAAAACATTATAAAAATCAGAAAAGACCAAAAATAATAAAGATTTATATTATAATTACTTTCATAAAAAATGCTTGTAATTATTTAGCCTTAATTTAGGTTTATTAAATATTTTTCATAATAAAAATCCAAGAATAGAATTTAGGTTTAATAACTTTTATTTTCTTTTTAATTTTCTCTATTTTTTCAGAATGATAATATTATTTATTTATTTTCATAAATTAAAAAAATGTACATAAAAAATTTTAGGTTTAATTTAGATCTTAATTTAATTCTTTCATAATAAATAAAAACATTAGAATTAGGGTTTGCCTTATAGTTTAATTTCAATTAACTCCTTTTTTCTTTTAATAAATAAAAAACATAAAAATCTAAAAAACATTTTCTTTTTGAATTTTAATTCTAATTCCCTATTTAATTCTAATTAATTAACTCTTGTAATTTAATTTTTGTAAAAGGGTCCAACGCCCATTGTTTTGATTTAGTTGCGCATTTACTTTATGTCGTTCATTATAATTATGTAAATCTCCCAAAGCACTGTAATTTAAATTTCTCGCACTTTTATTTACTTCTTTATTTACTTTTCCGCTAAATCGGGTCCGGTTTAATTTTGGCGATGTGGACCCGCGCCATTTGTAATAGTTTAGATTTATTTTCCCGCAAACTTTATAACCGTTAAATATGTATGCAAGAATGAATGGCCCTAATTAAAATCAAGCGTAGATCACAATAAACATGACAAGACAAATAACTGAAACATGATACACAAATCACACACCACCCCTAGGGTACGCCTCACTGTTGCCTTGCCTCGAAAGGTGATCGTCGAGTAGAGGATGTTTTAGTAAGTCCTCATGATCCGGGAACCTGGCATGAGGGTAGCTTCTAAGGTGTCTTCCCATTGCTCTGGTGATCACCATGTCCCGAACCTCGAATTGACCCGAACACCTCCAACGGTGGTGCTACCTACCTCTCAATGGTGGGATGGCACTACTTTTAAGGACGTTTACACAGACGAATTCCTTAGGGTAGGTAGGTTCTCAAGGATACTTGCTCTAATCTCAAAACAAATCAAAATCTTTTCACACCGACACATTTTCAAAAGCTTTCAAAGCAAATCTTTCAAACACTCTGACGTACGAGTCGAACTGAAATTTTCAAAGAAACTTTTTAAAACCCACATTGAAAAGCAAACAAACAATTTTGAAAACACATTGAGCAAGTATCTAAGAGCCCATGGATAACCATGGATAGAAAGGGTGCTAACACCTTCCCTTTCTATAACCCACCTCCCGAACCGAGAGCAATCTCTTTAAAGGAATTTTTCTGTGCTTTTGTCCTTTCCAATTGGAGAAAATAAAAGACGGTGGCGACTCTTGCTTCCGCGACATTTCGCGAACCAGCGTTAAACAGTCAGTTCCAGATCCACCGATCACAGACGTTGTTGTTGTTGTTTATTTGACGTTGTTATTTATTTGACGTTGTTGTTGTTGACGGTGTTGTTGTTGTCTGTTTGACATTGTTGTCGTTGTTGTTGTTGTTGTTGATGTTGTTGTTGTTTATTTGACGTTGTTGTTTTTGTTGTTGTTCTTTATTTGACGTTGTTATTGTTTATTTGACGTTGTTGTTGTTGTTTATTTAATGTTGTTGTTGTTGACGTTGTTGTTGTTGTTATTGTTTATTTGACGTTGTTGTTATTGTTTATTTGACGTAGTTGTTGTTGTTGACGTTGTTGTTGTTGTTGTTGTTTATTTGACGTTTTTGTTGTTGTTGATGTTGTTGTTGTTTATTTGACGTTGTTGTTGTTGTTGTTTATTTGACGTTGTTGTTGTTGACGGTGTTGTTGTTGTTGTTTATTTGACGTTGTTGTTGTTGTTGCTTATTTGACGTTGTTGTTGTTGACGTTGTTGTTGTTGTTGTTTATTTGACGTTGTTGTTGTTGTTGTTGTTTATTTGACGTTGTTGTTGTTGACGTTGTTGTTGTTGTTGTTGTTTATTTGACGTTGTTGTTGTTGTTTATTTGACATTGTTGTTGTTGTTGACGTTGTTGTTGTTGTTGTTTATTTGACATTGTTGTTGTTGTTGTTGTTGACGTTGTTGTTGTTGTTGTTTATTTGACTTTGTTGTTGTTGTTGTTGTTGTTGTTTATTTGACGTTGTTGTTGTTGTTGACTTAATTGTTGTTGTTGTTTATTTGACGTTGTTGTTGTTGTTGACGTTGTTGTTTATTTGACGTTGTTGTTGTTGTTGTTTATTTGACGTTGTTGTTGTTGTTGACGTTGTTGTTGTTGTTTATTTGACGTTGTTGTTGTTATTTATTTGACATTGTTGTTGTTGTTGACGTTGTTGTTGTTGTTGTTGTTTATTTGACATTGTTGTTGTTGTTGTTGACGTTGTTGTTGTTGTTGTTTATTTGAGGTTGCTTTAGTATTGTTGTTTATTTGACATTGTTGTTGTTATTTATTTGACGTTATTATGGGGGACATTGTTGTTGTTGTTTATTTGACGTTGTTGTTGTTTATTTGACGTAGTTGTTGTTGGTGACGTTATTGTTGTTGTTGACGTTATTGTTGTTGTTGTTGACGTTATTGTTGTTGTTGCTGTTTATTTGACGTTTTTGTTGTTGTTGATGTTGTTGTTGTTGTATATTTGACGTTGTTGTTGTTGTTGTTATTGTTGTTGTTGTTGTTGTTGTTGTTTATTTGACATTGTTGTTGTTGTTGTTTATTTGACGTTGTTGTAGTTGTTTAATTGACGTTGTTATTGTTGTTGTTGTTGTTAATGTTGTTGTTGTTGTTGTTTATTTGACGTTGTTGTTGTTGTTGTTTATTTAACGCTGTTGTTGTTGTTGTTGTTTATTTGACGTTGTTGTTGTTGTTGACGTTGTTGTTGTTGTTGTTTATTTGACATTGTTGTTGTTGTTATTGTTTATTTGACGTTGTTGTTGTTGTTGTTTATTTGGCGTTGTTGTTGTTGACGTTGTTGTTGTTGTTGTTTATTTGACGTTGTTGTTGTTGAAATTGTTTTTGTTGTTGTTTATTTGACGTTGTTTTTGTTATTGTTTCTTTGACGTTGTTGTTGTTGTTTATTTGACGTTGTTGTTGTTGTTTATTTGACGTTGTTGTTGTTGTTGTTTATTTGACATTGTTGTTGTTGATGGTGTTGTTGTTGTTGTTGTTTATTTGACGTTGTGGTTGTTGTTGTTTATTTGACGTTGTTGTTGTTGACGTTTTTGTTGTTGTTGTTTATTTGACGTTGTTGTTGTTGTTTATTTGACGTTGTTGTTGTTGTTGACGTTGTTGTTGTTTATTTGACGTTGTTGTTGTTGTTGTTTATTTGACATTTTTGTTGTTTTTAATGTTGTTGTTGTTGTTGTTATTTATTTGACGTTGTTGTTGTTGTTTATTTGACGTTGTTGTTGTTGTTGACGTTGTTATTGTTGTTGTTGTTGTTGTTTATTTGACGTTGTTGTTGTTGTTGTTGTTTATTTGACATTGTTGTTGCTGTTGACGTTGTTATTGTTGTTGTTTATTTGACATTGTTGTTGTAGTTGTTGTTGTTGTTGTTATTGTTGTTGTTGTTTATTTGACTTTGTTGTTGTTGTTGCTGTTTATTTGACGTTGTTGTTGTTGTTGTTGTTGACTTAGTTGTTGTTGTTGTTTATTTGACGTTGTTGTTGTTGTTGACGTTGTTGTTGTTGTTTATTTGACGTTATTGTTGTTGTTGAAGTTGTTGTTGTTGTTTATTTGACGTTGTTGTTGTTGTTGCTTATTTGACGTTGTTGTTGTTGACGTTGTTGTTGTTGTTGTTTATTTGACGTTGTTGTTGTTGTTGTTTATTTGACGTTGTTGTTGTTGTTGACGTTGTTGTTGTTGTTTATTTGACGTTGTTGTTGTTGTTTATTTGACATTGTTGTTGTTGTTGACGTTGTTGTTGTTGTTTATTTGACATTGTTGTTGTTGTTGTTGTTGACGTTGTTGTTGTTGTTGTTTATTTGACTTTGTTGTTGTTGTTGTTGTTTATTTGACGTTGTTGTTGTTGACTTAATTGTTGTTGTTGTTTATTTGACGTTGTTGTTGTTGTTGACGTTGTTGTTTATTTGACGTTGGTGTTGTTATTGTTTATTTGACGTTGTTGTTGTTGTTGACGTTGTTGTTGTTGTTGTTTATTTGACGTTGTTGTTGTTGTTGTTTATTTGACATTGTTGTTGTTGTTGTTATTGTTTATTTGACGTTGTTGTTGTTGTTGTTTATTTGACGTTGTTGTTGTTGTTGACGTTGTTGTTGTTGTTTATTTGACGTTGTTGTTGTTATTTATTTGACATTGTTGTTGTTGTTGACGTTGTTGTTGTTGTTGTTGTTGTTTATTTGACATTGTTGTTGTTGTTGTTGACATTGTTGTTGTTGTTGTTTATTTGAGGTTTCTTTAGTATTGTTGTTTATTTGACATTGTTGTTGTTATTTATTTGACGTTGTTGTGGGTGACATTGTTGTTGTTGTTTATTTGACGTTGTTGTTGTTTATTTGACGTAGTTGTTGTTGGTGACGTTATTGTTGTTGTTGACGTTATTGTTGTTGTTGTTGACGTTATTGTTGTTGTTGCTGTTTATTTGACGTTTTTGTTGTTGTTGATGTTGTTGTTGTTGTATATTTGACGTTGTTGTTCTTGTTGTTATTGTTGTTGTTGTTGTTGTTGTTTATTTGACATTGTTGTTGTTGTTGTTTATTTGACGTTGTTGTAGTTGTTTAATTGACGTTCTTATTGTTGTTGTTGTTTATTTGACGTTGTTGTTGTTGTTGTTGTTATTGTTGTTGTTGTTGTTGTTTATTTGACGTTGTTGTTGTTGTTGTTGTTGTTTATTTAACGCTGTTGTTGTTGTTGTTTATTTGACGTTGTTGTTGTTATTGACGTTGTTGTTGTTGTTGTTGTTGTTGTTTATTTGACATTGTTGTTGTTGTTATTGTTTATTTGACGTTGTTGTTGTTGTTGTTTATTTGGCGTTGTTGTTGTTGTTGACGTTGTTGTTGTTGTTGTTGTTTATTTGACGTTGTTGTTGTTGACATTGTTTTTGTTGTTGTTTATTTGACGTTGTTTTTGTTGTTGTTTCTTTGACGTTGTTGTTGTTGTTGTTTATTTGACGTTGTTGTTGTTGTTTATTTGACGTTGTTGTTGTTGTTGTTTATTTGACATTGTTGTTGTTGACGGTGTTGTTGTTGTTGTTGTTTATTTGACGTTGTGGTTGTTGTTGTTTATTTGACGTTGTTGTTGTTGACGTTTTTGTTGTTGTTGTTTATTTGACGTTGTTGTTGTTGTTGTTTATTTGACGTTGTTGTTGTTGTTGTTGACGTTGTTGTTGTTTATTTGACGTTGTTGTTGTTTATTTGACATTTTTGTTGTTGTTGATGTTGTTGTTGTTGTTGTTGTTGTTGTTGTTGTTTATTTGACGTTGTTGTTGTTGTTTATTTGACGTTGTTGTTGTTGTTGACATTGTTATTGTTGTTGTTGTTGTTGTTTATTTGACGTTGTTGTTGTTGTTGTTGTTTATTTGACATTGCTGTTGTTGTTGACGTTGTTGTTGTTGTTGTTTATTTGACATTGTTGTTGTTGTTATTGTTGTTGTTGTTGTTATTGTTGTTGTTGTTTATTTGACTTTGTTGTTGTTGTTGCTGTTTATTTGACGTTGTAGTTGTTGTTGTTGTTGTTGTTGACTTAGTTGTTGTTGTTGTTGTTTATTTGACGTTGTTGTTGTTGTTGACGTTGTTGTTTATTTGACGTTGTTGTTGTTGTTTATTTGACGTTATTGTTGTTGTTGAAGTTGTTGTTGTTGTTTATTTGACGTTGGTGTTGTTGACGTTGTTGTTGTTGTTGTTATTGTTTATTTGACGTAGTTGTTGTTGTTGACGTTGTTATTGTTGTTGTTTATTTGACGTTTTTGTTGTTGTTGATGTTGTTGTTGTTGTATATTTGACGTTGTTGTAGTTGTTATTGTTGTTGTTGTTGTTGTTGTTGTTGTTGTTTATTTGACATTGTTGTTGTTGTTGTTTATTTGACGTTGTTGTTGTTGTTTATATGACGTTGTTGTTTATTTGACGTTGTTGTTGTTGACGGTGTTGTTGTTGTCTGTTTGACATTGTTGTCGTTGTTGTTGTTGTTGATGTTGTTGTTGTTTATTTGACGTTGTTATTGTTTATTTGACGTTGTTGTTGTTGTTTATTTAACGTTGTTGTTGTTGACGTTGTTGTTGTTGTTATTGTTTATTTGACGTTGTTGTTATTGTTTATTTGACGTAGTTGTTGTTGTTGACGTTGTTGTTGTTGTTATTTATTTGACGTTTTTGTTGTTGTTGATGTTGTTGTTGTTGTTGTTTATTTGACGTTGTTGTTGTTGTTGTTGTTGTTGTTGTTTATTTGACGTTGTTGTTGTTGACGGTGTTGTTGTTGTTGTTTATTTGACTTTGTTGTTGTTGTTGCTTATTCGATGTTGTTGTTGTTGACGTTGTTGTTGTTGTTGTTTATTTGACGTTGTTGTTGTTGTGTACATAGTTGTTGTTGTTGTAGTTTATTTGACGTTGTTGTTGTTGTTGACGTTGTTGTTGTTGTTGTTTATTTGACGTTGTTGTTGTTGTTTATTTGACATTGTTGTTGTTGTTGTTGTTTATTTGACATTGTTGTTGTTGTTGTTGTTGTTGACGTTGTTGTTGTTGTTGTTTATTTGACTTTGTTGTTGTTGTTGTTGTTGTTGTTTATTTGACGTTGTTGTTGTTGTTGACTTAATTGTTGTTGTTGTTTATTTGACGTTGTTGTTGTTGTTGACGTTGTTGTTTATTTGACGTTGTTGTTGTTGTTTATTTGACGTTGTTGTTGTTGTTGACGTTGTTGTTGTTGTTTATTTGATGTTGTTGTTGTTATTTATTTGACATTGTTGTTGTTGTTAACGTTGTTGTTGTTGTTGTTGTTGTTTATTTGACATTGTTGTTGTTGTTGTTGACGTTGTTGTTGTTGTTGTTGTTGGTGTTTATTTGACGTTGTTTTAGTATTGTTGTTTATTTGACATTGTTGTTGTTATTTATTTGACGTTGTTGTGGGTGACATTGTTGTTGTTGTTTATTTGATGTTGTTGTTGTTGTTTATTTAACGTAGTTGTTGTTGTTGACGTTATTGTTGTTGTTGACGTTATTGTTGTTGTTGTTGACGTTATTGTTGTTGTTGCTGTTTATTTGACATTTTTGTTGTTGTTGTTGTTGTTGTTGTTGTTGTTATTGTTGTTGTTGTTGTTGTTGTTGTTGTTGTTGTTGTTGTTGTTGTTGTTGTTTATTTGACGTTGTTGTAGTTGTTTAATTGACGTTGTTGTTGTTGTTGTTGTTTATTTGACGTTGTTGTTGTTGTTGTTATTGTTGTTGTTGTTGTTTATTTGACGTTGTTGTTATTGTTGTTTATTTGACGCTGTTGTTGTTGTTTATTTGACGTTGTTGTTGTTGTTGACGTTGTTGTTGTTGTTGTTTATTTGACACTGTTGTTGTTGTTATTGTTTATTTGACGTTGTTGTTGTTGTTGTTTATTTGGCGTTGTTGTTGTTGTTGACGTTGTTGTTGTTGTTGTTTATTTCACGTTGTTGTTGTTGACATTGTTTTTGTTGTTGTTTATTTGACGTTGTTTTTGTTGTTGTTTCTTTGACGTTGTTGTTGTTGTTGTTGTTTATTTGACGTTGTTGTTGTTGTTGTTGTTGTTTATTTGACGTTGTTGTTGTTGTTTATTTGACATTGTTGTTATTGACGGTGTTGTTGTTGTTGTTTATTTGACGTAGTGGTTGTTGTTGTTTATTTGACGTTGTTGTTGTTGACGTTGTTGTTGTTGTTGTTTATTTGACGTTGTTGTTGTTGTTGACATAGTTGTTGTTGTTGTTGTTTATTTGACGTTGTTGTTGTTGTTGACGTTGTTGTTATTTATTTGATGTTGTTGTTGTTGTTGACGTTGTTGTTGTTGTTGTTTAGTTGTCGTTGTTGTTGTTGTTGACATAGTTGTTGTTGTTGTTGTTTATTTGACGTTGTTGTTGTTGACGTTGTTGTTGTTGTTGTTTATTTGACGTTGTTGTTATTGTTTATTTGACATTGTTGTTGTTGTTGACGTTGTTGTTGTTGTTGTTGTTTATTTGACATTGTTGTTGTTGTTGTTTATTTGACTTTGTTGTTGTTGTTGTTTATTTGACGTTGTTGTTGTTGTTGTTGACTTAGTTGTTGTTGTTGTTTATTTGACGTTGTCGTTGTTGTTGACGTTGTTGTTGTTGTTTACGTTGTTGTTTATTTGACGTTGTTGTTGTTGACGTTGTTGTTGTTCTTTATTTGACGTTGTTATTGTTTATTTGACGTTGTTGTTGTTGTTGTTTATTTAACGTTGTTGTTGACGTTGTTGTTGTTGTTATTGTTTATTTGACGTAGTTGTTGTTGTTTACGTTGTTGTTGTTGTTGTTTATTTTTGACGTTTTTGTTGTTGTTGATGTTGTTGTTGTTGTTGTTTATTTGACGTTGTTGTTGTTGTTGTTTATTTGACGTTGTTGTTGTTGTTTATTTAACGTTGTTGTTGTTGTTGTTGTTTATTTGACATTGTTGTTGTTGACGGTGTTGTTGTTGTTGTTGTTGTTTATTTGACGTTGTGGTTGTTGTTGTTTATTTGACGTTGTTGTTGTTGTTGTTGTTTGTTTGACGTTGTTGTTGTTGTTGACATAGTGGTTGTTGTTGTTGTTTATTTGACGTTGTTGTTGTTGTTGACGTTGTTGTTGTTGTTGTTTATTTGTCGTTGTTGTTGTTGTTGACATAGTTGTTGTTGTTGTTGTTTATTTGACGTTGTTGTTGTTGTTGTTGTTGACGTTGTTGTTGTTCTTGTTGTTTATTTGACGTTGTTGTTGTTGTTGTTTATTTGACATTGTTGTTGTTGTTGACGTTGTTGTTGTTGTTGTTGTTTATTTGACATTGTTGTTGTTGTTGTTGTTTATTTGACTTTGTTGTTGTTGTTTATTTGACGTTGTTATTGTTGTTGTTGACTTAGTTGTTGTTGTTATTTATTTGACGTTGTTGTTGTTGTTGACGTTGTTGTTTATTTGACGTTGTTGTTGTTGTTTACGTTGTTGTTTATTTGACGTTGTTGTTTATTTGACGTTGTTGTTGTTGTTTATTTGACGTTGTTGTTGTTGACGTTGTTGTTGTTGTTTATTTGACGTTGTTGTTGTTGACGTTGTTGTTGTTGTTGTTATTGTTTATTTGACGTAGTTGTTGTTGTTGACGTTGTTCTTGTTGTTGTTTATTTGATGTTTTTGTTGTTGTTGTTGTTGTATATTTGACGTTGTTGTAGTTGTTATTGTTGTTGTTGTTATTGTTGTTTATTTGACATTGTTGTTGTTGTTGTTGTTTATTTGACGTTGTTGTTGTTGTTTATTTGACGTTGTTGTTTATTTGACGTTGTTGTTGTTGACGGTGTTGTTGTTGTTGTTGTTGTCTGTTTGACATTGTTGTCGTTGTTGTTGTTGTTGACGTTGTTGTTGTTTATTTGACGTTGTTGTTTTTGTTGTTGTTCTTTATTTGACGTTGTTATTGTTTATTTGACGTTGTTGTTGTTGTTTATTTAACGTTGTTGTTGTTGACGTTGTTGTTGTTGTTATTGTTTATTTGACGTTGTTGTTGTTGTTTATTTGACGTAGTTGTTGTTGTTGACGTTGTTCTTGTTGTTGTTGTTTATTTGACGTTGTTGTTGTTGTTGTTGACGTTGTTGTTTATTTGACGTTGTTGTTGTTGTGGTTTACGTTGTTGTTTATTTGACGTTGTTGTTTATTTGACGTTGTTGTTTTTGTTTATTTGACGTTGTTGTTGTTGACGTTGTTGTTGTTGTTTATTTGACGTTGTTGTTGTTGACGTTGTTGTTGTTGTTGTTATTGTTTATTTGACGTAGTTGTTGTTGTTGACGTTGTTGTTGTTGTTGTTTATTTGACGTTTTTGTTGTTGTTGTTGTTGTTGTATATTTGACGTTGTTGTAGTTGTTATTGTTGTTGTTGTTGTTGTTTATTTGACATTGTTGTTGTTGTTTATTTGACGTTGTTGTTGTTGTTGTTTATTTGACGTTGTTGTTTATTTGACGTTGTTGTTGTTGACGGTGTTGTTGTTGTTGTTGTCTGTTTGACATTGTTGTCGTTGTTGTTGTTGTTGACGTTGTTGTTGTTTATTTGACGTTGTTGTTTTTGTTGTTGTTCTTTATTTGACATTGTTGTTGTTGTTGTTGTTTATTTGACGTTGTTGTTGTTGTTGTTTATTTGACGTTGTTGTTTATTTGACGTTGTTGTTGTTGACGGTGTTGTTGTTGTTGTTGTCTGTTTGACATTGTTGTCGTTGTTGTTGTTGTTGACGTTGTTGTTGTTTATTTGACGTTGTTGTTTTTGTTGTTGTTCTTTATTTAACGTTGTTATTGTTTATTTGACGTTGTTGTTGTTGTTGTTTATTTAACGTTGTTGTTGTTGATGTTGTTGTTGTTGTTATTGTTTATTTGACGTTGTTGTTATTTATTTGACGTAGTTGTTGTTGTTTATTTGACGTTTTTGTTGTTGTTGATGTTGTTGTTGTTGTTGTTTATTTGACGTTGTTGTTGTTGTTGTTTATTTGACGTTGTTGTTGTTGTTTATCTAACGTTGTTGTTGTTGATGTTTATTTGACATTGTTGTTATTGACGGTGTTGTTGTTGTTGTTTATTTGACGTTGTGGTTGTTGTTGTTTATTTGACGTAGTTGTTGTTGTTGTTGTTGTTTATTTAACGTTGTTGTTGTTGTTGTTGACATAGTTATTGTTGTTGTTGTTGTTTATTTGACGTTTTTGTTGTTGTTGACGTTGTTGTTGTTGTTGTTTATTTGTCGTTGTTGTTGTTGTTGACATAGTTGTTGTTGTTGTTGTTTATTTGACGTTGTTGTTGTTATTGACGTTGTTGTTGTTGTTTATTTGACGTTGTTGTTGTTGTTGTTTATTTGACATTGTTGTTGTTGTTGACGTTGTTGTTGTTGTTGTTGTTGTTTATTTGACATTGTTGTTGTTGTTGTTTATTTGACTTTGTTGTTGTTGTTGTTGTTGTTTATTTGACGTTGTTGTTGTTATTGACTTAGTTGTTGTTGTTATTTATTTGACGTTGTTGTTGTTGTTGACGTTGTTGTTTATTTGACGTTGTTGTTGTTGTTTACGTTGTTGTTTATTTGACATTGTTGTTTATTTGACGTTGTTGTTGTTGTTTATTTGACGTTGTTGTTGTTGACGTTGTTGTTGTTGTTTATTTGACGTTGTTGTTGTTGACGTTGTTGTTGTTGTTGTTATTGTTTATTTGACGTAGTTGTTGTTGTTGACGTTGTTGTTGTTGTTTATTTGACGTTTTTATTGTTGTTGTTGTATATTTGACGTTGTTGTAGTTGTTATTGTTGTTGTTGTTGTTGTTGTTGTTTATTTGACATTGTTGTTGTTGTTGTTTATTTGACGTTGTTGTTGTTTATTTGACGTTGTTGTTTATTTGACGTTGTTGTTGTTGACGGTGTTGTTGTTGTTATTGTCTGTTTGACATTGTTGTCGTTGTTGTTGTTGTTGACGTTGTTGTTGTTTATTTGACGTTGTTGTTTTTGTTGTTGTTCTTTATTTGACGTTGTTATTGTTTATTTGACGTTGTTGTTGTTGTTTATTTAACGTTGTTGTTGTTGACGTTTTTGTTGTTGTTTTTATTTATTTGACGTTGTTGTTGTTGTTTATTTGACGTAGTTGTTGTTGTTGACGTTGTTCTTGTTGTTGTTGTTTATTTGACGTTGTTGTTGTTGTTGACGTTGTTGTTTATTTGACGTTGTTGTTGTTATTTACGTTGTTGTTTATTTGACGTTGTTGTTTATTTGACGTTGTTGTTGTTGTTTATTTGACGTTTTTGTTGTTGACGTTGTTGTTGTTATTGTTTATTTGACGTAGTTGTTGTTGTTGACGTTGTTGTTGTTGTTTATTTGACGTTTTTGTTGTTGTTGTTGTGGTTGTATATTTGACGTTGTTGTAGTTGTTATTGTTGTTGTTGTTGTTTATTTGACATTGTTGTTGTTGTTGTTTATTTGACGTTGTTGTTGTTGTTTATTTGACGTTGTTGTTTATTTGACGTTGTTGTTGTTGACGGTGTTGTTGTTGTTATTGTTTATTTGACGTTGTTGTTGTTGTTGTTGTTGTTGTTGTTGTTTATTTGATGTTGTTGTTGACGTTGTTGTTGTTGTTGTTGTTTTTGATATTTATTTGATGTTGTTGTTGTTGTTTTTGTTGTTGTTATTGTTGTTTATTTGATGTTGTTTTAGTTGTTGTTATTGTTGTTATTGTTGTTTATTTGATGCTGTTTTAGTTGTTGTTGTTTATTTTACGTTGTTGTTGTTTTTTATTTGACGTTGTTGTTGTTGACATTGTTGTTGTTGTTTATTTGACGTTGTTGTTGTTGTTTATTTGACGTAGTTGTTGTTATTGACGTTGTTGTTGTTGTTGTTTATTTGACGTTGTTGTTGTTGTTGTTTATTTGACATGTTGTTGTTGTTTATTTGACGTTGTTGTTGTTGTTGTTGTTTATTTGACGTTGTTGTTGTTATTTATTAGACGTTGTTGATGTTGTTGTTGTTTATTTGACGTTGTTGTTGTTGTTGTTTATTTTATGTTGTTGTTGACGTTGTTGTTGTTGTTTTTGTTATTTATTTGATGTTGTTGTTGTTGTTTTTGTTGTTGTTATTGTTGTTTATTTGATGTTGTTTTAGTTGTTGTTGTTTATTTGACGTTGTTGTTGTTGTTGTTGTTATTGTTGTTTATTTGATGTTGTTTTAGTTGTTTTTGTTTATTTGACGTTGTTGTTGTTTTTTATTTGTTGTTGTTGTTGTTTATTTGACATTGTTGTTGTTGTTTATTTGACGTTGTTGTAGTTGTTTAATTGACGTTGTTGTTGTTGTTGTTGTTTATTTGACGTTGTTGTTGTTGTTATTGTTATTGTTGTTGTTGTTTATTTGACATTGTTGTTATTGTTGTTTATTTGACGCTGTTGTTGTTGTTGTTGTTTATTTGACGTTGTTGTTGTTGACGTTGTTGTTGTTGTTGTTTATTTGACATTGTTGTTGTTGTTATTGTTTATTTGACGTTGTTGTTGTTGTTTATTTGGCGTTGTTGTTGTTGTTGACGTTGTTGTTGTTGTTGTTTATTTGACGTTGTTGTTGTTGTTGACATTGTTTTTGTTGTTGTTTATTTGACGTTGTTTTTGTTGTTGTTTCTTTGACGTTGTTGTTGTTGTTGTTTATTTGACGTTGTTGTTGTTGTTGTTTATTTGACGTTGTTGTTGTTGTTTATTTGACATTGTTGTTGTTGACGTTGTTGTTTATTTGACGTTGTTGTTGTTGTTTATTTGACGTTGTTGTTATTGTTGACGTTGTTGTTGTTGTTTATTTGACGTTGTTGTTGTTATTTATTTGACATTGTTGTTGTTGTTAACGTTGTTGTTGTTGTTGTTGTTTATTTGACATTGTTGTTGTTGTTGTTGACGTTGTTGTTGTTGTTGTTGTTTATTTGACGTTGTTTTAGTATTGTTGTTTATTTGACATTGTTGTTGTTATTTGTTTGACGTTGTTGTGGGTGACATTGTTGTTGTTGTTTATTTGACGTTGTTGTTGTTGTTTATTTGACGTAGTTGTTGTTGTTGACGTTATTGTTGTTGTTGACGTTATTATTGTTGTTGTTGACGTTATTGTTGTTGTTGCTGTTTATTTGACGTTTTTGTTGTTGTTGATGTTGTTGTTGTTGTTGTATATTTGACGTTGTTGTTGTTGTTATTGTTGTTCTTGTTGTTGTTGTTGTTTATTTGACATTGTTGTTGTTGTTGTTTATTTGACGTTGTTGTAGGTGTTTAATTGACGTTGTTGTTGTTGTTGTTGTTGTTGTTTATTTGACGTTGTTGTTGTTGTTGTTGTTATTATTGTTGTTGTTGTTGTTTATTTGACGTTGTTGTTATTGTTGTTTATTTGACGATGTTGTTGTTGTTGTTTATTTGACGTTGTTGTTGTTGTTGACGTTGTTGTTGTTGTTGTTTATTTGACATTGTTGTTGTTGTTATTGTTTATTTGACGTTGTTGTTGTTGTTTATTTGGCGTTGTTGTTGTTGTTGACGTTGTTGTTGTTGTTGTTTATTTGACGTTGTTGTTGTTGTTGACATTGTTTTTGTTGTTGTTTATTTGACGTTGTTTTTATTGTTGTTTCTTTGACGTTGTTGTTGTTGTTGTTTATTTGACGTTGTTGTTGTTGTTGTTGTTTATTTGACGTTGTTGTTGTTGTTTATTTGACATTGTTGTTGTTGACGGTGTTGTTGTTGTTGTTTATTTGACGTTGTGGTTGTTGTTGTTTTTTTTGACGTTGTTGTTGTTGACGTTGTTGTTGTTGTTGTTTATTTGACGTTGTTGTTGTTGTTGACATAGTTGTTGTTGTTGTTGTTGTTTATTTGACGTTGTTGTTGTTGTTGACGTTGTTGTTGTTTATTTGACGTTGTTGTTGTTGTTGTTGACGTTGTTGTTGTTGTTGTTTAGTTGTCGTTGTTGTTGGTTTTGACATAGTTGTTATTGTTGTTGTTTATTTGACGTTGTTGTTGTTGACGTTGTTGTTGTTGTTCTTTATTTGACATTGTTGTTGTTGTTGACGTTGTTGTTGTTGTTGTTGTTTATTTGACATTGTTGTTGTTGTTGTTTATTTGACTTTGTTGTTGTTGTTGTTGTTTATTTGACGTTGTTGTTGTTGTTGTTAACTTAGTTGTTGTTGTTGTTTATTTGACGTTGTCGTTGTTGTTGACGTTGTTGTTTATTTGACGTTGTTGTTGTTGTTGTTTACGTTGTTGTTTATTTGACGTTGTTGTTGTTGTTTATTTGACGTTGTTGTTGTTGACGTTGTTGTTGTTGTTTATTTGACGTTGTTGTTGTTGACGTTGTTGTTGTTATTGTTTATTTGACGTAGTTGTTGTTGTTGACGTTGTTGTAGTTGTTGTTTATTTGACGTTTTTGTTGTTGTTGTTGTTGTTGTTGTTGTTGTTGTTGTTGTTGTATATTTGACGTTGTTGTAGTTGTTATTGTTGTTGTTGTTGTTGTTGTTGTTTATTTGACATTGTTGTTGTTGTTGTTTATTTGACGTTGTTGTTGTTGTTGTTTATTTGACGTTGTTGTTTATTTGACGTTGTTGTTGTTGACGGTGTTGTTGTTGTTGTTGTCTGTTTGACATTGTTGTCATTGTTGTTGTTGTTGACGTTGTTGTTGTTTATTTGACGTTGTTGTTTTTGTTGTTGTTCTTTATTTGACGTTGTTATTGTTTATTTGACGTTGTTGTTGTTGTTGTTTATTTAACGTTGTTGTTGTTGACGTTGTTGTTGTTGTTATTGTTTATTTGACGTTGTTGTTGTTTATTTGATGTAGTTGTTTTTGTTTATTTGACGTTTTTGTTGTTGTTGATGTTGTTGTTGTTGTTTATTTGACGTTGTTGTTGTTGTTGTTTATTTGACGTTGTTGTTGTTGTTTATCTAACGTTGTTGTTGTTGTTGTTTATTTGACATTGTTGTTATTGACGGTGTTGTTGTTGTTGTTTATTTGACGTTGTGGTTGTTGTTGTTTATTTGACGTTGTTGTTGTTTATTTGACGTTGTTGTTGTTGTTGACATAGTTGTTGTTGTTGTTTATTTGACGTTTTTGTTGTTGTTGACGTTGTTGTTGTTGTTGTTTATTTGTCATTGTTGTTGTTGTTGACATAGTTGTTGTTGTTGTTTATTTGACGTTGTTGTTGTTGTTGTTGACGTTGTTGTTGTTGTTGTTGTTTATTTGACGTTGTTGTTGTTGTTTATTTGACATTGTTGTTGTTGTTGACGTTGTTGTTATTGTTGTTTATTTGACATTGTTGTTGTTGTTGTTTATTTGACTTTGTTGTTTTTGTTGTTGTTTATTTGACGTTGTTGTTGTTGTTGACTTAGTTGTTGTTGTTATTTATTTGACGTTGTTGTTGTTGTTGACGTTGTTGGTTATTTGACGTTGTTGTTGTTGTTTACGTTGTTGTTTATTTGACGTTGTTGTTTATTTGACGTTGTTGTTGTTGTTTATTTGACGTTGTTGTTGTTGACGTTGTTGTTGTTGTTTATTTGACGTTGTTGTTGTTGACGTTGTTGTTGTTGTTGTTGTTATTGTTTATTTGACGTAGTTGTTGTTGTTGACGTTGTTGTTGTTGTTTATTTGACGTTTTTGTTGTTGTTGTTGTTGTTGTTGTATATTTGACGTTGTTGTAGTTGTTATTGTTGTTGTTGTTGTTGTTGTTGTTTATTTGACATTGTTGTTGTTGTTGTTGTTTATTTGACGTTGTTGTTGTTGTTGTTTATTTGACGTTGTTGTTGTTGACGGTGTTGTTGTTGTTATTGTCTGTTTGACATTGTTGTCGTTGTTGTTGTTGTTGACGTTGTTGTTGTTTATTTGACGTTGTTGTTTTTGTTGTTGTTCTTTATTTGACGTTGTTATTGTTTATTTGACGTTGTTGTTGTTGTTTATTTAACGTTGTTGTTGTTGACGTTGTTGTTGTTATTGTTTATTTGACGTTGTTGTTGTTGTTTATTTGACGTAGTTGTTGTTGTTGACGTTGTTCTTGTTGTTGTTGTTTATTTGACGTTGTTGTTGTGGTTGACGTTGTTGTTTATTTGACGTTGTTGTTGTTGTTTATTTGACATTGTTGTTGTTGACGTTGTTGTTGTTGTTTATTTGACGTTTTTGTTGTTGACGTTGTTGTTGTTGTTGTTATTGTTTATTTGACGTAGTTGTTGTTGTTGACGTTGTTGTTGTTGTTGTTGTTGTTTATTTGACGTTTTTGTTGTTGTTGTTGTGGTTGTATATTTGACGTTGTTGTAGTTGTTATTGTTGTTGTTGTTGTTGTTTATTTGACATTGTTGTTGTTGTTGTTTATTTGACGTTGTTGTTGTTGTTTATTTGACGTTGTTGTTTATTTGACGTTGTTGTTGTTGACGGTGTTGTTGTTGTTATTGTTTATTTGACGTTGTTGTTGTTGTTGTTTATTTGATGTTGTTGTTGACGTTGTTGTTGTTGTTTTTGTTATTTATTTGATGTTGTTGTTGTTGTTGTTTTTGTTGTTGTTATTGTTGTTTATTTGATGTTGTTTTAGTTGTTGTTGTTGTTATTGTTGTTTATTTGATGCTGTTTTAGTTGTTGTTGTTTATTTGACGTTGTTGTTGTTTTTTATTTGACGTTGTTGTTGTTGACATTGTTGTTGTTGTTTATTTGACGTTGTTGATGTTGTTTATTTGACGTAGTTGTTGTTATTGACGTTGTTGTTGTTGTTGTTTATTTGACGTTTTTGTTATTGTTGACATTGTTGTTGTTATTGTTTATTTGACGTTGTTGTTGTTGTTGTTGTTGTTTATTTGACGTAGTTGTTGTTATTGTTGTTGTTTATTTGACGTTGTTGTTGTTGTTGTTTATTTGACATGTTGTTGTTGTTTATTTGACGTTGTTGTTGTTGTTGTTGTTTATTTGACGTTGTTGTTGTTATTTATTTGACGTTGTTGATGTTGTTGTTGTTTATTTGACGTTGTTGTTGTTGTTGTTGTTTATTTGATGTTGTTGTTGACGTTGTTGTTGTTGTTTTTGTTATTTATTTGATGTTGTTGTTGTTGTTTTTGTTGTTGTTATTGTTGTTTATTTGATGTTGTTTTAGTTGTTATTGTTTATTTGACGTTGTTGTTGTTGTTGTTATTGTTGTTTATTTGATGCTGTTTTAGTTGTTGTTGTTTATTTGACGTTGTTGTTGTTTTTTATTTGTTGTTGTTGTTGTTTATTTGACATTATTGTTATTGTTTATTTGACGTTGTTGTAGTTGTTTAATTGACGTTGTTGTTGTTGTTGTTGCTGTTGTTTATTTGACGTTGTGGTTGTTGTTGTTATTGTTGTTGTTGTTGTTGTTTATTTGACGTTGTTGTTATTGTTGTTTATTTGACGTTGTTGTTGTTGTTTATTTGATGTTGTTGTTGTTGTTGACGTTGTTGTTGTTGTTTATTTGACATTGTTGTTGTTGTTATTGTTTATTTGACGTTGTTGTTGTTGTTGTTTATTTGGCGTTGTTGTTGTTGTTGACGTTGTTGTTGTTGTTGTTGTTTATTTGACGTTGTTGTTGTTGTTGACATTGTTTTTGTTGTTGTTTATTTGACGTTGTTTTTGTTGTTGTTTCTTTGACGTTGTTGTTGTTGTTGTTGTTTATTTGACGTTGTTGTTGTTGTTGTTTATTTGACGTTGTTGTTGTTGTTGTTTATTTGACATTGTTGTTGTTGACGGTGTTGTTGTTGTTGTTTATTTGACGTTGTGGTTGTTGTTGTTTATTTGACGTTGTTGTTGTTGACGTTGTTGTTGTTGTTGTTTATTTGACGTTGTTGTTGTTGACATAGTTGTTGTTGTTGTTGTTTATTTGACGTTGTTGTTGTTGACGTTGTTGTTGTTTATTTGACGTTGTTGTTGTTGTTGACGTTGTTGTTGTTGTTGTTTAGTTGTCGTTGTTGTTGTTGTTGACATAGTTGTTGTTGTTGTTGTTTATTTGACGTTGTTGTTGTTGTTGACGTTGTTGTTGTTGTTGTTTATTTGACGTTGTTGTTGTTGTTTATTTGACATTGTTTTTGTTGTTGACGTTGTTGTTGTTGTTGTTGTTTATTTGACATTGTTGTTGTTGTTGTTTATTTGACTTTGTTGTTGTTGTTGTTTATTTGACGTTGTTGTTGTTGTTGTTGACTTAGTTGTTGTTGTTGTTTATTTGACGTTGTCGTTGTTGTTGACGTTGTTGTTTATTTGACGTTGTTGTTGTTGTTTACGTTGTTGTTTATTTGACGTTGTTGTTGTTGACGTTGTTGTTGTTGTTCTTTATTTGACGTTGTTATTGTTTATTTGACGTTGTTGTTGTTGTTGTTGTTGTTTATTTAACGTTGTTGTTGACGTTGTTGTTGTTGTTATTGTTTATTTGACGTTGTTGTTGTTTATTTGACGTAGTTGTTGTTGTTTACATTGTTGTTGTTGTTGTTTATTTGATGTTTTTGTTGTTGTTGATGTTGTTGTTGTTGTTGTTTATTTGACGTTGTTGTTGTTGTTTATTTAACGTTGTTGTTGTTGTTGTTTATTTGACATTGTTGTTGTTGACGGTGTTGTTGTTGTTGTTTATTTGACGTTGTGGTTGTTGTTGTTTATTTGACGTTGTTGTTGTTGTTGTTGTTTATTTGACGTTGTTGTTGTTGTTGACATAGTTGTTGTTGTTGTTGTTGTTTATTTGACGTTGTTGTTGTTGTTGACGTTGTTGTTGTTGTTGTTTATTTGTCGTTGTTGTTGTTGTTGACATAGTTGTTGTTGTTGTTGTTGTTTATTTGACGTTGTTGCTGTTGTTGTTGACGTTGTTGTTGTTGTTGTTATTGTTTCTTTGACGTTGTTGTTGTTGTTGTTTATTTGACATTGTTGTTGTTGTTTATTTGACTTTGTTGTTGTTGTTGTTGTTTATTTGACATTGTTGTTGTTGTTTATTTGACTTTGTTGTTGTTGTTGTTGTTTATTTGACGTTGTTGTTGTTGTTGTTGACTTAGTTGTTGTTGTTAATTATTTGACGTTGTTGTTGTTGTTGTTGACGTTGTTGTTTATTTGACGTTGTTGTTGTTGTTTACGTTGTTTTTGTTTACGTTGTTGTTTATTTGACGTTGTTGTTTATTTGACGTTGTTGTTGTTGTTGTTTATTTGACGTTGTTGTTGTTGACGTTGTTGTTGTTGTTTATTTTACTTTGTTGTTGTTGACGTTGTTGTTGTTGTTGTTATTGTTTATTTGACGTAGTTGTTGTTGTTGACGTTGTTGTTGTTGTTGTTTATTTGACATTTTTGTTGTTGTTGTTGTTGTTGTTGTATATTTGACGTTGTTGTAGTTGTTATTGTTGTTGTTGTTATTGTTGTTTATTTGACATTGTTGTTGTTGTTGTTGTTGTTTATTTGACGTTGTTGTTGTTGTTTATTTGACGTTGTTGTTTATTTGACGTTGTTGTTGTTGACGGTGTTGTTATTGTTGTTGTCTGTTTGACATTGTTGTCGTTGTTGTTGTTGTTGACGTTGTTGTTGTTTATTTGACGTTGTTGTTTTTGTTGTTGTTCTTTATTTGACGTTGTTATTGTTTATTTGACGTTGTTGTTGTTTATTTAACGTTGTTGTTGTTGACGTTGTTGTTGTTGTTATTGTTTATTTGACGTTGTTGTTGTTGTTTATTTGACGTAGTTGTTGTTGTTGACGTTGTTCTTGTTGTTGTTGTTTATTTGACGTTGTTGTTGTTGTTGTTGACGTTGTTGTTTATTTGACGTTGTTGTTGTTGTTGTTTACGTTGTTGTTTATTTGACGTTGTTGTTTATTTGACGTTGTTGTTGTTGTTTATTTGACGTTGTTGTTGTTGACGTTGTTGTTGTTGTTTATTTGACGTTGTTGTTGTTGACGTTGTTGTTGTTGTTGTTGTTATTGTTTATTTGACGTAGTTGTTGTTGTTGACGTTGTTGTTGTTGTTGTTTATTTGACATTGTTGTTGTTGTTGTTGTTGTTGTATATTTGACGTTGTTGTAGTTGTTATTGTTGTTGTTGTTGTTGTTTATTTGACATTGTTGTTGTTGTTGTTTATTTGACGTTGTTGTTGTTGTTTATTTGACGTTGTTGTTTATTTGACGTTGTTGTTGTTGACGGTGTTGTTGTTGTTGTTGTCTGTTTGACATTGTTGTCGTTGTTGTTGTTGTTGACGTTGTTGTTGTTTATTTGACGTTGTTGTTTTTGTTGTTGTTCTTTATTTGACATTGTTATTGTTTATTTGACGTTGTTGTTGTTGTTTATTTAACGTTGTTGTTGTTGACGTTGTTGTTGTTGTTATTGTTTATTTGACGTTGTTGTTGTTGTTTATTTGACGTAGTTGTTGTTGTTGACGTTGTTCTTGTTGTTGTTGTTTATTTGACGTTTTTGTTGTTGTTGATGTTGTTGTTGTTGTTGTTGTTGTTTATTTGACGTTGTTGTTGTTGTTTATTTGACGTTGTTGTTGTTGTTGACATAGTTGTTGTTGTTGTTGTTTATTTGACGTTGTTGACGTTGTTGTTGTTGTTGTTTATTTGACGTTGTTGTTGTTGTTGTTTATTTGACATTGTTGTTGTTGTTGACGTTGTTGTTGTTGTTTATTTGACATTGTTGTTGTTGTTGTGGACGTTGTTGTTGTTGTTGTTTATTTGACTTTGTTGTTGTTGTTGTTGTTTATTTGACGTTGTTGTTGTTGTTGACTTAATTGTTGTTGTTGTTTATTTGACGTTGTTGTTGTTGTTGACGTTGTTGTTTATTTGACGTTGTTGTTGTTGTTTATTTGACGTTGTTGTTGTTGTTGACGTTGTTGTTGTTGTTTATTTGACGTTGTTGTTGTTATTTATTTGACATTGTTGTTGTTGTTGACGTTGTTGTTGTTGTTGTTGTTTATTTGACATTGTTGTTGTTGTTGTTGTTGACGTTGTTGTTGTTGTTGTTGTTGTTGTTTATTTGACGTTGTTTTAGTATTGTTGTTTATTTGATATTGTTGTTGTTATTTATTTGACGTTGTTGTGGGTGACATTGTTGTTGTTGTTTATTTGACGTTGTTGTTGTTGTTTATTTGACGTAGTTGTTGTTGTTGACGTTATTGTTGTTGTTGACGTTATTGTTGTTGTTGTTGTTGTTGTTTATTTGACGTTTTTGTTGTTGTTGATGTTGTTGTTGTTGTTGTATATTTGACGTTGTTGTTGTTGTTATTGTTGTTGTTGTTGTTGTTTATTTGACATTGTTGTTGTTGTTTATTTGACGTTGTTGTTGTTGTTTATTTGACGTTGTTGTTGTTGTTGTTTATTTGACGTTGTTGTTGTTGACGGTGTTGTTGTTGTTGTAGTAGTTTATTTGACATTGTTGTTGTTGTTGTTGACGTTGTTGTTGTTTATTTGACGTTGTTGTTGTTGTTGTTCTTTATTTGATGTTGTTATTGTTTATTTGACGTTGTTGTTGTTGTTTATTTGACGTTGTTGTTGTTGTTTATTTGACGTAGTTGTTGTCATTGACGTTGTTGTTGTTGTTGTTTATTTGACGTTTTTGTTATTGTTGACATTGTTGTTGTTATTGTTTATTTGACGTTGTTGTTGTTGTTGTTGTTTATTTGACGTAGTTATTGTTATTGACGTTGTTGTTGTTGTTGTTGTTTATTTGACGTTTTTGTTGTTGTTGATGTTGTTGTTGTTGTTGTTTTTTATTTGACGTTGTTGTTGTTCTTGTTGTTGTTTATTTGACGTTGTTGTTGTTGTTGTTTATTTGACATGTTGTTGTTGTTTATTTGACGTTGTTGTTGTTGTTGTTTATTTGACGTTGTTGTGGTTATTTATTTGACGTTGTTGATGTTGTTGTTGTTTATTTGACGTTGTTGTTGTTGTTGTTTATTTGATGTTGTTGTTGACGTTGTTGTTGTTGTTTTTGTTATTTATTTGATGTTGTTGTTGTTGTTTTTGTTGTTGTTATTGTTGTTTATTTGATGTTGTTTTAGTTGTTGTTGTTTATTTGACGTTGTTGTTGTTGTTGTTGTTGTTATTGTTGTTTATTTGATGTATGTTTAGTTGTTGTTGTTTATTTGACGTTGTTGTTGTTTTTTATTTGTTGTTGTTGTTGTTTATTTGACATTGTTGTTGTTGTTTATTTGACGTTGTTGTAGTTGTTTAATTGACGTTGTTGTTGTTGTTGTTTATTTGACGTTATTGTTGTTGTTATTGTTGTTGTTGTTGTTGTTGTTTATTTGACGTTGTTGTTATTGTTGTTTATTTGACGCTGTTGTTGTTGTTGTTGTTTATTTGATGTTGTTGTTGTTGTTGACGTTGTTGTTGTTGTTATTTATTTGACATTGTTGTTGTTGTTATTGTTTATTTGACGTTGTTGTTGCTGTTGTTTATTTGGCGTTGTTGTTGTTGTTGTTGTTGTTGTTGTTTATTTGACGTTGTTGTTGTTGTTGACATTGTTTTTGTTGTTGTCTATTTGACGTTGTTTTTGTTGTTGTTTCTTTGACGTTGTTGTTGTTGTTGTTGTTTATTTGACGTTGTTGTTGTTATTGTTTATTTGACGTTGTTGTTGTTGTTGTTTATTTGACATTGTTGTTGTTGACGGTGTTGTTGTTGTTGTTGTTTATTTGACGTTGTGGTTGTTGTTGTTTATTTGACGTTGTTGTTGTTGACGTTGTTGTTGTTGTTGTTTATTTGACGTTGTTGTTGTTGTTGACATAGTTGTTGTTGTTGTTGTTTATTTGACATTGTTGTTGTTGTTGACGTTGTTGTTGTTGTTTATTTGACGTTGTTGTTGTTGTTGACGTTGTTGTTGTTGTTGTTTAGTTGTCGTTGTTGTTGTTGTTGACATAGTAGTTGTTGTTGTTGTTTATTTGACGTTGTTGTTGTTGTTGACGTTGTTGTTGTTGTTGTTGTTTATTTGACGTTGTTGTTGTTGTTTATTTGACATTGTTGTTGTTGTTGACGTTGTTGTTGTTGTTTTTGTTTATTTGACATTGTTGTTGTTGTTTATTTGACTTTGTTGTTGTTGTTGTTGTTTATTTGACGTTGTTGTTGTTGTTGTTGACTTAGTTGTTGTTGTTGTTTATTTGACGTTGTCGTTGTTGTTGACGTTGTTGTTTATTTGACGTTGTTGTTATTGTTTACGTTGTTGTTTATTTGACATTGTTGTTGTTGTTTATTTGACGTTGTTGTTGTTGACGTTGTTGTTGTTCTTTATTTGACGTTGTTATTGTTTATTTGACGTTGTTGTTGTTGTTGTTGTTGTTGTTGTTTATTTAACGTTGTTGTTGACGTTGTTGTTGTTGTTATTGTTTATTTGACGTTGTTGTTGTTTATTTGACGTAGTTGTTGTTGTTTACGTTGTTGTTGTTGTTGTTGTTTATTTAACGTTTTTGTTGTTGTTGATGTTGTTATTGTTGTTGTTTATTTGACGTTGTTGTTGTTGTTGTTTATTTGACGTTGTTGTTGTTGTTGTTTATTTAACGTTGTTGTTGTTGTTTTTGTTTATTTGACATTGTTGTTATTGATGGTGTTGTTGTTGTTGTGGTTTATTTGACGTTGTGGTTGTTGTTGTTTATTTGACGTTGTTGTTGTTGTTGTTTATTTGACGTTGTTGTTGTTGTTGACATAGTTGTTGTTGTTGTTGTTTATTTGACGTTGTTGTTGTTGTTGACGTTGTTGTTGTTGTTGTTTATTTGTCGTTGTTGTTGTTGTTGACATAGTTGTTATTGTTGTTGTTGTTTATTTGACGTTGTTGTTGTTGTTGACGTTGTTGTTGTTGTTGTTGTTGTTGTTGTTGTTTATTTGACGTTGTTGTTGTTGTTTATTTGACATTGTTGTTGTTGTTGACGTTGTTGTTGTTGTTTATTTGACATTGTTGTTGTTGTTGTTGTTGACGTTGTTGTTGTTGTTGTTTATTTGACTTTGTTGTTGTTGTTGGTGTTTATTTGACGTTGTTGTTGTTGTTGACTTAATTGTTGTTGTTGTTTATTTGACGTGGTTGTTGTTGTTGACGTTGTTGTTTATTTGAAGTTGTTGTTGTTGTTTATTTGACGTTGTTGTTGTTGTTGACGTTGTTGTTGTTGTTTATTTGACGTTGTTGTTGTTATTTATTTGACATTGTTGTTGTTGTTGACGTTGTTGTTGTTGTTGTTTATTTGACATTGTTGTTGTTATTGTTGTTGACGTTGTTGTAGTTGTTGTTGTTGTTGTTTATTTGACGTTGTTTTAGTATTGTTGGTTATTTGATATTGTTGTTGTTATTTATTTGACGTTGTTGTGGGTGACATTGTTGTTGTTATTTATTTGACGTTGTTGTTGTTGTTTATTTGACGTAGTTGTTGTTGTTGACGTTATTGTTGTTGTTGACGTTATTGTTGTTGTTGTTGTTTATTTGACATTTTTGTTGTTGTTGTTGTATATTTGACGTTGTTGTTGTTGTTATTGTTGTTGTTGTTGTTGTTTATTTGACATTGTTGTTGTTGTTGTTTATTTGACGTTGTTGTTGTTGTTTATTTGACGTTGTTGTTGTTGTTTATTTGACATTGTTGTTGTTGATGGTGTTGTTGTTGTTGTAGTTGTTTATTTGACATTGTTGTTGTTGTTGTTGACGTTGTTGTTGTCTATTTGACGTTGTTTTTGTTGTTGTTCTTTATTTTATGTTGTTATTGTTTATTTGACGTTGTTGTTGTTGTTTATTTGACGTTGTTGTTGTTGTTGTTTATTTGACGTTGTTGTTGTTGACTGTGTTGTTGTTGTTGTTTATTTGACGTTGTTGTTGTTGTTGTTGTTTATTTGACGTTGTTGTTGTTGACGTTGTTGTTGTTGTTGTTTATTTGACGTTGTTGTTGTTGTTGACATAGTTGTTGTTGTTGTTGTTGTTTATTTGACATTTTTGTTGTTGTTGATGTTGTTGTTGTTTTCGTTGTTGTTTATTTGACGTTGTTGTAGTTGTTTAATTGACGTTGTTGTTGTTGTTTATTTGACGTTGTTGTTGTTGGTGTTGTTATTGTGGTTGTTGTTGTTTATTTGACGTTATTGTTGTTGTTGTTTATTTGACGCTATTGTTGTTGTTATTGTTTATTTGACGTTGTTGTTGTTGTTGTTTATTTGACGTTGTTGTTGTTGTTTATTTGACATTATTGTTGTTGTTATTGTGTATTTGACGTTGTTGTTGTTGTTGTTTATTTGGCGTTGTTGTTGTTGTTGACGTTGTTGTTGTTGTTGTTTATTTGACGTTGTTGTTGTTGTTGACGTTGTTTTTGTTGTTGTTTATTTGACGTTGTTGTTGTTGTTGTTTATTTGACGTTGTTGTTGTTGTTTGTTTGACGTTGTTGTTGTTGTTGTTTATTTGACATTGTTGTTGCTGACGGTGTTGTTGTTGTTGTTTATTTGACGTTGTTGTTGTTGTTGTTGTTTATTTGACGTTGTTGTTGTGGACGTTGTTGTTGTTGTTGTTTATTTGACGTTGTTGTTGTTGTTGACATAGTTGTTGTTGTTGTTGTTTATTTGACGTTGTTGTTGTTGTTTATTTGGCGTTGTTGTTGTTGTTGTTGTTGACGTTGTTGTTGTTGTTGTTTATTTGACGTTGTTGTTGTTGTTGACGTTGTTTTTGTTGTTGTTTATTTGACGTTGTTGTTGTTGTTTATTTGACGTTGTTGGTGTTGTTGTTTATTTGACGTTGTTGTTGTTGTTTATTTGACGTTGTTGTTGTTGTTTATTTGACATTGTTGTTGTTGACGGTGTTGTTGTTGTTTATTTGACGTTGTTGTTGTTGTTTATTTGACGTTGTTGTTGTTGTTGTTGTTTATTTGACGTTGTTGCTGTTGTTGACATAGTTGTTGTTGTTGTTTATTTGACATTGTTGTTGTTGTTGTTGTTGTTGACGTTGTTGTTGTTGTTTATTTGACTTTGTTGTTGTTTTTGTTGTTGTTGTTGTTTATTTGACGTTGTTGTTGTTGTTGACTTAATTGTTGTTGTTGTTTATTTGACGTTGTTGTTGTTGTTGACGTTGTTGTTTATTTGACGTTGTTGTTGTTGTTTATTTGACGTTGTTGTTGTTGTTGACGTTGTTGTTGTTGTTGTTTATTTGACGTTGTTGTTGTTATTCATTTGACATTGTTGTTGTTGTTGACGTTGTTGTTGTTGTTGTTTATTTGACATTGTTGTTATTGTTGTTGACGTTGTTGTTGTTGTTGTTGTTTATTTGACGTTGTTTTAGTATTGTTGTTTATTTGACATTGTTGTTGTTATTTATTTGATGTTGTTGTGGGTGACATTGTTGTTGTTGTTTATTTGACGTTGTTGTTGTTTATTTGACGTAGTTGTTGTTGGTGAGGTTATTGTTGTTGTTGACGTTATTGTTGTTGTTGTTGACGTTATTGTTGTTGTTGCTGTTTATTTGACGTTTTTGTTGTTGTTGATGTTGTTGTTGTTGTTGTTGTATATTTGACGTTATTGTTGTTGTTATTGTTGTTGTTGTTGTTGTTGTTGTTTATTTGACATTGTTGTTGTTGTTGTTTATTTGACGTTGTTGTAGTTGTTTAATTGACGTTGTTGTTGTTGTTGTTGTTGTTTATTTGACGTTGTTGTTGTTGTTGTTATTGTTGTTGTTGTTGTTGTTGTTTATTTGACGTTGTTGTTGTTGTTGTTTATTTAACGCTGTTGTTGTTGTTGTTGTTGTTGTTTATTTGACGTTGTTGTTGTTGTTGACGTTGTTGTTTATTTGACATTGTTGTTGTTGTTATTGTTTATTTGACGTTGTTGTTGTTGTTTATTTGGCGTTGTTGTTGTTGTTGACGTTGTTGTTGTTGTTGTTTATTTGACGTTGTTGTTGTTGACATTGTTTTTGTTGTTGTTTATTTGACGTTGTTTTGTTGTTGTTTCTTTGACGTTGTTGTTGTTGTTGTTTATTTGACGTTGTTGTTGTTGTTGTTTATTTGACGTTGTGGTTGTTGTTGTTTATTTGACGTTGTTGTTGTTGACGTTGTTGTTGTTTATGTTTATTTGACGTTGTTGTTGTTGTTGACATAGTTGTTGTTGTTGTTGTTTATTTGACGTTGTTGTTGTTGTTGACGTTGTTGTTGTTTATTTGACGTTGTTGTTGTTGTTGTTTATTTGACGTTGTTGTTGTTGTTTATTTGACGTTGTTGTTGTTGTGAACGTTGTTATTGTTGTTGTGGTTGTTGTTTATTTGACGTTGTTGTTGTTGTTGTTTATTTGACATTGTTGTTGTTATTGACGTTGTTGTTGTTGTTGTTGTTTATTTGACATTTTTGTTGTTGTTGTTGTTGTTGTTATTGTTGTTGTTGTTTATTTGACTTTGTTGTTGTTGCTGTTTATTTGACGTTGTTGTTGTTGTTGTTGACTTAGTTGTTGTTGTTGTTTATTTGACGTTGTTGTTGTTGTTGACGTTGTTGTTTATTTGACGTTGTTGTTGTTGTTTATTTGACGTTATTGTTGTTGTTGAAGTTGTTGTTGTTGTTTATTTGACGTTGTTGTTGTTGACGTTGTTGTTGTTGTTATTGTTTATTTAACGTAGTTGTTGTTGTTGACGTTGTTATTGTTGTTGTTTATTTGACGTTTTTGTTGTTGTTGATGTTGTTGTTGTTGTATATTTGACGTTGTTGTAGTTGTTATTGTTGTTGTTGTTGTCGTTGTTGTTTATTTGACATTGTTGTTGTTGTTGTTTATTTGACGTTGTTGTCGTTGTTGTTGTTGTTGATGTTGTTGTTGTTTATTTGACGTTGTTGTTTTTGTTGTTGTTCTTTATTTGACGTTGTTATTGTTTATTTGACGTTGTTGTTGTTGTTTATTTAACGTTGTTGTTGTTGACGTTGTTGTTGTTGTTATTGTTTATTTGACGTTGTTGTTATTGTTTATTTGACGTAGTTGTTGTTGTTGACGTTGTTGTTGTTGTTGTTTAATAAACAACAACAACAACAACGTCAATTAAACAACTACAACAACGTCAAATAAACAACAACGAAAACAACAACAACATCAACAAAAACAAAAACGTCAAATAAACAACAACAACAACAACTATGTCAACAACAACAACAACGTCAAATAAACAACTACAACAACGTCAAATAAACAACAACGAAAACAACAACAACATCAACAACAACAAAAACGTCAAATAAACAACAACAACAACAACAACTATGTCAACAACAACAACAACGTCAAATAAACAACAACAACAATGTCAACAACAACAACGTCAAATAAACAACAACAACAACACCGTCCAATAAACAACAACAACAACAACACCGTCAACAACAACAACGTCAAATAAACAACAATAACAACAACAACAACGTCAAATAAACAACAACAACAACAACAACGTCAAATAAACAACAACAATAACAACGTCAAATAAAGAATAACAACGTCAAATAAAGAACAACAACAACAACAACGTCAAATAAACAACAACAACGTCAACAACAACAACAACAATGTCAAATAAACAACAACAACAACAACAACAACAACACCGTCAACAACAACAATGTCAAATAAACAACAACAACAACAACGTCAAATAAACAACAACAATAACGTCAAATAAACAACAACAACAATGTCAAATAAACAACAACAACAACAACAATAACAACAACAACAACGTCAAATATACAACAACAATATCAACAACAACAAAAACGTCAAATAAACAACAACAACAACAACAACAATAACGTCAACAACAACAACAACTACGTCAAATAAACAACAACAACAACAACAACAACGTCAAATAAACAACAACAACAATGTCACCTACAACAACGTCAAATAAATAACAACAACAATGTCAAATAAACAACAATACTAAAACAACGTCAAATAAACAACAACAACAACATCAACAACGTCAACAACAACAACAACAATGTCAAATAAACAACAACAACAACAACAACGTCAACAACAACAACAGCAATGTCAAATAAATAACAACAACAACGTCAAATAAACAACAACAACAACGTCAACAACAACAACAACAACGTCAAATAAACAACAACAACAACAACAATGTCAAATAAACAACAACGTCAACAACAACAACAACAACGTCAAATAAACAACAACAACAACAATTAAGTCAACAACAACAACAACGTCAAATAAACAACTACAACAACAACAAAGTCAAATAAACAACTACAACAACATCAACAACAACAACAACAATGTCAAATAAACAACAACAACAACAACGTCAACAACAACAACAATGTCAAATAAACAACAACAACAATGTCAAATAAACAACAACAACAACGTCAACAACAACAACAACGTCAAATAAACAACAACAACAATTATGTCAACAACAACAACAACGTCAAATAAACAACAACAACAACAACGTCAAATAAACAACAACAACAACACCGTCAACAACAACAACGTCAAATAAACAACAACAACAACAACGTCAAATAAACAACAACAACAACAACAACATCAACAACAACAAAAACGTCAAATAAACAACAACAACAACGTCAACAATAACAACAACGTCAAATAAACAACAACAACGTCAAATAAACAATAACAACAACAACGTCAACAACAACAACAACAACAACAACAACGTTAAATAAACAACAACAACAACAACGTCAAATAAACAATAACAACGTCAAATAAAGAACAACAACAAAAACAACAACGTCAAATAAACAACAACAACGTCAACAACAACAACAACGACAACAATGTCAAACAGACAACATCAACAACACCGTCAAAAACAACAACGTCAAATAAACAACAACATCAAATAAACAACAACAACAACAACGTCAAATAAACAACAACAACAACAATGTCAAATAAACAACAACAACAACAACAATAACAACTACAACAACGTCAAATATACAACAACAACAACATCAACAACAACAAAAATGTCAAATAAACAACAACAACAACAACAACAACGTCAACAACAACAACTACGTGAAATAAACAATAACAACAACAACAACGTCAACAACAACGTCAAATAAACAACAACAACGTCAACAACAACAACAACGTCAAATAAACAACAACAACAACAACGTCAAATAAACAACAACGTAAACCACAACAACAACTTCAAATAAACAACAACAACAACTAAGTCAACAACAACAACAACAACAACGTCAAATAAACAACAACAACAACAAAGTCAAATAAACAAATACAACAACAACAACAATGTCAAATAAACAACAACAACAACGTCAACAACAACAACAATGTCAAATAAACAACAACAACAACAACAACGTCAAATAAACAACAACAACAACAACAACGTCAACAACAACAACAACGTCAAATAAACAACAACAACAACTATGTCAACAACAACAACAACAACGATAAATAAATAACAACAACAACAACGTCAACAACAACAACAACGTCAAATAAACAACAACAACAACAACAACTATGTCAACAACAACAACAACGTCAAATAAACAACAACAACAACAACAACGTCAACAACAACAACGTCAAATAAACAACAACAACCACAACGTCAAATAAACAACAACAACAACAACACCGTCAACAATAACAATGTCAAATAAACAACAACAACAACAACAACGTCAAATAAACAACAACAACAACAACAACGTCAAATAAACAACAACAACAACAACGTCAAAGAAATAACAACAAAAACAACGTCAAATAAACAACAACAAAAACAATGTCAACAACAACAACAACGTCAAATAAACAACAACAACAACAACGTCAACAACAAAAACAACAACGCCAAATAAACAACAACAACAACAACGTCAAATAAACAATAACAACAACAACAACAATGTCAAATAAACAACAACAACAACAACAACGTCAACAACAACAACAACAACGTCAAATAAACAACAACAACAACAACGTCTAATAAACAACAACAACAATGGCAAATAAACAACAACAACAACAATAACAACAACAACGACGTTAAATAAATAACAACAACGACAACAACGTCAATTAAACAACTACAACAACGTCAAATAAACAACAACAACAATGTCAAATAAACAACAACAACAATAACAATAACAACAACAACGTCAAATATACAACAACAACAACAACATCAACAACAACAAAAACGTCAAATAAACAACAACAACAACAATAACGTCAACAACAACAATAACGTCAACAACAACAACTACGTCAAATAAACAACAACAACAACGTCAAATAAACAACAACAACAATGTCACCCACAACAACGTCAAATAAATAACAACAACAATGTCAAATAAACAACAATACTAAAACAACGTCAAATAAAAAACAACAACAACAACGTCAACAACAACAACAACAATGTCAAATAAACCACAACAACAACAACGTCAACAGCAACAACAATGTCAAATAAATAACAACAACAACGTCAAATAAACAACAACAACAACGTCAACAACAAGAACAACGTCAAATAAACAACAACAACAACGTCAAATAAACAACAACGTCAACAACAACAACAACAACGTCAAATAAACAACAACAATAATTAAGTCAACAACAACAACAACAACGTCAAATAAACAACAACAACAACAACAATAACAACAACAACAAAGTCAAATAAACAACAACAACAACAACGTCAACAACAACAACAATGTCAAATAAACAACAATAACAACGTCAACAACAACAATAATGTCAAATAAACAACAACAACTACGTCAAATAAACAACAACAACAACAACAACGTCAACAACAACAACAACGTCAAATAAACAACAACAACAACAACAACTATGTCAACAACAACAACAACGTCAAATAAACAACAACAACAACAACAACAACGTCAACAACAACAATGTCAAATAAGCAACAACAACAACAACGTCAAATAAACAACAACAACAACACCGTCAACAACAACGACGTCAAATAAACAACAACAACAACGTCAAATAAACAACAACAACAACAACAACATCAACAACAACAAAAACGTCAAATAAACAACAACAACAACGTCAACAACAACAACTACGTCAAATAAACAACAACAACAACGTCAAATAAACAATAACAACAACAACAACGTCAACAACAACAACGTTAAATAAACAACAACAACAACGTCAAATAAACAATAACAATGTCAAATAAAGAACAACAACAAAAACAACAACGTCAAATAAACAACAACAACGTCAACAACAACAACAACAACAACGACAACAATGTCAAACAGACAACAACAACAACAACACCATCAACAACAACAACAACGTCAAATAAACAACAGCGTCAAATAAACAACAACAACGTCAAATAAACAACAACAACAACAATGTCAAATAAACAACAACAACAACAACAATAACAACTACAACAACGTCAAATATACAACAACAACAACAACAACATCAACAACAACAAAAACGTCAAATAAACAACAACAACAACGTCAACAACAACAACTACGTCAAATAAAAAATAACAACAATAACAACAACAACAACGTCAACAACAACAACGTCAAATAAACAACAACAACAACGCCAACAACAACTTTTGTAATGATTCTTGTTTGAATGTATACAAAGGTGTTTTTGTCTTTTGAAAAGTTTTCAATGTTTGAAAGTAGGGTTTTGAAATTGTGTTGTGAAGTGTGTTTGGAAAATAGCAAGGATGTTTTGCAAGCTTTTGATCAAGTAACTAAGAGTTGTCTACCCTATTTTACTCAAAGATCTTTCTTATGTTTTTAACCCTTTTAACAGTGTTGTTTCACCATTGTATTTGGTGAACAACCTTGTGTTAGGATGTTAAACGGGACAGGCGTGGGTCATCGTATAGACCATGATAGCAATAGTGTCAAGTATTTTTGGAAATTTTCTTGAGGGACTTGATCATTTTGTTTAGGCAACTCAGATAGCGTCATCGAGGGACTATGATCTTTTGTTTTGTTTTTGTTTTGCCAAAGTACTTGACATGCAACCATGGCCCATTTTTGAAGGCAACAAGTGGATTGTAACCCTAGGGGTGCAAGTGTGCATTGTGTTTGTTTTTCATGCATTTGTCTTTGATTAGGTCAAACTATTTGTTGGTTTTGATTTTTGCATACAAACCCTAAGTCTAATCATGGCATAATTGAAAGCATTTAAAGGTGCGAGAATTTAAATTCTACACTATTACAACATGATATAGGGAGGGGGTACAATTTTGAATTGGGGATTATTTAGACAAGAAATTAAATTCTAAATTATTACAACCAAATTGAATGTGCAAAGCATAATATTTATGTACAATAAATACAATAAATAAACCTTAAATAAAATGTATCATGCAAAAAATGTTTTTATGTATGCAAAAAGTATTTTTAATGTGAAATGTAAATAAATAAAAAAGTCAATTTCAATTATTTTTGTTTTTTAGGGCAAAAACCCTAATTTCTTAAATAAATAGTATTATTTATTATTTATGTACAACAATGGATCAATTTGTATAAAAAATAAAAGTATATTGAGAAAAAGGTATTTTTAATATAAAATATTAATAAAATAAAAATATATCATTTTTGGGTTTTTTCTTGTTCTAATTATTTAATAAAATATATATATATATATATATATATATATATATATATATATATATATATATATATATATATATATATATATATATATATATATATATATATATATATATATATATATATATATATATATATATATATATATATATATATATATATATATATATATATATATATATATATATATATATATATATATATGTATTAAATATATTAAGTGTATAAAAATAATATAAATTATTTACAAAAATAAAATATATTCAAGAAAATGTTTTCAAATGTGTATAAAAATAATAAATGAAAATAAATGTATTATTTGTATTTTTTTAATTTAAACAAAATGACATAAAAATATATAAACATTTTTATACTAGTAAAAATAAAAATAAATACCAAATAAATGGAAAAAATTTATATAAATAATTTTTTGGCATTTTTTATATTTATACATAAAATAATAAAGTTAGAATAAAAATAAAAATGCAAAAATGACAAATATGCAAGGAAATGGGCCAGGGGGGGTGTGAACTGAAAATGTAAGTGTTAGAAGCAAAAATAACCAGGCCCAGCCCAGTCAACTTCGTCTTCTTCCTCAGTTCAAACAAAAACGTGCGTTTTCCACACAAACTGCTATCTCCTGATTCTGTGCTTTTTTGACAAAACTCATAACATGAAATTTGTAGAGCATCAAACAACGAATCTAACCATATAAAAAACTTAAGCTAACTCTCAAAGACCAGAGAGAATTTCTCTGGCCCTAATTTCTAACCTAGTTTTTTCAGAAAGTTCATGGATGAAATTCTCCTAGCACGATTAATGTAAATGAAAACTAAGCACGTGTATGGTTTCAGGGCTATGAATACAACATCTTTCATTCACAAACCTAAGTCGAACTATTCCTAAATAGAGAGATAGAAGTTCATGAAATACCTGTTTCAGTTGACTTCGAGCTGGACAATGCAGCAACTTCCAAGGGTGCTTGAGGTTCTTTTGAGCTTGCCTGAGGTCCACTGAAGCTTTCCCAATGCTTAGTTTGTTTTGAAGTAGCCTGAATCGTGCTACAGAACTCAACCTGCAAAGCTTCCAAACAAAAATGGCAATGTGTGTTAATGGAGTTACAGCAACTTGTGAATGATCTTGATAGCTTAGGTAGGTTGATTGGAATGTGTTTGAAGTAGTTTTGGACAAAACGCACGAGGGAATTTGAATGTGGCTTGCAATATGCAGAACTGGCCCTGTTTTGCAAGAAAATGGGGATTTTATGCACAAGGAGGTTTTAGTGGTCAAGGACTCGTGTTTATGGCTTGCTAGGGTATGTGAAACTTGTTTGATAACTTTGTTTTAGTTGGTTTTATCAAATGTGTGAGATGCCTTGTGTTTGACAAGTTTTCTTATCCTTGAAGCAAGAAAGTGGAAGTGAGGTTATAGGCTTGTACAGGCCATCTTATCATCCTGCATACAACCCTCTTGGCCCCTCTAATTAGTGGATTTGCTTTGCAGCATAAGATATTGTTCAAGGCTCTAGGATGCTGTTTTGACATAAAGCAAAGTTCAAGCAAAAATGGCAATGTTGCTTTTTCCATTTAAGGATTAAACTAGTGTACAATACCCTAATGACCAAGACAATGCATTGGCTCAATGGATTTGCATTAAATTATGGAGTACAAACTGGTTTAGAGGCCTGTAATTGTGAACCAAGCTAGCTAGGTCAGATTTGCAAGTGGTATGAACATGTATTGGCCATGGTTGCAAAGTGAGTTTTTGCCAACTTCAAGCATTCGAATCTCTCTAACCACAAATGTGTTTGAGGAGTTCTTGGACAATTTGGAAAGCTTGCAACATGTACTACAATCCATCTTTGAAATTAAACTTAATACTCCAAGTGGAACTATGTGAAAAATGGCCAAGAAGATGGGTCAAAATCCTGCCTAAAAACTAGGGCAAAATTTCTCTAAGTTAAAAGTTTTAGGGACCCTTGTTCCAAAACTCATAACTTGAGATCCAAGCTTCTTTTGAGAAAACTTTGTGAATAAAAGTTGTAGACTTTGTGATGGACTACAACTTTCATGTTGTAAGTTTTGTTTGAATCCATTTTCATCTTGGTGAAAAAAGGGGACAAATTTAGGAAAAAATAAGAAAATTTTATAACTTAGAAAATTTCTCTGTTATGAAATTTTTCCATTTTAAACCCTAATTTGCAATTTTGGGTTTCTTGATGAACAAGTTTCATAATTTGACATGTATTGATGAAAAATGACCCTTGGCACTTGATTTTGACCAAAAAGTCAAAGTTTGACTTTTCAGTATACAGTCAAATTTTGATCAGTTGACTGAAAAATTCATCTGTCAATCCTATGCATTTGAGATCTTTTGAACTTGTTGAATGGGTCAATACAATGTCATTGAGTCCTTGTGTCCATGGTTGAGCTTGATTTTCCTTTGGCTAGGTCAAACAGTCAAAAATTGCCTTTGTACAGTCAAAACCCTAAAAATGGCCATTTTGCCCTTTTGGTGATCTGATCAAATTTCTTGTGGAATTGTGATCCAAACTTGATCAAATGATTCATATGAGTTCATAATGTTGATGTGGGTCAAAATTCATGAGGTTTGACTGTCAATTGGCCACAGTTGACTTTTTCCCCAATACAGCTGATTTCTAGGTCAACTGTCTAATTGACTGGGCAAAAATTTGAATCAAGGCTTGAAACTTGGTATCGACAAACTTGTGAGTCCAACATGAAGTATGAAAGTCATTTTGGGCATTGTGGTTCAAAACATTACTGTGCAAACTCAAACCCTAATTTTGGTCAACAGAGCAAGGAGGTGTCTTGAGCAGAGCAAACCCTAGCTTGATCTTGAATTCCAAGAGTCTTGTGATGAGAAATGTTGATGAAATGAGAGGGAAAATTGTGGGGTACAACACTCCTGTTATGAATTCCGCTCCGACTACCGTTGCTTATCAGAGACCGTCCCAGCAGGGGAATCAAGGGTATAATCAGAGAAGGGAGAACTATGATCCTATTCCCATGAGCTATGCAGGGCTACTACCAGCATTGATTTAGAAGAAGTTGGTCCAGACACGACCACCTCCCGCCATACCATCACCATTGCCTTGGTATTACAAAGCAGACCAGACGTGTGCCTTTCATCAGGGAGCACCAGGGCATAGTGTTGAGAATTGTTATCCTTTGAGGACTGAAGTGCAAAGGTTGGTGAAGTCTGGAATTCTATCTTTCAAAGATGTGGGACCTAATGTGAAAGACAATCCTCTACCCAAGCACGGGGGAGTGAATGCTGTAAATATGGTGGCCGGTTGTCCAGGCGACTTTCGAATTTTTGACATTAATCTGGTTAGAGGAGATTCGGTGAAGATGCATGCAGACCTCTGTGAATTTAGTTATTATACGCATGACCACGCCGGTTGTGCTATTTGTAGTACAGATATACAAGGTTGCGAGAAGATAAAGGCTGATTTACAAGAGATGATGGATGAAGGTTTAATCCATATAATCAGGCCTAAGGCGGAATATGAAGAGGAGGTGAATATGATTTCTGGATGTCCGGGTGAATTCAGAATTTTTGATGTGGATCATTTAAATGAGGATCTCGTGCAGTTTCATGCTACCTTCTGCCGTACTGCTGGTAAGGTGGAACACCAATATGGATCTTGCATAGTTTGTTGTCGAAATCCCCGAGGATGTTCAATTGTGAGAGAGGGTGTTCAGTTGCTGTTAGACAATGGAACTATCAAGATCACAGGTCAGAGAGATGATTATCATGAGATTGATATGGTTGAAGTTTGTTTGATGGAAGAAGAGTCAGAGGAAGAGTATGCCTCCGCGGATGAGTATTTCTCTTCAGATGAAGATTTTCTCTTCAGACGAAGATTTGTTTGCCGAAAATGACTTTTTTATGGCTGATTGTGTTGAGGAAGGGGTAAACGTAATTGTACCTTGTTTTGATGCACCCACTCATCTTGAGGTGGAGTACCATAGCAAACCAGCTGTTACCCCATTGGTAATTAGTCTGCCAGGTCCTGTTCCCTATGAATCAGACAAGGTTGTGCCTTACAAATACAACGCTACAATCTTAGAGGACGGGGTAGAGATTCCCATCCAGCCAATGCCTGATGTTGGAAATATAGCTGATAATAGCAGGGTGACCCATAGCGGTCGTGTGTTTGCGCCAGTTATTCGAAGAGATGTTGTTGCTGGAAAGAAAATTGTTGAGAACGATGAGCCTAAGAAGGCTAAAGGAGAGACTAGTGGAGCTACATTAGAGAAAGAAGTGGATGATATTTTGAAGATAATTAAGATGAGCGACTACAAAATTGTAGATCAGCTATTGCAGACTCCTTCCAAGATATCTATCCTAGCTTCATTAATGAATTCCTCTGCTCATAGAGAATCACTGATGAGAGTACTAGACCAAGCTTTTGTGGAGAATGACATGCCATTAGATCAATTCAGCAGCGTAATTGGAAACATTACATCATGTAACAATTTGAGTTTCTGCGATGATGAGTTACCAGACGAAGGGAGGAATCACAACCTGGCTCTCCACATATCTATGAACTGCAAGAATAATCTGTTGTCCAATGTGCTAATTGATAACGGATCCGCGCTGAATGTTATACCGAGGAGTACCCTCATGAAGTTAAAATATCAAGGAGCACCTATGCGCCCGAGTGGCATCATTGTGAAGGCTTTTGATGGGTCGAGGAAATCTGTCATCGGTGAAGTGGACTTACCCATCCATATAGGACCACATTTGTTCTTGATAACCTTCCAGGTCATGGACATTATTCCCGCATATAGTTGTTTGCTAGGACAACCATGGATACACGAAGCATGGGCTGTCACTTCGACTCTGCATCAGAAGTTAAAGTTTGTGCACAAAGGGAAGGTGGTGATCATAAATGGGGAGCAGGCGTTGTTGATATCCCATCTATCCTTTTTCAGTATCGTAGAAGCGGATGAGGCTGCTGTTGGAACCCAGTTCCAAGCCCTATCTATTGACAACATAAGGAGGAATTATAATTCTATGGTTTCGTTGAAGGACGCGCAGCAGGTTGTGCGCAGTGGTCATAATGCAGTTTGGGGAAAACTTGTGGATCCACCCGTGAACAAAAACAGAACTGGTTTGGGTTTCTCTTCGAAGAATGGCAAAGGCGAAAGTTTGAAGTCAAAGTCTTCTGTGAACAGTTATCATAATGTTTTCCGCAGTGGAGGGTACCTCCATCCAATTGGTTCTGGAATTTATGTTGTTGAAGAGCATGAAGCAGAGCAGGAAGTACCGAATTATGTGACGCATGGAGTCCGAGTTCAGAACTGGGTCACCATTGATGTTCCTTCTTGCATACATGTTTCAAAGTAATTTGTTTTGTTAATCTGTTTCTTTCTTTTGAAAAGCTTTCACTCTGCCCAAGGTGAAAGTATTGTATGGGCTTATCTGTTTGCTTTGATTTTTAAGATCATTAATAAAAGTTGTCTTTTCTTCTAAAAATATGTCTTTATTTTCTGCTTTTTCTTGGGAAATGGTAATCAAATAAAAAACCCTTTCAAAATAAATAATAACTGAAAATTAATCTGCATGATCACTTGTTATATGTGTCAGTTTCTAAAAGCAATCATAAATCACATGTGCAGATTAACTAAAAAACTCGTTGAATACAATGACCCTGCACCCTCTCCCAACTTTGAATGTCCTGTGTTTGGGGCTGAAGAAGAAGATTATGATGAGATTCCAGAAGATGTCTCACGGTTGCTTGAGCACGAGGAAAATACCATTCAGCCATATAAGGAGCCTTTGGAAGTGATTAATGTGGGTTCAGAAGAAGATCCGAAGGAAGTTAAGATTGGAGCATCGTTGCATCCTGATGTAAAGAGGGGTTGATTGAGTTGTTGAAAGAGTATGTGGATATTTTCGCTTGGTCTTATCAAGATATGCCTGGTCTAGATATAGACATTGTCGAGCATCGTTTGCTGTTGAAGCTAGAGTGTCCACCAGTTAAATAAAAGTTGAGAAGAACCCACCCAGATATGGCAGTAAAGATCAAAGAGGAGGTCCTAAAACAGATTAATGTTGGTTTTCTTGTGACGTTAGTGTATCCTCAATGGATTTCCAATATTGTCCCAGTACCTAAAAAAGACGGAAAAGTCCGCATGTGCGTAGATGACAGAGATCTAAATAAAGCTAGTCTGAAAGATGATTTTCCATTGCCTCACATTGACATGTTAATGGACAGCACAGCAAAATTCAAGGTATTCTCGTTCATGGATGGATTTTTCGGGTATAATCAAATAAGAATGGCTCCATAGGACATGGAAAAAACAACATTTATCACACCCTGGGGAACATTCTGTTACAGAGTGATGCCCTTCGGGTTGAAGAACGCTGATGCAACGTACCAGAGGGCAATGACTACCCTATTCCATGATCTGATGCAAAAGGAAATTGAAGTATATGTTGATGATATGATTGCAAAATCCCAAACTGAAGAAGGGCATATAAAAGATTTGTTGAAGTTGTTTCAGCGTTTGAGGAAGTATCATCTCCACTTGAATCCAAATAAGTGCCCCTTCGGAGTTAGATTAGGGAAATTGTTGGGTTTTATCGTTAGCCAAAAAGGAATTGAAGTTGACCCTGATAAAGACAAAGCAATTCAAGAAATGCCAGCACCAAGAACTGAAAAGCAAGTTAGGGGTTTCCTCGGGCGTTTGAATTATATTTCCAGATTCATTCCCACATGACTGCAAAGTGTGAACCGATCTTTAAGTTGTTAAAGAAATATCAAGGTTGTGTGTGGACGGATGAATGCCAAAGGGCATTTGAGAGTATTAAAGAGTATCTTCTTGAACCTCCTATCTTGCTCCCTCCCGTAGGAGGAAGACCGTTGATTATGTATCGAACAGTGTTAGATAAATCCATGGGTTGTATTCTGGGACAACAGGATGAAACAGGGAAGAAAGAGTTTGCCATTTATTATCTCATCAAAAAGTTCACTGATTGTGAGTCGCGGTATTCCATGCTAGAAAAAACGTGTTGTGCTTTGGCCTGAGCGGCAAAGCGTTTGCGGCAGTACATGTTGAATCATACCACTTGGTTGATCTCCAAAATGGATCCAATCAAGTATATTTTTGAGAAGCCTGCTCTTACTGGGAGAATTTCCCACTGGCAGATGTTGTTATCTGAATATGATATTGAGTACCGCACTCAAAAGGCTATTAAAAGTAGTGTGTTGGCAAATTATCTTGCTCACCAACTGGTAGAAGATCATCAGTTTGCAGAATATGAATTCCCCGATGAGGATGTGATGTTCCTGAAAGTGAAAGATTGTGATGAACCATTTCCTGAGGAAGGCCCCGACCCTGAATCTCGTTGGAGTATGATATTTGATGGAGCGTTGAATGCTTATGGTAAAGGAATTGGTGTTGTGATTGTCACTCCTCATGGATTGCACATTCCTTTTACTGCAAGGTTAACATTTGATTGCACTAATAATATGGAGGAATATGAGGCTTGCATCATGGGTCTTGAGGAAGCTATTGATCTCAGAATCAAAATTCTAGATGTGTATGGTGATTCAGCTTTGGTAATAAATCAGATTAAAGGAGAATGGGATACTCGTCACCCTGGCTTGATCCCTTACAAAGATTATGCTAGAAGATTACTACCCTTCTTCAATAAAGTTGAATTCCATCACATTCCTAGAGATGAAAATCAAATGGAGGATGCTCTGGCAACTCTGGCTTCCATGTACCAAGTGAATACTTGGAATGATATACCCCGTATTACAGTTCGACGGCTGGATAGGCCCGCTCATGTGTTTACGATAGAGGAGGTAGCAGATGAAAAACTTTGGTATTATGACATCCAACACTTTCTTCAGACTCAGGAATACCCGATTGGTGCATCGAGGAAAGATAGAAAGACACTGAGAAGATTGGCAGGCAGTTTCTTCCTCAATGAGAATGTGTTATACAAGAGAAATTATGACATGGTCTTGCTCAGATGCATGGATAGACACGAAGCAGACATGTTGATGCATGAGATTCATGAAGGTTCATTTGGCACTCATGCTAATGGGCATTCGATGGCTAAAAAGATGCTAAGGGCAGGTTACTATTGGTTGACAATGGAATCTGATTGTTACAAATTTGCAAAGAAGTGCCATAAATTCCAGATTTATGCAGACAAGGTCCATGTGCCTCCGACACTTCTCAATGTGATTTCCTCCCCGTGGCCTTTCTCTATGTGGGGTATAGACATGATCGGGATGATAGAACCCAAAGCTTCGAATGGACACCGTTTCATCTTGGTAGCAATTGACTACTTTACCAAATGGGTAGAGGTTGCTTCTTATGCCAATGTTACCAAACAGGTGGTTGTGCGTTTCATCAAAAACAATCTTATATGTCGGTATGGTGTGCCGAGTAGAATCATCACTAACAATGGCTCGAATTTGAACAACAAGATGATGACAGAACTGTGTGAAGAATTCGCGATTTTCCATCACAATTCGTCTCCATACAGGCCAAAGATGAATGGGGCTGTTGAAGCTGCTAATAAGAATATCAAGAGAATTATCCAGAAAATGGTTGTTACTTATAAGGATTGGCATGAAATGCTCCCTTTTGCTCTGCATGGATATCGAACATCTGTCTGCACTTCAACAGGAGCAACCCCGTTCTCCCTGGTATATGGAATGGAAGTTGTACTCCCTATTGAGGTAGAGATTCCTTCGTTGCGTGTGATAATGGAAGCCAAGTTGACAGAGGCTGAATGGGTCCAGAACAGGTTTGACCAATTGAATTTGATTGAAGAGAAGAGAATGACAGCTTTGTGTCATGGGCAGTTATACCAAAAAATAATGAAGAAAGCATTTGATAAAAAGGCCAAACCTCGTGAATTCAGAGAATGCGACCTCGTGCTCAGGAAGATCATGTCTTTTAACACTGATTCTAGGGGCAAGTGGACTCCCAATTTTGAAGGCCCGTATGTTGTCAAGAAAGCCTTCGCTGGTGATGCATTAATTCTTGAAACTATGGATGGCGAGGAGTTCCCACGTCCCATGAATGCTGACGCAGTCAAGAAATACTTTGCCTAAAGAAATAAAAGAACAACTCACTAAGTTGAAAACCCAAAAGGGCGGCTTAGGCAAAAAGGAGCGTCTCGGTAGGTTGAAAACCCGAAAGGGCGGTCTAGGCAAAAATTGGAGACATGAACAGAATAAATTTCCCGCTAAGTTGAAAACCCGCAAGGGCAGCTTAGGCAAAAGTTAGGGATTTTTCTTGGCAAGTAACTACGTCAGACAAGACTTGATCGTTGAAGCAACAATCTTCTCAGATCCTCACCATACTTCAACAAAAGTTGTTGCTCAGGATTTCAAAAGTTGTTAGGGGGAATGCTGGTCATTGTATCTCAATGTATCTTTTCCATTATATATTACCATTTCCCAAACTTTGTAATCATCCATGGAGTCTCTTCATTCGCAGACTACCATTCTATTAATGAAATTCGAGATTTTGCCCAATTCTTTGTGTTCTTATTTTTATTTAGCTTGCAAAGACTCCATTTATTACTGATAATAATTTTTAAAGCAAAAAGATTAAAAAGCAAAATTGACTTTTCAAAAAAAAAGGGGAGATCTTCACAATTCAATTTACTTTGGGATTTGTGATGAAACAATGACAACAAAAATGGCGATCCCAGGAATGAACAAACTCCGATCGTTTTAAGAAGATTTACTTCCTTCATGAAGGTTTTTCTCAGGTCATCTTGTTGGTATGTGCGCAATCTTTGTGTGTTTCTCAGATAGTTAAAGACGATACCAGTGGGTGCAAGGTACAGTATTAGATTTGTGATCCCATTATCCCCGGCCAAGTCTTGGTTCGCTTATGATTTTGGGTTTGCATGGACAGAAGTCTCCGTCCCAGATTCCCCAATGAAGTTTTCCATCATATGATGGAAGGTTTTATTCCCTTGGTGTGCTAAGATATCGCTCTTTTTGTTGTATTGGCATTAGTGTTGACTTCTTGATTTCCCGGGAAGGCTATCCCAGGGCATCTTTTGTCGGAATAGGTTTTCATGATGTAAAGTTTCAATCTGCATCTTTCCCCAGGGGGGTAGGCTTGAATTCCCCAGTGAGGTTTGATTGTCTCGGCGTCAGTCTGCTTTATTTGAGGCTGGTCTTGCAATCTTCAGTAGGTATGTTGCTTTTGAAAAATTGGTTTCTCCGATGAAACCGGAAGGAAGATGTTCTATCCCGGTATCTGTTTGATTTAGCTACATCCGGAGTATGTTTCTCCTCAGTGAAGTTAGGACAGGCAATGGGTTTGGTTTCCGCAGTTGTTTTTACCTTTCTTGGATTGATCTTTCTAGTTGAAGTTTAGCCCAATGTTGCTGGTACCTGGGGAGGTTTTGTTTGTTTGTACTGATTATGTATCATTTTACCAGCATATGCACGATATCACTCATACATTCATACATGCATCATGCATTGCTACAAATCATTTTTTATTGACATTATGTTTTAACCTTCCTGCAGCGCTCCTTGCTTAGGCGGATTTGGTTTTCCCTCTTGAGTTTATTTCTCAAAGGATGTATCTTCGTTGGCTGTCTTGCTCCAGTTTGTTTTTAATTGGATTGGTGGTTGCATTACAATACTATTTACTTTGGATTTTTTAGAACTTTGAGTTTTGGTTTGTGCATTTATTTTGCACGAGAAGACTTTTATCTCCTCAGCAGGAATAACGTGGAATTTCCCCAGGAAGTCATATCATTTCCCCAGGAAGTCATATTTCTTTCCCCAGGAAGTCATATCTCTTTCCCCAGGAAGTCATATCTCTTTCCCCAGGAAGTCATATCTCTTTCCCCATGAATTCATATCTCTTTCCCCAGGAAGTCATATCTCTTTCCCCATGAAGTCATATCTCTTTCCCCAGGAAGCCATATTTCTATCCCCAGGAAGCTATATTTCTATCCCCAGAAAGTCATTTCTCTTTGCAATTCCCCTTGACAATGAGTGGAAGTCTCTTTATTTGAGATAAGCTTACATATTACCCTTTCCAGGCAGAGTGCCTTGGTTAAAGAAGAAGTGGAGACCCGTTCCAGGTGAAACACCATAATGGGAAAACTTGATATTTTCTTTCTACCTTCAGTGAACGTTGGTAGTACATAGGCAGTGAACGTCGGTGTTTCTTATCTTTTTGCTACCTTCAGTGAATGTTGGTAGGACATCGGCAGTGAACGTCGGTGTTTCTTATCTTTTTGCTATCATCAGTGAACGTTGATAGTTCATTGTCAATGAACGACGGTGGTATGATATTCTCTTTCTATCTTCAGTGAACGTTGGTAGTACATCGACAGTGAAGGTTGGTGTTTCTTATCTTTTTGCTATCATCAATGAATGTTGATAGTTCATCGTCAGTGAACGGAGGTGGTATGATATTCTCTTTCTACCTTCAGTGAACGTTGGTAGTACATCGGCAATGAACGTAGGTGTTTCTTATCTTTTTGCTATCTTCAGTGAACGTTGATAGTTCATCATCAGTGAACGGCGGTGATATGATATATTTTCTCTCTACCTTCAGTGAATGTTGGTAGTACATCAGCAGTGAACATCGGTGTTTCTTATCTTTTTGCTATCATCAGTGAACGTTGATAGTTCATCGTCAGTGAACGGCGGTGGTATGATATTCTCTTTCTACCTTCAGTGAACGTTGGTAGTACATCGGCAGTGAACGTTGGTGTTTCTTATATTTTTGCTATCATCAATGAACGTTGATAGTTCATCGCCAGTGAACGGCAGTGATATGATATATTTTCTCTCTACCTTCAGTGAACGTTGGTAGTACATCGGCAGTGAACGTCGGTGTTTCTTATGTTTTTGCTATCATCAGTGAACGTTGATAGTTCATCGTCAGTGAACGGTGGTGATATGATATATTTTTTCTCTACCTTCAATGAACATTGGTAGTACATCGGAAGTGAACGTCGGTGTTTCTTATCTTTTTGCTATCATCAGTGAACGTTGATAGTTCATCATCAGTGAACAGTGGTGGTATGATATTCTCTTTCTACCTTCAGTGAATGTTGGTAGTACATCGGCAGTGAACGTCAGTGTTTCTTATCTTTTTTCTATCATCAGTGAACGTTGATAGTTCATCATCAGTGAACAGCGGTGATATGATATTTTCTCTCTACCTTCAGTGAATGTTGGTAGTACATCGGCAGTGAATGTCGGTGTTTCTTATCTTTTTTCTATCTTCAGTGAACGTTGATTGTTCATCGTCAGTGAACGACGGTGGTATGATATTTTCTCTCTACCTTCAGTGAACGTTGGTAGTACATCGGCAGTGAACGTTGGTGTTTCTTATCTTTTTGCTATCATCAGTGAACATTGATAGTTCATCGTCATTGAACGGAGGTGGTATGATATTTTCTCTCTACCTTCAACTATTGAGTTGGTATTTTACCGTCATCTGTGAGTCGGTATATTTTTATCTTCTACCTTCAACTATTGAGTTGATAGCTTATCGTCATCTATGAGTCGGTATATCGTTATCTTCTACCTTTAACTATTGAGTTGGTATTTCACTGTCATTTGTGAGTTGGTATATCTTTTTCTTCTACCTTCAACTATTGAGTTGGTAGTTCACAGTTATTTGTTGATCGGTATCATTCTTTACTTTTTCCTCAATTTTTGAGCTGATGCTACCTTATCTCTTCTTTGGGTTTTACACCAATAGAGTCATGTCTTTTGTTCACCAGTGAATTATTTTCCTGGTGGGGTTGCTCCTTTGTTTCTCCATTTTTGTTGCATCCCCAGTGATACTTTGCGTCTCTTTTGTTCTATTCATATGCATTCATAATCATAAGCATTGCATGGCATCTTAGAGACAAAAATAGGGCTTGTTTTATATTTAAGTATCTTCAATCGCGTCGACACGAAGATTTTTAACCTTCGTATCTCCGGATAGAAGACACTTAAATAAGGGCAGCTGTTGTACCCCAATTTTTTCCCCTAAGATTCCCCTATCATATCATGTCAACTTGATCATAACAAAATCACATTAGGGTTGGTTCTTCCTTTTTTTCTATCTCTTATCTTTAAGTTTGCTCTTGAGGAATCTCCAAGCACCTTAGTTGTGTATTTTGTATATGTGTTGATAATTAAACTCTAACCAAAATCCAAAAAAAATTGTCTTTGTCTTTGCAAAATTCTGTTTTGTAGGTACCAAGTCAAAGTATCTGACAAATAAAGTTTTCCGGTATTATTTCCTTAAAATCTCTATTTGCAAAAAAAAATAATAATTAAAATTTTTCATTTTTGTTTTCCTGTACAATCGATTGCTCCCATGGTGCAATCGATTACACAGTGTATTGTGCATAATATTTGAGAAAAGTGTATTTTTTAGCCTTCAAAATAAATTTTTTTTTAGTATGAATCGACACATACGTGTTATGTGTCGACCCATGCAAGACAATCAATTATGTAATGTGTCGAAAAGGAAGCTTGTATTGATCCATAGAGGCTTGTTCGAATCATCTTGTTTTTGTATAACTAGCATGTGTCGACACATACATGTTATGTGTCGAACTCATGAAAATTGATTGATTATGTAATGTGTCAAAAAGGCAGCTTGTATTGATCCATAGAGGCTTGTTCGACTCATCTTGTTTTTGTATAACTAGCATGTGTCGACACATACATGTTATGTTTCGAACTCATGAAAATTGATTGATTCTGTAATATGTCGAAAAGGCATCTTGTATTGATCCATAGAGGCTTGTTCGACTCATCTTGTTTTTGTATAACTAGCATGTGTCGACACATACATGTTATGTGTCGACTCATGCAAATTGATTGATTTTGTATTGTGTTGAGATAGCAGCTTGTATCGACCCATAGAAACTTGAGTCGACTCATGATGTGTTATACAACCAGAATGTGTCGATGCATACGATTCTTGTGTCGACTCATAACAGCAAAACACACGTGATTTTTGAAAAAAGCCAGCAATTTCAAAACTATCATCTTTTTTGCTCTAATTTTTCTGCATAATTTGAAAATTATATAATTAATTCAATTTTTGGCTCCAAGAATCAATTACCAAATTACCACTAATCCAAATCCTAAACTCTATAAATAGAGCCCTCATCTCATTCAAATTTCAAGCTTTTGATAGCCAAACTCATCTTGCTAAAAAATCTCTCAATTCTCTACATCTACCAAATTCACTCAAAGCTCCATTTTCAGAAGAAAAAAAGGATAGTAAGCTTTGCATTGAAGCTTACTAATATTTGAGCTAAACCTTCATCCAAACACTTTTTCTTCATCAATTCTCTACATCCAAGCTTTGGTAATTGATTCTTATGGTTGAATTGAAGCAAATTCTGGAAGTTGTTTGATAATTCTCTAATTATACATTTGGTAAGTTGGATCATCATCTTTCATAATGTGATCTCTTGTGTATTTCTGGTTTTGATTCATTGAGAACTGTTTTATGATTCCATTAGTGATATTTTCTTATAATTTGATGGAATTTTCATGCTCAATTGGATCCATGATCATAAGGTGTTTGATGAAAAGTTGGAACAAGAACTTGATCCTTGAAATGTTGTTTTCTATTGATTTTAACAGGTTGCAATCAATTGTTGCAACATTGCAATCGATTGTCACAAAAAATTGATTTGAAAAAAAAAACTGCACTGATGTAATAGGTTGTTGTCGAAGCGCAATCGATTATAACAGTGCCAAAAATGCTTTTTCTGCCTTATTTTGGGGTTGTTTCGACTCAAATACTTTTTATGCCTTATTTTGGGGTTGTTTCGACTCAAATACTTTTTCTGCCTTATTTTGGGGCTGTTTCGACTCAAATACTTTTTCTGCCTTATTTTGGGGCTGTTTTGACTCAAATATTTTTCTGCTCACTCTCTTTGATGGATAATTTGGATTACAATTTTTAAATATCCAATTTGTCTCTAAACTCAATGAACTTTGTGATGTAGATGAAGTTGTATAAATGTTCATCAATTCAAATCTACCTAATAATGAATTATTTAATTCATTTTTTGTGCTTTGGATTAATGATATGTTTAGTGCTTTAATCCATCTATAGGAGTGGTTGAATTTAAAGATGAAAAAATTGAGATGGTGATCCAAATTAGCTTATCATTCCCCTCCCTCTTCATCTTATCCCTTTCTTTTTTAATTGTGCTACATGTTAAGGGATGGTGATCTCTATATCATTTATCCAAACATGAAGTACATAGATTTCTATTGACCGGCCTCAAAATAGGTGCGACTTCTACATAAGTCCACTTATGATTGCTTAACATAACGCTAAATTTTGTCCCGATTCGAATAAATGATCATTCGTGGCCCAAACTTATGATTGCAAGCCCAAGTATGATAATTTGATCTCTTTGATCCAATAACCTTGAGATTCATTATGTGGAGGCTTTGGTTCTACCAATCCTCTAATGGATCTACAACACCTTTGGTCAACGCGGATCACTTAAACATCGTTGATCATTAAATGTTACTTTTGAGGATTCCAAAATGGATGATATACTTGACAAAAAGCAAATGCAACTTGTTGTGTGGAGGTTTTGGTTCTACCAATCCTCTAATGAGTTCCAAATGCAAGTTTCAAGATGGTCGTCCAACTAACCACTAATTTCTAACAATTGACTTTACTTTATGCTTTTATTTTTTATGCTTTATGTACCATTTAATTTAAGCATTTACATTTCATGCCATTTTTTTATTTTTGCTCATTTGAGCATTTATTTTTATGCCATTTTTTATTTTTGCTCACTTGAGCATTTATTCTTATGTCATTTTTATTTTGCTCACTTGAGCATTTACTTTTATGTCATTTTTATTTTGCTCACTTGAGCTTTTCTTTTCCTTTTAAAGACACCTAATAATCAACATGAACCATAAAAATCTTTAATGATACTTGGACTATTTGGTTACTATCCTTGGCATTATGGAATATTGGACTTCTTGAAATTAGGATTAGAGACCTTGGCCTATCTTGGAGACTTCGTGACTTTATTTGATATTTTGTCTGGAGTTTTTGAGGTTTACCTCAAGACATTGGGTTGTTTGTTTGTTTTGTGTGCAGGTTATTGTGATTAAATACTTTGTTTGTAATCTGGAATTCACCCGTATACAGCCGTTACTCTGCCCAATTTTTGCGAAGACTTAATACACTTGAAGTTTGGTTCTCTCAAGAGGTCTAGTATCTTTGCTTACTTGGTTTCAATCCGAAGAATGGGAATTCTATATTGACTCATAATGTCAAGTATTGGCTTCTTGTTGGTTAGATGGTTCTTATCCCTATCTTTTACCTTATGCTTTAGGATAGTCTCTTCATCTCCTCCCATCTTCTTTAATTTCAAAAATCTTCTCCCTCCTTTTGAAAACTCTTCTTGTTTTGAAACTTGAACCACTTTCATAATAAACTTGGACTTAGGTCCATGCATTTTCAAAACATTTTCATAAATAAATTTCAATCAATTTAAAAAAAACCTTGTGTTATACCCCAAAATTTTCCCTCCCATTTTCTTCAAGATTTGCTAAAAGCATGCTTCAAAATCTCTCAAGGGTTGCACAGTCCATTGGCCTCCTAACAGTCAAAAACTAGGGTTTTGGCTCTGGCAGAGAAGTTGAGGTTTCCAAGGGTCCAAACAAGTCCCACATGCCTACAAACATTGTCAAGCATCCATATGCCAAGTTTCAAGACTCACAGCACAAGATTGCACAGTCAAAAACCTTAATTGCTTCACAGTCAACTGCAGGGGCAAAATGGTCATTTGACAGTCAAAAGTCAAAAAAATTGGTCAACATCTTATTTTGAAGCCACAAACATCATTTGATCAATTCTTGATCATGATTCTCAAGGCATGGCTCAAAAAGTCTCAAGATGCAAAAGTTTCTATTTTTGGACAGTTGAAAAAGTCAACTGCAAATTGACCAGGGCATAACTTCCACATGGTTTATCAGAAAAATTCCATCCAAGGCTCATTTTGAATAAAATGACATTTCCTACAACTCATCTTCACACTTCAAGTCCAAGAAATGCTCTCACAAAAAGATATCAATCTCAACATTATAGGTCATTTTCAAAAGTCAACAAAAAGGCACTTTAAGTCAAAGACCATAACTTGAGATTGGTAAATCAAAATGACATGGGACCAAAGACATTGGTTATAGGACTTCAAGACCTTTCCAAAATGTCCAAGAACATGATCAAATCTTAAATATTGAGCAAGATATGCCTTGTGGAAGTTGGGAAATTTTTGGGAATTTTGAAAAGTCAACTTTGCTTCAAAAGCCTCAAAATTGCTAATGGGCCTCAATTTCTTCCATGAATCATCACCCAAAGGCTATGCACGACCCATTGACATCCAAGGGAGTTATTTTATCATTTTTTATTAATTATTTGAATTATTATTATTATTAATTCACTTAATTAAAATTAAATATGACAAAAATATCAAATGCCACCTTTTAAATCTTTTTATGCAGCATATGCACTCTTTATGTACTCAATATTCGTGTATCATCCAAAAGGGAAAGAATCTCCCATGATTGGCAATGGTTTGATGGCAAAAAGGATTGAAAAAGATCATGGAAAATCAAATATTGAAAAGCATTAAAACATGGATTTTGGGCCAGTTTTTCTAACCTAATTCATTCACACATATATGCACATTGCAACCCTAAGGAGAACACAGAAGTTGCGCTCAGAACAAAGGAACAAACTTGCATTTTTGACAAAAAAATCTCAAAACTGTTTTCATAGCTAGAGTGTGATTCAAAGCTCAGAAGGTATTCCAAACGATTGCTGAGACCTTCCTGAACGTGTCTCAATACCTTTCCACTGTCCACGCACAAGGAATTGGTAGATTGAAGTCTCACTTTTCATAAAATTATTCTTAATCGTGTTTTGATTTCTAGACATTTTCCATGCATTTTAATGATTGATTTATACTAATATGATCTCTCTGAAGCTATTGGTACCATCCAATTGAATTATAGGCGCCTGTACAGAAATCTACCATGAACGCGTATTAGGGTTTCAGAAGTTTGAAAAGAGGGTTTCACTCATCTGGAAAAATTGGACAATAAGACCTATGACAATGAAATCAGGACCTTCAAACGAGTAGAACCCATACCTTGCGCCCTTTTTCTTTTTAACTATGCTCTATTCGCTATTTTTGTAGGTACCATTTAGTAGGGGTTTAAAACCCCCGCTATCTATTCTGTATTTTCAGGACAAGCGAAGAAGAAGACTGGGTGTCATCACGTGGTTGGTTGACTCAAAAATCTGGCGCGTTTTCTTGTTTTCATATCACTAACCTTTGTTTCTTATTATAATATTTAATGTCCAAAATTATTACAAACGCGTTGAATGGCATAGTGGTTGGGAACGTGATTGGCAAGCCTTGGGACCTGGGTTCGATTCCCAGGTCCCCCATATTCTCAATATTTTTTCTTGTAACGTGTTCAGGTGCTATGCCTCTCTAATGGTCCACCAAACGCCCAAAGCCAGAGCTTGCCACACGTCCAGCAACTTCAATCTAATGGCCAGAATGGGAAGATCACCATACACGCTGGTCAATGAACCCACACACAATCACTAAAAGTCAAAAGGGCCTTGCATCTGTTGGGCCAGATTACTCACAATAAGCCTCCTCTAAGGGCCAGATACCCCTCCTATGGTTTGCATATTTCTTTTTATTTTAATTCTCTTTTTTTCTTTTATTTGATTAATTGCTTTTATTTAATTCCATAAAATTAATTTTCATAATACAAAATAATTTTTATAACACAAAAAAATCAGAAAAGTCAAAAATAAAATATGTTTATTTAATTTTTAATTCATTAATAGTTTTTGTAAATAAATCTTAATAATCAAATTAGTTTAATTTTAGGTTTTCAACTTTAATGTTTTTTTTCTTAAATAAACTAAGAAATGTAGAAATTAGGGTTTTAGTACTTTTATTCTTTTTCTTAATAAATAACTTTTTTATTCTTATCATTATTAATTATTAATTATCTTGTAAATAAACTTGTAATTAATTAATTAGGGTTAAATTAGGTTAAACTTAAACAATGTTTTTAATAATTAAAAACAAATTTAGAATTAGGGTTTTATTTAACTTTTAATTTTAATTAATTTTCTTTATTTTCATTAAATACCAAAATACCAAAAAATAACTTCTTTTCTTATTAAATAATTAATTCTCAATTTCAATTTAATTTCTTTAAAGGACCCAACGCCCTCGCACTTTCGATTCCAATTTCTTTTCGCGCGTTTGTCTTTATTTTTCGTTTTAAATTTATGTAATTTCCCCAAAGCCTTGTAATAGTAATTAGGACATTTACTTTCCGCACTTTTATTCAAAATCGGGTCTTTGTTAATTTGGCGATGTATAGACCCGCGCCTTGTAATAGCGTAGGACCTTTATTTTCCGCATTTTAATTTCCGCATCCTTTAAACTACTAATCACATGAAAGAATGAATGGCCCAAATAAAATCAAAGCGTAGCTCACCCAATGCATGATCAAGATAAACTATAACTGAAAATGACACACAATTCACACACCACTCCTAGGGTACGCCTCATTGTTGCCTTGCCCCTCGAAACGTGGTCGTCGAGTATAGGACGTCTTAGTGAGTCCTTATGTCCATTGATCTAGTTGCCTCGAACAAGTTGCCTCGGAACGGTTGCCTCGGAATAGTTGCCTCGGAATAAAAAGATCAATGGCATAAGGGTAGCTTCTAAAGTATCTTACTGTTGCTCGGTGACCACACTGTCCCTAACCCTCGAATTGACCCGAACACCTCCAACGGTGGTGCTACCTACCTCTCAATGGTGGGATGGCACTACTTTAAGGACTTCTACACAGCTTAATTCCTTAGGGTAGGTAGATAACTCATAGATACTTGCTCTAATTCAAAACAAATCAAAAACTTCTTTTCACACCGACACTTTCAAAAAGCTTTCAAAACAATTTTTTCAAACACTCTTGAGGACTGATACAAGAGTCGATCTGAAACTTTAAAGGAAACTTTTTCAAACCCACTCACACTTCAAAAGCAAACAAACATTTTGAAAACACAAATGAGCAAGTATCTAAGAGCCCATGGATAACCATGGATAGAAAGGGTGCTAACACCTTCCCTTTCTATAAATCTACCTCCCGAACCGAGAGCAATCTCATAAGGAATTTTTATGTGCTTTTGTCCTTTCCATGTTGGAGAAAATAAAAGACGGTGGCGACTCTTGCTTCCGCGACATTTCGCGAAACCAGCGTTAAACAGTCAGTTCCAGATCCACCGATCACAGAACTGGCGACTCTGCTGGGGAATACTTAAAGTGAGGTGTACCTTAGGATAGTTCATAACTGTGTTTTCAATTGCCTTGACTTGATTGCTTTATTATTGTGGGACTGTCTTGGGAGTTCTATAGATCCTAACCCGGATCTGGGGGATACCTTCTTAGAAAGTAGCAACAAGACTGTGAGGGAACTGTGCGGGGTATACCGACATGGTTGAAGCAGTCTGCTACGTTGATGTGGCACTTTGGTGTGTACCGGTAACCCTTGAGTTTAGTCAAGGAGAGTACGGGGCCGCCGCGTGGTGTCGTGAAGCATCAACTGACCTTAGGAACCTTAATTGAACCATCTTGGCCTCTTTAAGGTAGTGAGATAACTGACTTTGGTGCAGTCCGAGGTTGGTTGATACTCGATACTACACTCAATTGAGGGTTGCTTTCCTGGAATATTTCGGTCGCCAGTTCAGTGGCTAAATTGAAACGATGAACAATGAAAGCAATCCAGTGATATTGGGACCCTTAGAACCCGGTTACTTCTGATAGGACAGGTTGAGCCCACCAACTTCAAGAGGGTAATACCCAGACCCCATGCAGGCCTAAAACTCTAAGGGCTTGTCTTGTGTGACTTGTGTGCCTTATCATGTTTGCCTTTGTAAATATTTGTGGTGTGTTTAATCATAGCATCATGACATCATACAGCATCATATGCATTGGCTAACCATTTCAAGGGTTCGAATCTTCATATTTGTTCTTATTTTGTAGGACATGGAAACTGTTCGTAGAAAGACTATTCAGATCAGCCTTGTAAGGATCCCTCCTCAACTTAAGGAGCTTATATCCAGGATTCCCGAGAGCTCTTCATTCAGTGAAAGACATGGAAGACTCATCAGCTTGGTCAACACCAACATTGAGGAAGATATGATAAAGGTCCTGTTCCAGTTCTTTGACCCTCTGCATCACTGTTTCACTTTCCTGGATTATCAACTGGTACCTACATTGGAGGAGTTCTCCCGGCTTCTGAAGATCCCTATCCTTGATCAACTACCCTACAACGGTACGGAAAAGGAACCCAAGCTTGAAGAGATTGCTAAAGCCTTACACCTACAACCATCTGACCTCAAGGGACATTGGGAAGTTAGAAGTGGTATCAAAGGGTTCTTAGCCAGGTTTCTGTTTGAGAAGGCCCAAGAATGTTGGAACTCCCTTGACCTACAAGCTTTTGAAGAAGTTGTGGCCCTCCTTGTCTATGGTTTGGTGTTGTTCCCTAATCCAGATCAGCTTATAGATATCAGTGCTGTCCAGATCTTCATGTCCAGGAATCCTATACCTACGTTGCTTGGGGACATCCTTCACTCATGTTACACTCGAACCATGAGAAAAAGAGGTGTTCTTATATGCTGTACTCCTCTCCTGGGAAGGTGGTTTATTTCGCACCTTCCGCAATCAGTTTTGAAGAATGAGCGGGGTTTGAGATGGTCACAGCGATTGATGACTCTTACACATGCAGATATACATTGGTGCTCTCGGTCCAGAGAGGATGTTGTGATCGGTGGATCTGGAACTGACTGTTTAACGCTGGTTCGCGAAATGTCGCGGAAGCAAGAGTCGCCACCGTCTTTTATTTTCTCCAAATGGAAAGGACAAAAGCACAGAAAAATTCCTTAAAGAGATTGCTCTCGGTTCGGGAGGTAGGTTATAGAAAGGGAAGGTGTTAGCACCCTTTCTATCCATGGTTATCCATGGGCTCTTAGATACTTGCTCACTGTGTTTTCAAAATGTTTGCTTTTCAAAGTGTGAGTGGGTTTGAAAAAAGTTTCGTTTAAAGATTTCAGATCGACTCTTGTATCAGTCCTCAAGAGTGTTTGAAAAATTGTTTTGAAAGCTTTTTGAAAAGTGTCGGTGTGAAAAGAGTTTTGATTTGTTTTTGAAGAGAGCAAGTATCTACGAGTCATCTACCTACCCTAAGGAATTCGTCTGTGTAAATATCCTTTAAAGTAGTGCCATCCCACCATTGAGAGGTAGGTAGCACCACCGTTGGAGGTGTTCGGGTCAATTCGAGGTTCGGGACATGGTGATCACCAGAGCAATGGGAAGACACCTTAGAAGCTACCCTCATGCCAGGTTCCCGGATCATGAGGACTTACTAAGACGTCCTCTACTCGACGATCTCCTTTCGAAAGGCAACAGTGAGGCGTACCCTAGGGGTGGTGTGTGCGATTCGTGTGTCATGTTTCATTTATTTGTCTTGTCATGTTTGTCGTGTTCTACGCTTGATTTTAATTAGACATTCATTCTTTCATGCTTGATTAACAGTTATAAAATTTGCGAGGAAATAAATCTAAGACTATTACAAAGGCGCGGGTCCACATCGCCAAAATTAAACCGGACCCGATTTAGCAGAAAAATAAATAATGCGAAGAAAATAAAGTGCGAAAAATAAATTACAACGCTTTGGGGCAATTACATGATTATATAAACGATAAAAGATAAATGCGCGAAATTAAATAATTGAAACGAAACTAGGGCGTTGGACCCTTTTGCAAATAATTAAAGGTTAATGAGCATTAAAAATAAAATAATAAAAAAAAAAAAAAAATTAAATGTTTTTTTTGATATTTTGTATTTTTTAAGATTTAAAAGAAAAAGGAGTTATTTAAAATTAAATTAAGAAGCAAACCCTAATTCTAATATTTTTTAGTTATTAAGAAAGAATTAAAATAAGATCTAAATTAACCTAAAATTTATGTACAATTTAATTGGAAAATAAATAAATAAATAATAATTATTGTTATTCTGAAAAAAGGAATTAAAATTAATAAAGTAATTAACCTAAATTCTATTTTTGGATTTTTTATTAAAAAAAGAAATTAATATTAAAACCTAATTAAACTAAATAATCTACATTTTAATTTATTCATGAAAATAATTAATAAATATTATGTTTTTGTGCATTTTCTGATTTTTTGTAATGTTTTTTTAGATTTTTGTTAAAATGATTAATTAAAACAAACAATTAAAATAAACAATCAATTAAAATAAATGAAATAAATAAACACAAGAAATCAAACCAGAGTGGGGTGTAGTCCCCAATTTAGGAGGTAAGAATTGGAAAGGCCTGGCCCAATAAGCTGGGAATTTCATTGACTTTTTGGATTGGGTGCTAGTGCATTGACCTGGTTCACCATAAGCCTGGGATCTAAGCCCTTGGTCTGCCTCTCCTGGACACGTGTGTGATTGGATGGTGATGGTCTATCATACGTATGCGCTCCTGAAACTGCATGGGATTCATAATGGAAAAATAATATGGAATTATGCAAGACCTGGGACTTGAACCCAGGTCTTTGAAGTTACAAGCATAGCACGTTACCATTTGAGCCAAGCGCGTTAAGTTAACATGGAATAAATAATAAACATTATAAAAATAACGCGTTAAGGTTTATGAGAATTCGCGCGAAATTCAAACTGCCCAATGGTTGATGGACACGCCATCTTCTTCCTCACCACCCCTGTAACACAGAACTAATGGGCAACGGTTTTCACGCGTGGTTTAAAGAGACCTACAGGAAAATAGCGAATAGAATTCCTTGCTACATAAATCCATCGCGAGGCATGCTTCTTGTTCATGAGACCACGCTGAGTTCAACCATGGTGGTTTTAGTGGCCAATTTTACTGTATTGACAAAGCCCCAATTTTGAGAACCTGAAAACCTAGTTTGTAACAATGGCAACTTCTCATATATGACACAAAAACAAAATCAAACACGTTGGTTAGCTTTAGAACATCATGACAAACAATAATCTATAAAGAAAAATGCATGAGGATGCTTAAATCGTGCTATGCAATTTCAATATGTTCTTGATACGGTTTGGGTTCCAGGTACCAGTCCAAGGCGTTTGAGTCGTGGTTTTTGATTGAGAAAGACTCAGGAGGGTCTCAGGATGCTGTTGAAACAAAAATCCAAGCTTGAATCGCCTTAGAACCTTGAATTCAGTATTGACTTTTTTGTGAAATTTTGCAAGTTTTGAATGCTTGTTTATGCGCAGCTTTTCAGTCTTCTTGCATTAGGGTTGTGATGTAGTACTTGTATGGAATGGTTTTAGGTCAAAAGATTGAACAAAATCTCAAGCATTCATGGATTTCAATATTTGATTTTTGAAAATCTTTTTCAATCTTTTTCATGGTGTTTTTGTGCCAAATCTGATCAATTATCATCAAAGCTTGCCCTAATCAATTAAGCACGAAATATTGACCTTATAATGTGCATAAAAAGATTTTTTAGGTTAGTTTGATATTTTTCATATATTAAAATCATTTAAATGAATATAAATTAATATTAATTCAAATAAATAATTAAAAAATATGAGAATACTTCCCTTTGGGCCTAGTGGTCGTGCATAGGCTTGGCATGAAGAAATTTGGAAGGAAAATAGGCCCATTTGCATTTTTAGGCCTTTTGCATCAAAGTTGACTTTTCAAAATTCCTAAAAATTTCCCAACTTCCACAAGGCATAACTTGGTCAATTTTCAAGCTTTTCACATGTTCTTGGACATTTTGGAAAGGTCTTTGAGTCCTTTAACCAATGGCTTTGGTCCCATGTCATTTTGATTTACCAATCTCAAGTTATGGCCTTTGACTTAAAGTCACTTTTTGTTGACTTTTGAAAATGACCTATAATGTTGAAATTGATAACTTTTTGTGAGAACATTTCTTGGACTTGGAACATGAAGATGAATTGTAGGAAATGTCTTTCTCTTCAAAATGAGCTTTGGATGGAATTTTTCTGATAATCCATGTGAAAGTTATGCCCTGGTCAATTTCAGTTGACTTTTTCAGTTGTCCAAATATAGCAACTTTTGCACCTTTGATGATTTCTGAGCCAAATTTTGAGAATCATGATCAAGCATTGATCAAATGATGTTTGTGGCTTCAAAATGATATGTTGACCAAAAATTTGAACTTTTGACTGCCAAATGACCATTTTGCCCCTACAGTTGACTGTAGTGCAATCTAGGGTTTTGACTGTGCAATTTTGAGCTGAATGCCTTGAAACTTGACATGAGGATATTTGACCATCTTTGTAGGCACATGAGACTTGATTGGGCCTTTGAAAAGTTCATTTGCTTGACCAGAACTCAAACCCTAGTTTTGACTGTATAAGAGCCAGTTGAGCTGCACAACCCTGGGGGAATTTTGTGACCTTGACTTTGACAATTCTTGATGAATATGGGAGGGCAAATTTTGGGGTACAACAGTTGCCCCTGTTCAATCTTCTTAGACTTGAGGATGCAGATTGGCTGACGTGCCCTTCGCAATCCGAGGGTAGAAGATGATTGAACACTAGAGTGCCCAGAAATTTGCGCTCACATAGTAGCGGTGATGATGGAATGGGCTTATAGATGCCATTTGGAGATTGCTGGAAAGGATGATGGGCTTATAGATGCCATCGGGATGTTGATCGCGTAGGAGATTCCTTAGCGAGAACCTGCAAAACAGAAAAAATGAGTACCTGACACGTCGCAGGGGCTGATTTTAGATGCTTGACATAGATATGTCCTGATTGGTTACAGGAGCTGGATCTGGAGCTTCAAACGTTGATGAATGAACCAGGGATGGTTACTGCCTTAGCCTGAATGATAAGTGAACCTTGGGTGATTTTAACTTCAACAACGCTCGTTGAGAAAAATCTTGGTGAGAATTACCATCTTCGTAGTGTCAGGAAGAGAACCAAAGGACATTATAATCTCAAAGGGAGTTACCTCATTCACCGTTGGAGAGGGAACTATAGGAAATTATAATCTGGAAGGAAATGTCACCTCACGCTCATGCCGGAGAGGGAAACATTTGAAGAAGGAATTACCACCTCACACGCCGTTGGAGAGGGGACCATAAGAGACTATCACCTCACGCTCATCGTCGGAGAGGGAAACATCTTGAAAAAGGAATTACCACCTCACGCTCACCGTCGGAGAGGGAACCACAAAAGACTATCACCTCACGCTCACCGTCGGAGAGGGAAACACCTCGAAAAAGGAATTACCACCTCACGCTCACCGTCGGAGAGGGGACCACAAAAGACTATCACCTCACGCTCACCGTCGGAGAGGGAAACATCTGAAAAGGACTTCTGGAAGCAGTATCAGAACGTCACCATCGCTGGGCTTACATCTGAAACTATATCTGGAAGGGAATCTGGAAGCAGTATCAGAACGTCACCATCGCTGGGCTTACATCTGAAACTATATCTAGAAGGAATTCTGGAAGCAGCATCAGAACGTCACCATCGCTGGGCTTACATCTGAAACTATATCTAGAAGGAATTCTGGAAGCAGTATCAGAACGTCACCATCGCTGGGTTTACATCTGAAACTATATCGAGAAGGAATTCTGTTAGTTGATAGTAATCATTTTGGTATTGATCTTTTTCCTGAAAAGGCAAAGCATAATTGTATGCAAAATCATGATGCATGAAATGCATGTCTTCAAAATCACTGAGATTCATGCCATATGATGCATATGCATGCTATAATGATGTATGTGACGTTTTGTGAATGTATGTTTGTCTAGGAAAATAAATCCTTGACGGATGCCAGAAAGTCGTATCCTGGGCTGATGTTGAAGAATAGATTTTGCGTCCGCTGGGGATGATAGTTGCAAGAATACCGGTAGGAGAAGATAACTCCGTTGGGGAATGAACTTGGCGAATGGATTACTCTGCGGGGAGAAAAAGATATTCTAGTGACCATGCTGGGAAGAAATACTCTGTGGGGGATGCTTTTGCTGAATTGTTGAGGATGACTCGTTGAGGATACCTTGCTGTATTGGAAGCATGAATGGACTTCGCTGGGGATAAGAAGATTCTGTCGACGGCAATCTTTCCGTGGCTTTTGGCTGAGGATAACCCAGTTATATCCTGTTAAGGAAATAACTCTTTAACTCAAGCCGGACGACGCGTTCGTGCCCTGCTAGGGGATAAGCTTCCAGAATCTACTGGGGGTACGCTTATTGCTTGGGGAGATAGATCCCGTCCTTCCTGGGGAACTGTATTGGACTCTCCTGGGGAAATTTTGAACTGCGTTGGTCATGTTCTTCAACGGAGCTTACCCTGATACCTTGGAGGATAGAATAATCAGACTGCTTAGACCACTCTTTATTGCCCCTGTTTCTATGGGGGAGACATTAGTGGGGTGCTGATAGTCATTGATGGGCAAACCTTCTTCTGGTAGGCAGATGGCAGGGCATAGTCGTACGCTTTAATCCCTAACTTTTGCCTGGACTGCCCTTTCGGGTTTTCAGTCCACCGGGATACCCATTTTTGCCCAAGCCGCCTTTTCAGGTTTTCGACTTGCCGGGTGTACAAATTTTTTCATTTCATCCCTTCATTTTGCCCGAACCCTTTTGGTTCGCCGGGAAGCCCTTATTTTTGCCTAGGTGTGTCAACCTAGCGGGTCTTTGATTTTGCGTAGTACTTTTTCCGACTATGTCCACGCTCTTAGAATGCAGGGAGATGCCCCTGGCTGCTTGTGTTGCCATGTTACCAGAAGGTATTTGATCAGGTCAGATTTGATGCTGGGATGCCCCAAGTGACTTAAGCAGAGATTTGCCCCAGGCTTTTGGCCTTTTGAGAGATTCTCTGGACATTGCCTTAACTGCCCCAGATGGTGGACAATAGTCATGCCATGCCCCTTGATTGGAAGTGCTTTTGTTCATTAGGTATTTCTCGTGCGAATTTCCCTGCTGTTCAAACAAAAAGTCATATGCAAACAAAGTTATGTTAAAAATGCAAAGCTCATGTCTGTCTTGAAGATTTTGAAAATGCATCTTTTCATAAAACAAGTGAATGTTTGTAAAACGTGATGTCAACTCCGTATTTACCGTAGGCCTTCAGGAGTCAGGATACCTTTCGTAACAATATGCTTTCGAATTAACCCATGCTTCAGCTAGGACTTTTAAGGGTTATAACGGGGCCTGGTTCACGGTCTAAGAAACAAAGGATAACGGCTCAAATTTTATTTGTACCCACCCGCTCTTCGTGATGTTCTCCAAACCTAAACTCAGTTGATCATACGTTAGACCTCGTTCGAGTTTTTGCTTTGATTTTCCGGTGATGGTTCAAACATTGATGATTTATCCTGACTAGGCAGTCATTTTTTGTTGAGGGTTTGTGAGACCTCTTTCTTGATTTTTGTTATCCCTTTCTTTTTTGCCTGAACTGTTTCCTTTTTGGAATTACAGTCAGCGGGATGCCCCAGTTTCATAAGTCCCTTTTATTGACTTTTTGGGCTTTTTGTTTATGATTTTTTTTTTTTTTGATAGCAACTGCCTGTCTTTATGATTGTTCTGAACCATCACTGTTTTTTCGTAAGGATCTCTTTGGTGCCATTCGTTATGCGCTTGGATCAACTGAGAAGACTACCCTGCCCCGGGTTATGATAAAGGGTTTCAATTTTCGAAAATAAAAACTCCTACTTCTTTGGCTCAGATGGGTTGACGAGGGTTTATCATCCTTATAACTCCAGTGTTTAGGGATTGAAACAATGCCTGTACCTCATCAGCGGGGTCTGTTCAAAAGCATACTGTACATTGTGGTATCGTTTTCGTCATCCTCCCTCAAGAGGCTCAGAATTATTAACCGAGAGTTGACATCAGAAAAAATATGAAAAGATATTTGAACATAATGAAAGCAATTGTATTAATTTCCAAAACAGACGTATGCGATGCATTGATAACATAAAAGAGTTTGCTATGACATTAATTGTTTGTATAAGCAAAGGAAAGTACAACTCAAAACATTCAAATAAACAAAAGGCTTCAATGATTGGGCAACGGAGCAGTGACTATGTTCGGAGTCTCTGGCACTTCAAACTGAATCTCTCCAGCGTCGATCATATCTTGAATCTTATTCTTGAGAGGCCAGCAGTTGTCTGTAGTATGCCCCGGGCTATCTGAATGATATGCACACCTATCGTTGGGATGATAGTTGGGAGCAGAAGTGTTCGGATTCCGAAGAGGAGCCCTTAAGGTGATCAGCCCTGTCTTCAACAGTTGTTGCAGTGCTTGATCCAACGACATGTTGAGTTTGGTGTACTGCCGTTTCTCTTTGCGCTGTTGCCCCTGTCCTTGTTGAGCAGGTCCGGGATTGGAGATTTGGACTGCCCCTGCCTCATGACGGCTCTTTTTACCGTGCACAGCATTGGATTCTTTCTTCCCCTGATGAGGCTTCTTATCAGAATGTGCAGCTTCTTGAATTTTCCCAGACCGGATGCCAGCTTCTATTCGCTCTCCAGTCAAGATAAGATCTGTGAATCCAGCAGACGAATTCCCAATCAGGTGGTTATAAAATGGACCAGACAAGGTCCCCAAGAACATATCCACAAGTTCCCGATCAGTCAGAGGTGGTTGTACTCTTCCAGCAAGATCCCTCCATTTCTGCGCATATTCTTTAAAACCTTCACTTGATCCTAACGACATACCCTGGAGTTGAGTCCGCGTAGGAGCAAGGTCGGCATTGTACTGGTACTGCTTATAGAAAGCAGTTGCCAACTCCTCCCAGTTACGAACTTTGGTCCCATCCAGCTGATAGAACCATTCGAGGTGAGTCCCTGAAAGACTTTCCTGGAAGAAGTGGATCCACAAGTTTTTGTCTACCGTGTATGGTTGGATCTTCCGAACATAGGACCTTAGATGCAGCTTGGGACAAGACGCCCCGTCATACTTAGAGAAGGATGGTGCTTTGAACTTATGGGGGATAACCACGCCAGTTGACAAACCCAGATCTCCGAGATCCAACCCAGGTACCTGTTGAACCTCCATAGCTTTCATTCTGTCCTCCAATTGTTTATATCTGTCATCAGCAGGAGGGTACTGCTCCTCATCAAAATCTGTCTCGTTGTCGGAGACCACTGGACTGGGAACCTCTCTCTCATGATGACTGCTTTTTCCCACAGATGGGGTTGTCCTCTCAGTTTCAACTTGCGGTGTATTCCCAGATCTGCGTCTAGGGCTGAATAGAACAGTCCTCTTCTTTTTCTTGTCCTTCTTCAAAAGGAGAGCCTTCAGGTCTTGTTGCCCCTGGGTCAGATTCATAATCAGCTCTTGGAACTGGGCGTTCTGAGCCTGGAGGTCCTTGATAGTCTGCTCGGCTGATGGTTCAGGATTCATGACGAGCGGCTGAAATAAACAGCGGAGAAGGGTAAGCAACCTGTCAAGGGATACCTGCAATGCAATGAGATGTATGATATGCATGTAATGTTTTCAAGGACCTCGCGGGGTAAACAGAGAAACTTTGTTAGCATTTGGAACCGGTAGCTTGACTGAAGGCACTGCATATTGTTGAGAGTCCTTCTTCAAGGGTCAAAGGCTCACCATATCCAGTGGGTCATAGCCCCTGACAACCTTGGCTAGAGGAAAATAAATCCTCTTTGCCCCTGGCTAGATGTTCTGATTCATCATGACCTGCATCACAAGCCCTTGAGATCCTTGAAATGGGTTAGGATGTATGCAATAGTATGCGATGGTATGATGTCATGCTATGCATGGGGTGAAGTAGGTAAACCCTGTTATGAGTCCCATTTAAGGACTGCGAACCCAAAACCTGCAAGAAACTTGATAAACTTGTTATGAGTCCTGGTTAAGGACTAAAACAAACCCTGCAAGAAATTTGGTTAACCCTGTCATGAGTCCTAGTTAAGGGCTATAAACAAGACCTGCAAGAAATTAGTTCACCCTGTTATAAGTCCCGATTAAGGACTATGAACAGAACCTGCAAGACATTCGGTAAACTTTGTTATGAGTCCTAATTAAGGACTATAAACCAAACCTGCAAGAACTCAAGGGTTAGACAACAAGCATGCGAATAGTCAAGTACGAAGGCACACAAGTCACACAAGAGAGCCCTTAAGGTTTAGGCCGGCATGAGGTCTGGGTAGTACCCTCTTTCAGTTTGTTGGTTCATACCTGTCCTATCAAAAGTAACCGGGTTCTTAGAGGATCCCAATATCATTGACTACCCTCAATCGGTCATAACTCCAGCATCGCAATCTTTTCTTGCGGCCAGAACCATCACGAGAGTTTAGCCTCAATGGGCGTAGCATACTGCTACTGTTCTAATGGCCAAGTTGTGTCAATTAAGGTTCCAAGGTTGTTGGTGCTTAATGACTCCTTAGAAGACCCATATTCTCCTCGTTGCGACACAAGGGATATCGGTACAGACCAAGGTGCCACACCAACGTAGCCACTGCTTCACCTGTGTCGGTCTACGTCGGACAGGTCCCTCACAGCTTATGCTACCTAAACAGGGTATCCCCAGATCCGGGTTAGGATCTATGTATCTCCGATGCAACCCACAATAATAAAGCAAGCAAAACAATACAAGTGAAAACACAGTTATGACCTAGCCCTAAGGTACACCTCACTTTAAGTAAATGTCCCCAGCAGAGTCGCCAGTTCTGTGATCGGTGGATCTGGAACTGACTGTTTAACGCTGGTTCGCGAAATGTCGCGGAAGCAAGAGTCGCCACCGTCTTTTATTTTCTCCAAATGGAAAGGACAAAAGCACAGAAAAATTCCTTAAAGAGATTGCTCTCGGTTCGGGAGGTAGGTTATAGAAAGGGAAGGTGTTAGCACCCTTTCTATCCATGGTTATCCATGGGCTCTTAGATACTTGCTCACTGTGTTTTCAAAATGTTTGCTTTTCAAAGTGTGAGTGGGTTTGAAAAAAGTTTCGTTTAAAGATTTCAGATCGACTCTTGTATCAGTCCTCAAGAGTGTTTGAAAAATTGTTTTGAAAGCTTTTTGAAAAGTGTCGGTGTGAAAAGAGTTTTGATTTGTTTTTGAAGAGAGCAAGTATCTACGAGTCATCTACCTACCCTAAGGAATTCGTCTGTGTAAATATCCTTTAAAGTAGTGCCATCCCACCATTGAGAGGTAGGTAGCACCACCGTTGGAGGTGTTCGGGTCAATTCGAGGTTCGGGACATGGTGATCACCAGAGCAATGGGAAGACACCTTAGAAGCTACCCTCATGCCAGGTTCCCGGATCATGAGGACTTACTAAGACGTCCTCTACTCGACGATCTCCTTTCGAAAGGCAACAGTGAGGCGTACCCTAGGGGTGGTGTGTGCGATTCGTGTGTCATGTTTCATTTATTTGTCTTGTCATGTTTGTCGTGTTCTACGCTTGATTTTAATTAGACATTCATTCTTTCATGCTTGATTAACAGTTATAAAATTTGCGAGGAAATAAATCTAAGACTATTACAAAGGCGCGGGTCCACATCGCCAAAATTAAACCGGACCCGATTTAGCAGAAAAATAAATAATGCGAAGAAAATAAAGTGCGAAAAATAAATTACAACGCTTTGGGGCAATTACATGATTATATAAACGATAAAAGATAAATGCGCGAAATTAAATAATTGAAACGAAACTAGGGCGTTGGACCCTTTTGCAAATAATTAAAGGTTAATGAGCATTAAAAATAAAATAATAAAAAAAAAAAAAAATTAAATGTTTTTTTTGATATTTTGTATTTTTTAAGATTTAAAAGAAAAAGGAGTTATTTAAAATTAAATTAAGAAGCAAACCCTAATTCTAATATTTTTTAGTTATTAAGAAAGAATTAAAATAAGATCTAAATTAACCTAAAATTTATGTACAATTTAATTGGAAAATAAATAAATAAATAATAATTATTGTTATTCTGAAAAAAGGAATTAAAATTAATAAAGTAATTAACCTAAATTCTATTTTTGGATTTTTTATTAAAAAAAGAAATTAATATTAAAACCTAATTAAACTAAATAATCTACATTTTAATTTATTCATGAAAATAATTAATAAATATTATGTTTTTGTGCATTTTCTGATTTTTTGTAATGTTTTTTTAGATTTTTGTTAAAATGATTAATTAAAACAAACAATTAAAATAAACAATCAATTAAAATAAATGAAATAAATAAACACAAGAAATCAAACCAGAGTGGGGTGTAGTCCCCAATTTAGGAGGTAAGAATTGGAAAGGCCTGGCCCAATAAGCTGGGAATTTCATTGACTTTTTGGATTGGGTGCTAGTGCATTGACCTGGTTCACCATAAGCCTGGGATCTAAGCCCTTGGTCTGCCTCTCCTGGACACGTGTGTGATTGGATGGTGATGGTCTATCATACGTATGCGCTCCTGAAACTGCATGGGATTCATAATGGAAAAATAATATGGAATTATGCAAGACCTGGGACTTGAACCCAGGTCTTTGAAGTTACAAGCATAGCACGTTACCATTTGAGCCAAGCGCGTTAAGTTAACATGGAATAAATAATAAACATTATAAAAATAACGCGTTAAGGTTTATGAGAATTCGCGCGAAATTCAAACTGCCCAATGGTTGATGGACACGCCATCTTCTTCCTCACCACCCCTGTAACACAGAACTAATGGGCAACGGTTTTCACGCGTGGTTTAAAGAGACCTACAGGAAAATAGCGAATAGAATTCCTTGCTACATAAATCCATCGCGAGGCATGCTTCTTGTTCATGAGACCACGCTGAGTTCAACCATGGTGGTTTTAGTGGCCAATTTTACTGTATTGACAAAGCCCCAATTTTGAGAACCTGAAAACCTAGTTTGTAACAATGGCAACTTCTCATATATGACACAAAAACAAAATCAAACACGTTGGTTAGCTTTAGAACATCATGACAAACAATAATCTATAAAGAAAAATGCATGAGGATGCTTAAATCGTGCTATGCAATTTCAATATGTTCTTGATACGGTTTGGGTTCCAGGTACCAGTCCAAGGCGTTTGAGTCGTGGTTTTTGATTGAGAAAGACTCAGGAGGGTCTCAGGATGCTGTTGAAACAAAAATCCAAGCTTGAATCGCCTTAGAACCTTGAATTCAGTATTGACTTTTTTGTGAAATTTTGCAAGTTTTGAATGCTTGTTTATGCGCAGCTTTTCAGTCTTCTTGCATTAGGGTTGTGATGTAGTACTTGTATGGAATGGTTTTAGGTCAAAAGATTGAACAAAATCTCAAGCATTCATGGATTTCAATATTTGATTTTTGAAAATCTTTTTCAATCTTTTTCATGGTGTTTTTGTGCCAAATCTGATCAATTATCATCAAAGCTTGCCCTAATCAATTAAGCACGAAATATTGACCTTATAATGTGCATAAAAAGATTTTTTAGGTTAGTTTGATATTTTTCATATATTAAAATCATTTAAATGAATATAAATTAATATTAATTCAAATAAATAATTAAAAAATATGAGAATACTTCCCTTTGGGCCTAGTGGTCGTGCATAGGCTTGGCATGAAGAAATTTGGAAGGAAAATAGGCCCATTTGCATTTTTAGGCCTTTTGCATCAAAGTTGACTTTTCAAAATTCCTAAAAATTTCCCAACTTCCACAAGGCATAACTTGGTCAATTTTCAAGCTTTTCACATGTTCTTGGACATTTTGGAAAGGTCTTTGAGTCCTTTAACCAATGGCTTTGGTCCCATGTCATTTTGATTTACCAATCTCAAGTTATGGCCTTTGACTTAAAGTCACTTTTTGTTGACTTTTGAAAATGACCTATAATGTTGAAATTGATAACTTTTTGTGAGAACATTTCTTGGACTTGGAACATGAAGATGAATTGTAGGAAATGTCTTTCTCTTCAAAATGAGCTTTGGATGGAATTTTTCTGATAATCCATGTGAAAGTTATGCCCTGGTCAATTTCAGTTGACTTTTTCAGTTGTCCAAATATAGCAACTTTTGCACCTTTGATGATTTCTGAGCCAAATTTTGAGAATCATGATCAAGCATTGATCAAATGATGTTTGTGGCTTCAAAATGATATGTTGACCAAAAATTTGAACTTTTGACTGCCAAATGACCATTTTGCCCCTACAGTTGACTGTAGTGCAATCTAGGGTTTTGACTGTGCAATTTTGAGCTGAATGCCTTGAAACTTGACATGAGGATATTTGACCATCTTTGTAGGCACATGAGACTTGATTGGGCCTTTGAAAAGTTCATTTGCTTGACCAGAACTCAAACCCTAGTTTTGACTGTATAAGAGCCAGTTGAGCTGCACAACCCTGGGGGAATTTTGTGACCTTGACTTTGACAATTCTTGATGAATATGGGAGGGCAAATTTTGGGGTACAACAGATGTCACTATCATTGATCATTGCGGGGAGTACCCTAATGTTCCTTTACTTGGAATCAGAGGAGGTATTACTTACAACTCATGCTTGGCTTGGAGACAGTTTGGCTTTGCTCGGAGGGACGGCCCTCATGACATGTTAATTCCTGACATAGTTTTTGACTTCGACAATGATGCGCAAGGACTTCGCCAGAGATTTATCAGAGCTTGGAGGATGCCAAGTAGGATAGACAGCAGGACCCTGGGGCACAGGAATTCCATCCCGTTGGAGCCTTATCTCAAGTGGGTACGAGCCCGCTCCCAGAAGTTAGTGATGCCTTATCCTCATGTTCTCCCTGTGATCAAAGAGCCAATATTGGAAGGAGAGGTGTCCTACACCATTCAACATCCTGACATGCCCACGTCCTGGGAAGAAATGCAGAAGAGCTGGATCCAGCTTAAGGAAGAACGGAGTTCTCTCGAGACCAGTCTACATGCTAGTGAAAAGAAGGTCTTGGAGCTCACCTGCCTACTGCACGAGGAAAGGAATCTCAACACCTACATTGCTCCGAAAAGGATGCGTAGTGTCTTTTGGGATTGATTTGCTTTTGTAATGTTTGCCCATGAGGCTTTGATGTACTGAACAATTATTTCCTTAATGATAACGTGTGTTCCTTTTTGTCTATAACAAATTTGAATTTTCGAACCCTTGAATGCATTGCATAAACACATATCATTCATCATGTGTATAGCAAGTACTCTTCTTTTCAGGTTGCTTACCGTTCTTCGCTGTTTATTTCAGCATCATGAACCCTGAATCATCTACCGAGCTGTCTATCAAGTCCCTTCAGGCGCAGAACGCACAATTTCAGGAGCTGATTATGGGTTTGGCTCAAGGTCAAGAAGAGCTGAAGGCTTTGTTCCTGAAGAAGGAGAAGAAGAAGAAGAAGAGAACTGTTCTATTCAACTCGGGCCGGAGGTTTGGTAACACTCTGCAGAATGAGGAAGCTGGTTCTTCTGTAGGCAAAGACAGTCCCCAGGGGGGAAGGGCTCCAAGTCCGGTGGTCTCTGACAATGAGACTAATTTTAATGAGGAACAGTATCCTCCAGCTGAAGACCGGTACAAGCAGTTGGAAGACCGTCTGAACGCCATGGAAATTCAACAAGTGCCTGTTTGGATTTCGGAGACTTGGGTTTATCTTCTGGTGTGATCATCCCTCACAAGTTTAAAGCACCATCTTTCACCAAGTATGACGGGGCGTCTTGCCCTAAGCTACACCTTAGATCTTATGTGCGGAAGATTCAACCGTACACAGTGGACAAGAACTTGTGGATCCACTTCTTCCAGGAGAGTCTTTCAGGGACTTGATGGGGTCTGCGATCGACTTAATGTCTGATGGTATCTTAACTGCAAGCCCACAGCCTATCGGGGTAGTAATAAAAGATTGTCGAATCCACAGGGACTTTGTAATCACACTAGTGTTGTAAAACAGGTTGGTTTAGCTAAGGCGGAAATTGTCACGTTGGTTTTGGGAAGATAAGGAAGGTAAATTAATTGATTTTAAAGTAATTATAAAATGAACGGTCGGTATGCAATAGAGTCGACCTAAGGGATCTAATCGGACCTAGGCATATAAGGATGGTCAACTTGGTTTATCTGTAGAATTAATCAGTTTAAAAACCCTCAACTCACACTTTCATGGTCTTATCTCGGATTATACGTCTAAAGCCCTATACCTGCTTTCGCTAGCCTATAAGTGTTTAGAAGTATTTTTTGGAAACTTAACTAATTCTAATTTGGTTTAAAGCGCTTTCACTGTATTTAAATCAAATGCCTAACTTTAGCTATCCGGTTAAAAACCTCACACTTTCGTGGTCTCAATCTAACCTATTTACTCTTCTTACTTTCGTAAGAAAGATTTTATTATTAAGCATAAAAAGTTATAACCAGAGTTAAGTTGATTAAAGTTTTAGCCTAAGTTTGATAGATGCCTAATGTCTCTTACTATTCCATACCGACACTAAAGGTTCAGCTAGCCATGGAAATTAAAATAAACATACTGTAAATAAAAGCAAACAAATATAAATTGGACATTATAAATAATAAATAACAAGCATGCATTAATTAATTAATTAAAATGAATTTAATACAATTGCAAAATAAAAAACCTGACAGTAAAGCCGATACTTCAATCCTTCTTCCACAAACCGGAAACTCGGACTTGGTATCGGGAGTATTGCAAATTCTGAAGCTTGAATGATAAATCTTAAACTAAAATAATAATTCCCTAATGTTGGAAATTATTATTTGGACAGTGGAATTAAAAGAATTGAAATGAACAAATGCTGGAAAATGATAACTGAAATAATACTGGTTTTAATTTTGGTAGAGCTTCGGCACAAATAAGCTATAATAAACTCCGTACTTTTAATGTTCAATATTGAGGTATTTATAGAAGAATAAAATCTGGCAGTTGGTTTGAAAACTTGTAACTCAGTCTTCCTTCAAAATCTCCAAAAATATAGTAACGTGAGTAGTTGAGGGAGAAATGGTGAATGTGGTGTTTGACTGGAGAGAATTAAGGAGTTTGGAAACTCCTTATGTTATGCTTGCCACGTTCTGCATTCTTCAAATAAATTATATACGCGTTACGTTCGTTAGCTTGGCGTCACGAGCAGATTTTGGTCTTTCCCGTGTTACGGTCGTGGCCACTGTGTTACGGTCGTAACACTCTTCAAATTGGCTTACGGTCGTGGCAGCTACATTACGACCGTCACAGCTACAAAAATGCAGTTCTTTGACAGATTTATCTTTTTCTTCTGTACTTTTGATGCTTTCTTGCATTGTTTCATGTTTTCTTCTGTTTTGAGCTCAGTTATGAAATACCTGCAAAAAGTGATGACAAACTCGAAATATTCGGGAATTAATCGGGTCAAAATAATACAGAACGGGCGAATTTCATACAAAATAAACGATACGATTTCGTGTTATCAAATACCCCCATACTTAAACCTTTGCTTGTCCTCAAGCAAAATAATCAAATTAAAAATATCGGACAAGTTTTTATAAACGCACATAACTAGTATACCTTTCGTTTTCAAATAATTTCAAGAAATCCTAAGTTAGTTCGGCCGAGAAAATTGAATGAAACAACAACGATACGTAAATGATACAAGCATCAAGCTAGTCGTCGACTATCCGTTTTAAACGAAACGTCCAATTATACCTTTATAAGTTAACTCAAGGTTTCTCGTTCATATTTCACCCGGTTTCGTTCTTGCGCAATCACATTAAGCCCATTATCCTTGCACGCACGTAGTGGAATAGCCGGTTAGTGGTTCTGATCAAAACGAGACGGTTTCTGGCACAATTATGTGGCAACCTCTTTTATCCAATTGCAAGATGCGGGGGATCAAACCGTAGTCTGCCCTACCGAGTTCAGTACCAGATGCTTCCGAACCACCTAGACAATGGATTCTTATGTTACTTAGTAGAAGCTTTTGCATCCGTTGGATTAAACGATCGGGTGAGGATCTCCCAATTTAATTGGTGCAATATATATTTCCTTAAAGCATGTAACATTGTATTTAAATCAATTTTCAAGATCATCCACTTATGTTCATCGACTTTCCACGTGGATTGTGTTAGGACTGGTGCTGACTGCTAATATAAACTACTAGGGGCTAATTTAAGATTCAAAACTCAAAGTATCGGTATAACGAAAATGGAGACGATTCGCGTAGGTAGAGAGTCGAAGGTGTCATAATCGCATAGTTCTCGTTGGATCGTTCTCGGCCTTCTAACTAAGATTTCGGTTAAAGAAGGTAACTAATGGTTATGCGAATATAAAAGGCGAGAAAAAAAAATTTGGTATGGCTAAATAAAACGGGGAGAAAATGAAATAACGAAATATAACAGAAATAGAAATGAAATTACTCGTTCTGGATTAAGAATGAAGTACTCCTCCCACACTATATCAAACATTGTCTCAATGTTATGATATAATGGCGAGGTTAAATGAAAAATACATCGGAAAAACAAGGAAAACAACAAGAAAAGGAAAAACTACTGGCGACCACGGCGGCTTCGGGTTCGTGACCGTCTGGAAGGAGTAGCTTCAGGGTCAGTGTCCTGGGGTCCAAGAGATGTAACATCCATCCTCAAAGCATTAAGCTCGCATAGCACTTCATCAAGCCTTTCATTTGTCGAGCGCTGACCACTCAAGATTTGGACATTTTGCTGATGTAAGGCGTCATAACGCTCCTGATTCTTCCTTTCAAGAGCTACAGCCATCTGATTCTGCTGATGGAGGGCTCTAAGGACGTCCTCCATAGTAAAAGGAGGTGGTGCAGAAGAGGACGACTCAGGAATGTCAGGCGCGGGAGCAGCTCGATCCATTTCTTCCTGCATTTCATCAGCGGGGCCGACATGAGGTTCTTCTTGAGCAGCAGCAGGGCCTTCAGGGTTAAATAGCCAGTTGGCTCGGTTCTGAGGGTCGATTTTGTCCCTGCAAGGCAAAACAATATTAGTGTAAACTCGGTTTTGTATCACCAGATGAAATCTTCCATCGTCCCGCTCGTGGATGAGGTGGGCCGATTTACAATGATCCAAAGTGAGCAGAACCGGTGGTCGGGATGGCAGATGAACAAGGGTGTCACCATGGTTTAGTGCTAAAGCAAGAGAAGTGACAAGCCCTCCAAAATAGAAAGGTTTGCCGCCTCTGGTGCAGATGGAGTGAATATGAGCCAGGAGGAAAGGTGCGACATTAATTTTCTGACCCGAGAATGCACAATGCATGAAAAATAGCTCCTTTGAGTTGAGCTTGTGGTTGCTATCTCTTGCAAAGATTGTGTTGGACAAGATGCGGTGGAAGTAACGAATGGCGGGGTTGTGGATTTGGGTGGCATTTAGGTGATCGTATGAATCAGCCCGATTATTGGTCAAGCTATGCCACAGGTTGAAAGATTCCTCATGAAAAGTGTCAGGCACACGTAGGTGAGCGCCTTCATCGATACAGAAATCAAGTAGGCGACCGAATGCGTTCTGAGGGAATTCGTATTCGATGCTGAAAATTCGGAACCTTACCACACCGGTAAGTTGATTTCTTGCACCGTTTGGAGTAATGTAGCAAAATGAACTGAGAAACTCAAGTGTGAGAGTCTCGTACGTCGGTTGTGGCTGGCTACATAGCGTCCAAAGGTTGACACTTTGTAATAGGTATTGGACACTTTCGAGCAACCCGAGGTTTTGGAGGCAGTCAGTGTCGATGAACCTCGTAGGGTGGATGCCTCGGCGCTGGAACTTTAGGAACCGTGTCCGTTGAGTTTCACCTACTTCGCCATTTCGTAGGGTGATGCCAGGAATGAGATTGTTCGCCATTTGCATGCAAAGTGTTTGAGTGAAAATGGGTTTTGGTTGGTGAATGAGAGAATGAGAATAATGATACGGGTAATGGATGTATATATGGTGGAAGGAGGTAGTGGAAGTTTGAAAATTTATAGGGATTAATTTTGGGTTGAATGGGGTTAATGGGAAGTTATGGAAGAATAAGAAGAGAGAAAGGTGCAGGAAAAGGGAACGTTCTGCTAACAGGGTTACTGATGTAACCCTTGTTACGGTCGTAACACCTGGCTGACGAGCGTAACGCTCTGAAAGGCGCGTTACGGACGTGGGGGGATAGATGATGATCGTGGCAGCTACAAGTTTTGGTTTTTCACAGAACAGAACACAATACAATTGCACAGAGTATATTTTTATAGCAGCAAAACATCTCAGGCATTCCAACATAAACACAACATTAATTAATTCAACATATAATCCAACATATATAATTCGCAATAGAGTAGAAAACCGTAGAACACTGTAAGCGGCATAATGATTGTAAGTTTAAAACTGAAAACAAACAATTGCAATAATTTAAATTTAGTAACTTGTTCTTTTTGACAGAAAATAAATGGCGTGTAATTTGAAATGCAGTAACTTAACAAAAAATTTGAAACTAACTAAGAACAAAGTATAATGGAAAAAATCTAAAAACAAAGAATTGAAAAACTGAAAACTGAAAACTAAGAAACTATAAACTGCTTCATCCAATCTTTTCTTTTAATATTTCCAGAGCTTGAGTGATGTTATAGAACTGTTCCACCGAGATGTCAGTTAAACCAATAAGATCCAAACGCATAGTCTTCAATTCATTCTTTATTCCATCAATGTCAGTTTTATAAGCATCCAAAGTGGTCAGAATGGTGTTTAATTGTGTGGTATATTCTCCTTGGTTTGTATCAGGGGCTGCTTGTGCTTCAGCCATATTTGTAAAGTCATGATAACCAGGAGGGGTTTCAGGATCTGTTTCGTTTTCAGACATGAAATTATTGTCAACAAAATATGATTGTGGTGTTTCCGGTGTCGAAGGGTGATCGGGTGGATTCAATTCGTACAACCAATTTTCGCGGTTGTGGACACTTATTCGGGCATGGTTCGGGAGGGTAAAAAGAGTAACAACTTCGTCTCTGATCAGGTAATCATAAGGTGCAGGGCCTAAATTTCCTATTATCCGGTTGTTAAAACAGAAATTAATATTCATAGGCCTAATTGATCCAAATGGTGCACAGTTATTAAGTTGGCAACGAGGTCCAAGAGCATGTGCAATCATTGTAACTAATCCTCCCACACTGACTGGAACATTAGGGTCCTCACTAATGCGGTTAAAGGTCTTCATCAGGAGTGGGACCGCATTGACAGGGCGTCCTAGGTTCATACAATAAAGCAGAGATAATTCATCCTTGGATACAGCATTTTGATTTTGTTCTTTTCCAAACAGGGTGTGGGCAAGAATCCTATGGAAATAACGGATGGCTGGGTTATGTATTTCATTGTTATCCATACTTTCTGGGTCAGGGTGATAGTTTCCGGTTAAAGTACCCCAGAAGTAATCCAGCTCAAAATCTAATATATCGGCCTCAGGGGTGGTAAAAGCTAAGGGTCCACTGGGGAATCCTAATAAAGCAGTTAAGTCCCTATGGTTATAGGTGAATTCAATACCAAAAAGTCTGAAGGTAATGAATCCTTTTCGGGCTCCAACACCGTGTTCAGGGATGTGAACTAGAGAACTTAAGAACTCAAGGGTAAGCTCTCGGTAAGTGACGAACCTATTTTTCAGGTGGGCTTTCTCCCATCCCAACTGGTTAAACATGTAGTAAATACTGTCAGTAATGCCTAAAGAGTCCATAGTGGGTACATCATGATACATGGTTAAACTGATTTCTCTCTGAGACAAAGCCTCAAATCTTCTTTGTTGGTTTCTACCTCTAAAGGCGGTTTCCATAAAGTTCTGTGGAGGATCCATAGCAAAAATAAAGTGGGGAAACAGAGTAGAGGAGAAAGTGAAGAGAAAAAGATTATTCAGAAATCCTGTGTCAAGTAAAATTGATTTGAAATCAGCAGCAGTTTCATAAAAGTTTTTAAAAAAAATGAAAAATACTTATATAGAATGCAAAAACAAATAATGCAAACAAAATAGCAGGTAAAAACAAATAAAATGGGTTGCCTCCCATGAAGCGCTGTTTTTAACGTCATAAGCCTGACGAAATGCCTAGTGAAAGATTAGTCGGGAGAAATAGGTAGCAGTTCTACAAGTTTAAGCTTATTCGTATAATCTCTATTATCTATACAATGATATTGTTTTAACCGCTAACCGTTCACAATAAACGGGGCGCTATTTCTATCCGTGATTTCTACCGCTCCGCCAGGGGAAACTCTTGTAATTTCGAAAGGACCGGACCATCTAGATTTAAGTTTTCCAGGGAAGAGTCTAAGTCTAGAATTAAATAAAAGTACGACATCTCCCACACTAAATTCTTTTCGAGATAAACGCTGATCGTGCCATTTTTTAGTTCGTTCTTTGTATATTTTAGCGTTTTCGTAAGCGTCTAGTCTTAATTCTTCCAGTTCGTGTAAATCGAGGATTCGTTTCTCGCCAGCAGCAGTGTAATTAATATTGAGTGTCTTTATCGCCCAATAAGCTTTATGCTCTAATTCTACCGGGAGATGACATGATTTTCCGTAAACAAGTTTGAAAGGTGTACTTCCGATAGGAGTCTTGTAAGCCGTCCTATAAGCCCATAAAGCTTCGTTAAGCTTGGATGACCAATGTTTTCGAGATATCGCGACGGTTTTTTCTAATATTTGTTTAATCTCTCTATTCGAAACTTCGACTTGTCCGCTACTTTGCGGATGATAAGGCGTTGCTACGCGGTGGTTCACTCCATATTTGGATAGTAATTTATCAAATATCTTCGAAATAAAATGAGATCCACCGTCACTGATAACAAGTCGAGGAACACCAAAACGCGGGAAAATCACATTCTTGAAAAGATTAATCACTACTCGTGTGTCATTTGTAGGAGAAGCTATTGCCTCGATCCATTTTGAAACGTAGTCGACAACGACGAGTATAAATTTGTTTCCAAAAGAAGATGGGAAAGGTCCCATAAAATCTATTCCCCAAACGTCAAAGATTTCCACTTCAAGTATTCCTTTCTGAGGCATTTCGTCGCGTCTTGAGATATTACCGGTGCGTTGGCATCGGTCATAGTTTTTAACGGCGACGTGGACATCCTTCCACAGGTTAGGCCAGAAAAGGTCGGCTTGGAGAATTTTGGCACACGTTTTAGAGGTGCTAGTATGTCCGCCGCAAGGAGATGAATGATAATGGGAAATGACATTTTCTATTTCTTCGTCAGGTACACACCGGCGGAAAATTCCATCAGGTCCTCGTTTAAATAAAAGTGGTTCGTCCCAATAGTAACTCTTGAGATCATGGAAAAATTTCTTTTTCTGTTGGTAAGTTAAGTCAGGTGAAAGTGCTCCGACAGCTAAATAATTAACGATGTCAGCATACCAAGGCAATCATATGGTCATGTCGATGGCTTCCATGACTTCTTTAGCTTCTGGTTTATTTAAATTCAATTGATCTAGGTCGCTTATCATATGTGCTATCAGATGTTCATACGGAAAATCGTCGTTAATTGGCACTTGTTTGGGTTTTATGCCTTCTAAACGGGATAAATGATCCGCTACGACGTTTTCTGTTCCTTTCTTATCTTTAATTTCCAATTCGAATTCTTGTAAGAGTAAAATCCATCGGAGGAGTCTGGGTTTTGCATCTTTCTTGGCAAGTAAATATCGGATAGCAGCATGGTCTGTGTAAATGATGATTTTCGCTCCTACAAGGTAAGAACGGAATTTATCGAGTGCGAAGACCACGGCTAAGAGTTCTTTTTCAGTGGTGGCGTAGTTCATCTGATCTGAGTCTAGCGTTCTGCTGGCGTAGTAAATTGCGTGAAGTTTCTTATCTTTTCTTTGCCCAAGAACTGCGCCTACAGCGTAATCACTTGCATCGCACATGATTTCGAAAGGTAACCTCCAATCGGGCGGTTGCATGATTGGTGCAGAAATAAGTGCGGCTTTAAGGGTTTCAAAAGCTTTAAGACAATCGTCATCGAATATGAACTCAGCATCCTTCATTAATAGACCGGTAAGTGGTTTCGTAATTTTCGAGAAATCTTTAATAAAGTGTCGGTAAAAACTGGCGTGTCCTAGAAAGCTTCGTATCTCTCGAACGGTCTTGGGTTGGAGGAGTTCTTTAATCACTTCTATCTTAGCTTTATCAACTTCAATTCCTTTATTAGAAATAACATGTCCAAGTACGATTCCTTCTCTGACCATGAAGTGGCATTTTTCCCAGTTGAACACAAGGTTTACTTTCACACATCGTTCTAAAATACTTTCTAAATTAGACAAACATCCTTCAAAGCTTTGTCCACACACAGAGAAGTCGTCCATAAACACTTCCATGATGTCGTCAATGAAATCTGCGAAGATGGCCATCATACATCGTTGGAAAGTTGCGGGAGCATTACATAATCCAAATGGCATTCGTCTGTACGTGAACGTTCCATAGGGACACGTGAATGTAGTCTTCTCTTGATCATCAGGGTGAATCGGAATTTGGAAAAATCCGGAATAACCGTCTAAATAGCAGAAGTAGGAGTGTTTGGCTAATCGTTCTAACATTTGATCAATAAAGGGTAAAGGGAAATGGTCTTTCTGAGTAGCTTTGTTCAGTTTTCGATAATCAATGCACACTTTGTGTCCACTAACTACTCTTTGTGTTATTGATTTGCCTTGTGCGTTTTTCACGACAGTGACACCTCCTTTCTTAGGCCCGACATGCACTGGGCTAACCCATTTACTGTCGGAGATCGGGTATATAATTCCAGCTTCCATTAGCTTTTTGATTTCATCTCTAGCTACAGTGCTTAGAATCGGATTGATTCTTCTTTGAGGTTCTCGAGAGGTTTTGCAATCCTCTTCTAATAGAATACGGTGCATACAAATTGAAGGACAAATTCCTTTTAAGTCTGATATGTTGTAACCTAACGCAGTAGGGTATTTCCTTAGAACGTCTAAAAGTTTTTGAGTTTCGAGCATTCCTAAACTGGAATTCACTATTACAGGTCGAGTTTGTTCACTATCAAGGAATTCGTATCGTAGATTTTTAGGTAGAACTTTCAATTCTAGTTTTGGTTTCTTGGGACATGGCATATGATCGGGTGTAAGTTCTAGACTTTCGCTTAGACTGTCATCTTTATATGGTTCTCGCCAATTGTCGTCTTCGAATATCAGAGGGGTTTCGATTTTCATTATTTCGGAATATGTGGTTTGTTCAACTTCCATCTCTCTCACGCACTCGTCTATAATATCGAGTAAATAACATGTGTCATTCATGGCGGGTGCTTGTAGAAATTGAGTGAGGATGAATTCCACTTTTTCCTCTCCGACTTCGAATGTTAATCTGCCCTTCTTGACATCAATTATAGCTCCGGCTGTGGCTAGGAATGGTCTTCCTAGTATGATAGGGGTAACTGAGTCCTCGGTTATGTCCATGATGATGAAATCGATAGGGATATAGAATTGTCCTATTCTAACTGGAACGTTTTCCAGTATACCTACAGGATATTTAACCGATCGGTCGGCTAATTGGACGGACATTTTCGTGGGTCTGAGTTCTCCCATCTCTAGCTTTTTGCAGATAGATAAGGGCATGACACTAATGCTTGCTCCTAAGTCACATAGAGCTTTGTCTATGACAAATTTTCCAATATTACAAGGTATCGAGAAACTACCTAGGTCTTTTAGCTTAGGAGGCATATTGTTTTGAATGATCGCGCTACACTCGGCAGTGAGTGTAACTGTTTCGTTATCCTCTATTTTCTTTTTGTTGGATAGAATTTCCTTAAGAAATTTAGCGTACGAGGGCATCTGAGTGATGGCTTCTGTAAAAGGTATGGTTATATTGAGTTGTTTCAGAAGTTCAACGAATTTCTTGAACTGGCCCATCATTTTAGAATTTGTAAGTCTCTAAGGATACGGGATTGGTGGTTTATAAGGTGGTGGAGGTACATAAGGCTTCTCTTTCTCCACTGCCTCTTGCGTTTCGCTTTCCTTTTCTTCTTCTCTAGGTTCATTGGCTTGTTCAGGCGGCTCGCTCTGCTTTTGGTACATGGCTGGATTTTCTAGTCTCGGGTCAACAGGTCCGTCGAGTTCTTTTCCACTTCTCAGTATCACAGCATTAGCATGTCCTTTCGGGTTGGGCTGTGGTTGACCAGGAAAAATTCCAGTTGGTGCTGCAGTAGATGCTTGTTGTTGAGCTACTTGTGAGATTTGCGTCTCAAGCATCTTGTTATGGGTGGCTAAAGCATCAACCTTGCTAGCTAATTGTTTTATCTGCTCATTAGTATGCAAATTTTGATTCATAACGTCTTTATTAGTCTGAGCTTGGGAAGCAACAAAGTGTTCAATCATGATTTCTAGGTTAGATTTCCTAGGAGCATTAGGTCCATTACCAGGATGATTTGGGATAGCTTTTGGATAACCGGGTGGTGTGGGAGGAGCTTGTACAGGCGCGTATAACGCGTTGTTACTTTTGTATGAAAAGTTCGGATGATTTTTCCAGCCTGGGTTATAGGTATTGCTATAAGGGTTCCCTTGTACATAGTTTGCTTGTTCAGCTGGAACTCCTGTTAGAAGTGGGCATTCTGGAGCAAGATGTGATTGAAGACCACATAGATCGCAAGTTTGGACAACTGCAGCTACGGTAGCTGCAGGAGCAGTGGTAAGGTTTTCTAGCTTTTGGGTAAGAGCTTCCACTTTAGCGTTGACTTGGTCCAGCATATTCACTTCAGACACTCCACCTTTGGTTTGGGATTTCTCCACATTAGCTCTTTCGCTTCCCCATTGATAGTGGTTCTGGGCCATAATTTCGATAAGTTGATTTGCTTTGGCATATGGTTTATCCATCAGTGCGCCACCAGCAGCAGCGTCTATAGTCATTCTTGTGTTGTACAACAGACCGTTATAAAACGTATGAATGATTAGCCATTCTTCTAAACCATGATGAGGACAGAGTCTGATCATGTCCTTGTAACGTTCCCATGCTTCGAAAAGTGATTCGTTATCTTTTTGTCTAAAACCGTTGATGTTAGCTCTAAGCATAGCAGTTTTTCTTGGTGGGAAATATCTAGCCAAGAAGACTTTTTTCAATTCATCCCATGTGGTGATTGAATTTGAAGGAAGGGATTGGAGCCAGGCTCGGGCTCTGTCTCTTAAAGAAAAAGGAAATAGGCGCAATCGTATCGCCTCGGGGTTTACACCATTCGCTTTTACAGTGTCTGCGTACTGCACAAACACTGACAGATGTAGGTTAGGGTCGTCAGTAGGAGATCCAGAAAATTGGTTCTGCTGAACGACAGATAGAAGCGAAGGTTTTAGCTCGAAATCGTTTCGAGCGATAGCAGGGGCGGCAATGCTGTTGTGAGGCTCCGCTTGCGAAGGAACTGCGTAGTCCTTAAGGGCGCGAGGTGTTAGAACAATGTTTGAATCTACTACCCTATATTTAAGTTTTGATGATAACAAAGTGAAAAGATATAGTATTTATATGTTTCATGAATGAACTATCTGCTGCCTAAAATTATTATGTTCTGACTTGCAGATACGCTGATTGAAATAAGCAAGATCACATCTATTCAGCATCAGAATTTGATTTCATACACCAGCATCAGAAGTTGCTACATCAGAATGTCAAGATCAGATGATCAACTCACGTACATGCTGAAGCCTGATGAACAAGACTGCGCTCAAACACTCTGATACAGAAACACAATAGTTCATCAGCAGCGAAGCAGAATCAGAATGAGCCAAGCCAGAACTTGCGTTAAGTAAGCAACGGTACTGTGCATTGAAAGCTAATTAATTCCAACGGCCTCATTCCAGACAAGATCTGCTCAAAAAGGAAAGCTTGTTATTAGCATTGAATCAAGAATATTGCATCCAACGTTCATCATCTCAAGTGCTATATAAACAAGGCTTTGAAGATTGAAATGGCTAATGCTCTCCAAATCTCTACACGCACAAAGCTGAACCATAATCTTTGTTCTACCAGTTTTGCTAAACCATACACTCTGATACTCCATTACTGTTTAGCAATCTAGTTTCTAAGCTTCAATTTGTGTATACATCACAGTTGTGATAAAGTTTTGTAGAAAACATCCACACACATAGTTTTATCTCTTTGTAAGAAAGTGTTGCCTTGACAAACCGGGTTGTGGTTTGAATCAAGAAGGCTTTAGCAGTTGTTAAAGCAGTCTGTAATATTCAGTTGAATATAGTGGATTAAGACCTCGTTGGAGAGAGGCGAAATCACCTTGACGGGTGGACTGGAGTAGTTTGAGATCAAACGAACCAGGATAAAAATATCGTGTTCATTGCTTTAGATTTCAGTTTTACAATTCAACCCCCCCTTCTTGTGTTTTTCACCACTTCAATTGGCATCAGAGCGCCTGGTTCTGAGCTAAAACACTTAACCGTGTCAGTACAAGATCCAGCGTCAGAAAAACACAATGACAGGAAACAATTCTCACATCAGCAATGACAACAATGAGGACAGAGACAGATTCAGTGGCAAACCTCCAGTCTTTGATGGAGAAAACTTTGATTACTGGAAAGACAGAATTGAAAGCTTCTTTCTAGCACATGATGCTGATCTGTGGGATATGGTGACAGATGGATACACGCACCCTGTGAATGCAAGTGGTCAGAAGATTGATAGAAAATCAATGACTGATCAACAAAAGCGTGACTTCAAGAATCACCACACGGCCAGAACCATCCTCCTCAGTGCCATCTCCTATACTGAGTATGAAAAGATCTCCAACAGAGACACAGCAAAAAATATCTTTGATTCTCTCAGAATGACGCATGAGGGCAACGTTCAGGTCAAAGAAACAAAAGCTCTGGCGCTCATTCAGAAGTATGAGGCGTTCAAAATGGAAGAATCTGAATCCATTGAAACTATGTTCTCTAGATTCCAGATTCTGGTAGCTGGTCTCAAAGTTCTGGACAAAGGATACTCTACTGCTGACCATGTCAAGAAAATCGTCAGAAGTTTACCCAAGCAGTGGAGGCCTATGGTTACTGCTCTGAAGCTAGCTAAAGATCTCAACAAAATCACTCTGGAGGAACTTATCAGCTCCCTCAGAAGTCATGAGATAGAGCTAGAAGCTGATGAGCCTCAGAAGCAAGGTAAGCCTTTAGCATTAAAATCTAACAGAAAATTTGAGTCTAAAGTTTTGCAGGCAGTTGAAGAAACATCTGATGGATCATCATCAGAAGAAGACGAACTTTCCCTTCTCTCCAGAAGAGTGAATCAACTGTGGAAGCAAAGACAAAGGAAGTTCAGGAATCCCAGAAGATCTGATCAGAATGAGTCTTCTTCCAGATACAGAAGGACAGATTCTTCCTCTGGATACAGAAGATCTGAAGGCTCCTCCAGTAGCAAGAAACCAAATACCAAAGACATCATCTGCTACGAGTGCAATGAGCAAGGACACTACAAGAGTGACTGCCCAAAGCTTCAGAGGGAAAAGCCCAAAAAGAAGTTTGGAAGAGAGAAGAAGAAAAGTCTCATGGCTACATGGGATGACTCTGACTCGTCTGAAGCTGACTCAGAATCAGATGATGAAAGGGCAAACATAGCTCTCATGGCTAACATTTCAGAAGATAGTGAAGCTTCTGAATCAGACTCAGAATCAGACACAGAAGAGGTATTTCCTAACTTCGCTGTTAACTTTACAAAGGCTGAACTTGCTGAAAGCCTCAATGAGATTCTGGAACGTTATCAGCAAATTAGAGCTAAATTCAGAGACCTGAAAAGGAATCTTGAATCTGACTCTAATAAGTCTGAGAGTCTCAAATTGGAAAATTTTGAGCTGAGAGATAAGATTTCAAAATTAGAAAACACTTTACAAAACTCTCAGAAGAAACCAATTTCTGAAACTCCCAGCAACGCTGATGAGATCATCAAGGAGTATGATCACAGTTTCCAGAAGTTCCTAGCTAAAAGCATAGATAGAAGCAGAATGGCTTCAATGATCTATGGAGTTAGCAGAAACGGCAGGAAAGGAATAGGATACCAAGGTAAGGTTCCTACACCAAAGAATGTCATGGACTTAACCATTAAACACACTCCTCTAAATTCACACTTTGTGTATGGTCACACACACGATATCAAATATACTAGCAGTAAGCACTCTGTGAAACCAAAATTCAACCAGAGTTTTGGTAAAACTAACAAGTCAGGACCCAAGAAAATCTGGGTACCTAAGGATAAAATAATACATGTTGCAGATATCTTTAGCAGCAAGTCAGAAACACCAGTCATGGTACCTGGACTCTGGCTGCTCACGACACATGACGGGAAGAAGGCATATGTTCCAAAGCCTGGAACTTAAGCCTGGAGGCCACGTTGGCTTTGGAGGCAATCAGAGGGGAAAGATAATTGGCTCTGGAACTGTAGGTAATGGAAATCTTCCCTCTATTAATAATGTTCTGCTAGTAGATGGATTGATGCATAATCTGTTATCCATAAGTCAATTAAGTGATAACGGTTATGATATAATCTTTAATCAAAAATCATGTAAAGCTGTTAGTCAGAAAGATGGGACTATCCTGTTTAATGGTAAGAGGAAAAACAACATTTACAAAATCAAACTTTCTGAACTAAAGAGTCAGAATGTAAAATGTCTTCTGTCTGTTAACAACGAGCAGTGGATCTGGCACAGAAGATTGGGGCATGTTAGTATGAGAAGAATATCTCAGATTAACAAACTCAATCTGGTCAGAGGACTTCCTAATCTGAAGTTCAATTCAGATGCTCTGTGTGAAGCATGTCAGAAAGGCAAATTTGCAAAACCTTCTTTTAAATCCAAAAATGTTGTTTCTACCTCTAAGCCATTAGAACTTCTGCACATTGACTTATTTGGACCAGTTAAAACTGCTTCAGTCAGTGGTAAGAAGTATGGGTTAGTAATCGTAGATGACTATAGCAGATGGACATGGGTAAAGTTCTTAAGACACAAGGACGAGTCACACTCTGTGTTTGTTACCTTCTGTAACCAAGTTCAGAATGAAAAAGATCTTAGAATCGTTAAAGTCAGAAGTGATCATGGTGGAGAATTTGAAAATAAAGATTTTGAGTCATTCTTTAATGACAGAGGCATTCTGCATGATTTCTCTTGTCCTAGAACTCCCCAACAAAATGGAGTTGTAGAACGAAAGAACAGAACATTGCAAGAAATGGCCAGAACCATGATCAATGAGACAAACGTTGCTAAGACTTTCTGGGCAGAGGCAATAAACACAGCGTGCTATATTCAGAATAGAATCTCAATAAGACCTATTCTGGAAAAGACTCCATATGAATTGTGGAAGAACAGAAAGCCCAACATTTCATATTTTCATCCATTTGGATGTACTTGCTTTATATTAAATACAAAGAATTATTTGAACAAGTTTGACTCTAAGGCACAGAAGTGTATTATGTTAGGATACTCTGAACGCTCAAGAGGCTACAAAGTATACAATACAGAAACACAGATTGTGGAAGAATCAATCAGTGTTCGTTTTGATGATAAGCTTGACTCTGAAAAGTCAAAGCAGAATGAAATTTTTGCAGGTATAGAAATTGAATTTGCAGGTTCTGAAGACAAGTCATCAGAAGCTCTCAACACAGACATTCCTTCAACATCTGAAAGGAGCACTGCTAGAAATCCTACAACAGCTGCTGATCAACCTCAGAAGAGATTACCCAGAAGCAGCTTGGATCACCCAGAAGAGACTATCCTAGGAAGAAAGGAAGATCCAATCAGAACAAGAGCAAGCTTCAGAAACTCTGAAGAAACTCTTATGGGACTGGTGTCTCTGATTGAACCTTCTTCTATTGATGAAGCACTTCTGGATAATGACTGGATTCTGGCAATGCAAGAAGAGCTGAATCAATTCACCAGAAACGACGTATGGGATCTCGTTCCCAGACCAAAAGGATTCAACGTCATTGGAACAAGATGGGTGTTCAGAAACAAGCTAAATGAACAAGGTGAAGTCATCAGAAACAAGGCACGACTGGTTGCACAAGGTTATAGTCAGCAAGAGGGGATAGACTATACAGAAACCTTTGCCCCAGTCGCCAGGTTAGAATCTATCAGACTTTTAATTTCATTTGCTGTTAATAGAGGCATCACTCTGTATCAGATGGATGTCAAAAGTGCATTATTAAATGGTTATATAGAAGAAGAAGTTTATGTTCACCAACCCCCAGGTTTTGAAAATACAAAACATCCAGAACATGTTTTCAAACTAAAGAAGTCACTGTATGGTCTGAAACAAGCTCCCAGAGCTTGGTATGAAAGGCTAAGTAACTTTCTGCTTGAAAATGAATTCACCAGAGGGAAAGTGGACACTACTCTATTCTGTAAAACAGAGTGACATCTTAGTCTGTCAAATTTATGTTGATGATATTATTTTTGGTTCTACTAATCCTTCTCTTGGAAGAAAATTTGCTAAGTGTATGCAGGCAGAATTTGAGATGAGCCTCATGGGGGAACTGAAATTCTTTCTAGGAATTCAGATCAATCAAACTCCAGAAGGAACTTACATTCATCAGAGCAAATACATCAGAGATCTTCTGAAGAAATTTGACCTCTCAGAATGTAAGCCATCAAAGATTCCAATGCATCCCACGTGCATTCTGGAAAGAGAAGAGGTAAGCAAAAGTGTAGAACAGAAAGTCTACAGAGGTATGATTGGTTCTCTCCTCTATCTGACTGCTTCAAGACCTGACATATTATTCAGTGTTTGTATCTGTGCTAGATTCCAATCAGATCCTAGAGAATCTCACTTAACAGCTGTTAAGCGAATTTTCAAGTATCTGAAAGGTACTACTAATCTGGGTTTGTTTTATAGAAAATCTAGTGATTACAGCTTAGTAGGCTACTGTGATGCTGATTTTGCTGGAGACAGAGTGGAACGTAAAAGTACTTCTGGAAGCTGCCAGTTTCTGGGAGAAAATCTGATCTCTTGGTCCAGCAAAAGGCAATCAACAATTGCTCTGTCAACAGCAGAAGCTGAGTACATAGCAGCAGCAGGATGTAGCACACAAATGCTCTGGATGAAAAGTCAGCTTGAAGACTTCCAGATTTTTGAGAGTAACATTCCTATACTTTGTGATAATACTTCTGCTATTTGCTTAAGTAAGAATCCTATTTTACATTCTAGAGCTAAGCATATAGAAATAAAACATCACTTCATTAGGGACTATATTCAGAAAGGTATTTTGAACTTAAAATTTATAGATACAGACCATCAATGGGCTGATATCTTTACTAAACCCCTTTCAGAAGATAGGTTTAATTTCATTCTGAAACATCTCAGCATGAAAGTGTGTCCAGAGTGAAAATGTTTTAATTCCATATATTTACTTTCAGAATGTAATTATTTTACTGTGAACTTCTGATCAATCTCCTTTCAGAAAGATAGAACATGCAGATTGTATCAGATGCAAGTCTAAAGATCTGAGAGTCTAATCTCAAAGACAGACGTGCTGATCACTACATCAAACAAGTGTCATCCAATCATCAGCATATCTCTGAAGCAGAACGTGTGCATGCTTCTGAGAAGGAAAAGCACTGATTGGGTGCATTGAGACACATGTCTGGTAACCGTTTTTAAGTATCTTTCTCAAATCCCCCAAAATCAGCAAGCATTTAATGAAAAGTAATCATGCTTTTAAATGGTAATCATGATTTTTCTCTCTCTTAAAAACGTTTATCTTTTCAAAATAATTTTGAAAACTCTATTTAAGCACATTAATCTCTCATTCTTATTCTTTACGCTTTCTCACTAACACTCAAGCATTTTCTGCATATTTCTGAGTTCATCTCTTGCAAACATTTTTCTTCAATTCATTCTCAAAACCTTTTTAGTGTGAACAATGGCATCCTCCAGCAGCGTTTCTGCAGGTAATCAGAAGAAAGCAACTTCTGAGCAATATCAAGTGCCGCTCAGAACTCTCCTCACTCCGGTGAAGAACCTTGAAGTGCTCTCTGAGTTAATCATCGATTTTGAAAGCTTGAAGGAAAATGGTTTTGACCTAACTGAAGAAATTAGGGCTCAAAAGTGGGAAAGGTATTTCGATAGGTTGGTTGGACCAACATTCCCAGCACTGGTCAAGGAATTTTGGATTCACGCCAAGGTTTCAAAACATCTAGTCATCTCCTCTGTCATGGGGAAGAAGATTGTGATTTCTGAAGATCTCATTGCAAGGCTAATCGGTCAAAGTGGTGGTGGCGTCCGTTGTGTGGACATGGCTGAAAGATGTGCTGATACAGGTGTGGTAGCTAACAGGATTTTCACTCTTGGGATGCCCAGCAGCAAGATTAAAGATCTGAAGGATCACTGCAGAGTATGGGCTAAGATTATTCTGGGATGCTTCAACCACAGGAAACTAACAAGTTCTCCTGATTATATAAATGTGGATCAGCAGTTTCTGATCTACTTTATTGATCAGAAGATAAAGATCAATCTGGCTCACTTCCTGTTCAACCATCTCAAAACCAGTGTGAAAGAAACAAGGGAAGAAGAAAGAACCAAGAGGGACTGGATACCGTTTGGAAGGCTTATATCAGATATTATGACAGAGAATAGGCTGATTGAACATCTGATAGAAGCTCAGGAGCTGAGCACTATTGAACCAACAATTGGGAAACCTCTGAACGCAAAGAATCTGAAAAAGATGAAGCTGATAGAAAATATTTAGAAGGAACCCAGAGCTACTTCCACTGCTGATATCTCCAGCAGAAGAGTGCCTCTGAGTGATTTTCCGGTATTTTCTGAAATGGAATCCAAACCAGAGATGTTTCTCAGGTACCCAGATGCGTACAAGGCAGATGATATAGATCCTAAGCTGAATATCAGAGATCTGCATCAACCCCAAGCAGAAGTGACTTTGAAGAAGACAAAGAAGAGGAAAGCGCCATCAGAAGGATCGTCTCAGCAGACTCCAAAGAAAAGAGGTATTTCATCTGCTGCCCCTATTTCAAAATCTTTTACTATTCCAGCATCTATCCCTCCTCAAACCTCTCATAGAATATCAATTCCCATCCCTACCATTGATGAAACCATACAAGAAGAAGACCCTTCTGAGGCATTAAAACTCAGAAGACCTAGAACCAAACAACCCAAACAACCAACAATTTCAACAACAACAGCACTTGACCAAGTGCTGGCTGATATTGAGCGTCAACATGCCTCTGCTCAACCAAACTCTGAACCATTAAATGTTCCTCCTCCACAACCAGAACAACAACAACAACCAGAACCAGAACCACAACAACAACCACTCTCAGAAGAACCTCTGATCCCTGAGCAATCAGAGATTCCACCTCCCTCTCCCCAACCAGAAATTAATCCACCTTCACCACAAACAGAGTTTCACCACTCTGAAACCCCTTCTCCTCATCAATCTGACCCTCACTCACCTCAACCATCACCACTGGCAATCCAGTTGCCATGTGGAACCACTGTTTTCATGCCCCAGTTACCATCCTCATCAGAATCGACACCACCAAAAACTCCCAAAACACCACCCACTCCAATTGAAATATCTGACTCTGATACCCCTCCTCCAAAACAAACAGCCCCTCAGAAAACCTATGAAAACCCCAGCAGGACTTTCATTGACTTAACCAGTCTTGACCGTCTTGCTGATCTAAAACACAAAATTGCCATCCCAAAACCAAAGCAACCAGATGTTGGCTCTGGTATTTTGAATTTTGAAACAGGTGTGCTGCAATGGATTGCTTCTTTGAAGCAAGTCTGTCCTGGGATGATTGACCCAGCTGCTTCTGATCAGCTCTGGTCACAGTTCAGACGTTGGGTACGTGCTGAAGCCCTCAAGTTGCAGGATATCAACTATGAGCAGGCACAACAGAACTTCAGCAAGCTGCTGAAGGAAGTTGAAAGTCAGCTGCCTCAGGAAGTTGTGCTCCCTCTGGACAGTGAACCTTGGTCTGAGAAACAGCAAGCTACAAAGGTGCAACCATCAGAAGAAGACAAGACCATTCAGGCTGAAAGTCAAGCAGATGATGTTGCTGAAAGTTCTGAGAAGCCTCCTCCTTCTGATGTTGCTTCTCAAGCTGCCTTGGACAGGCAGACTCTGGAAGAACTAAGGCTGAATGACATGTGTCTGCAGCAGCGGATGGATGAAAACGATCAGAAGATGAAAGCAAGAATGGATGTGCAGGACAGCAAGATTGACACTGTTGTCAGCATGGTTCATAAGCAAAATGAAACTTCTGAAAAGATTCAAGCGATGCTGGAGAGCCTGTTCACACGCTTGCCTCCTCAACCTTAAACCTTTTTTTTTCATGCATGACCTTTTTCATGTTTTCTTGATTTTCTGATGTACTGTTTTGATTATGTTTTGTAATATTTTCTTGCTCTGATTCTGAACTATATTAATATGATTAGTTTTTCTGATCTTAATTGTTTTAGCACATCACCAACACTTTTTGATTGCTGACAAAAAGGGGGAGAACAAGAATGATATTTAAATCAATAACGGCTAACTAGACAGAAATTCTCAAACATTCTAACTCTATTACTTGAAATGTTTTTTTCTGTTTTGTTTAAAGTCTACAGGCACAAGGAAGCTCCTGGACACTCTGAAGACTAGAAGCTCTGATCAATGTTGCTCTGATCAATATGAAGTTCTGATCGTCCTAATACTCTGATCCAAAGCAAAGCTCTGACAAGAAAAGCTCTGAAGCTCTGCTCTCTGATAAGTCAAAGACTCTGATAATCTGATGTTCAAAGAAAGAAAAAGATCTGATCCTGAAGAACACGTATAATCAAAGGGAAGTAATCAACTCAGGGGGAGTATCTCTTAACTCTGACTTCTCCGTACTTCTTACTCTGATACATTTTCCAGATACCTTTTCATGTTATTTTCATTTAAAATATCTAGTTTTTGTCATCATCAAAAAGGGGGAGATTGTTAGAACAATGTTTGAATCTACTACCCTATATTTAAGTTTTGATGATAACAAAGTGAAAAGATATAGTATTTATATGTTTCATGAATGAACTATCTGCTGCCTAAAATTATTATGTTCTGACTTGCAGATACGCTGATTGAAATAAGCAAGATCACATCTATTCAGCATCAGAATTTGATTTCATACACCAGCATCAGAAGTTGCTACATCAGAACGTCAAGATCAGATGATCAACTCACGTACATGCTGAAGCCTGATGAACAAGACTGCGCTCAAACACTCTGATACAGAAACACAATAGTTCATCAGCAGCGAAGCAGAATCAGAATGAGCCAAGCCAGAACTTGCGTTAAGTAAGCAACGGTACTGTGCATTGAAAGCTAATTAATTCCAACAGCCTCATTCCAGACAAGATCTGCTCAAAAAGGAAAGCTTGTTATTAGCATTGAATCAAGAATATTGCATCCAACGTTCATCATCTCAAGTGCTATATAAACAAGGCTTTGAAGATTGAAATGGCTAATGCTCTCCAAATCTCTACACGCACAAAGCTGAACCATAATCTTCGTTCTACCAGTTTTGCTAAACCATACACTCTGATACTCCATTACTATTTAGCAATCTAGTTTCTAAGCTTCAATTTGTGTATACATCACAGTTGTGATAAAGTTTTGTAGAAAACATCCACACACATAGTTTTATCTCTTTGTAAGAAAGTGTTGCCTTGACAAACCGGGTTGTGGTTTGAATCAAGAAGGCTTTAGCAGTTGCTAAAGCAGTCTGTAATATTCAGTTGAATATAGTGGATTAAGACCTCGTTGGAGAGAGGCGAAATCACCTTGACGGGTGGACTGGAGTAGTTTGAGATCAAACGAACCAGGATAAAAATATCGTGTTCATTGCTTTAGATTTCAGTTTTACAATTCAACCCCCCCTTCTTGTGTTTTTCACCACTTCACGAGGCGGATTTGGTACGTCAGCCATTGTTGATTCTTCGGTAGATTCTGATAACGGGATATCAGGAATTTTTGTTGGAGGAAGATTATTGAGAGATCGGTATTCTTGAATTCGGCGTCTTAATCTTAAGTAATGCTCGATATCGTTAATTTGTAAATGCAAAGGCTCGTTTTGAGAACGAGTGTTTGGCATACACAGAGGGAAATATAAAAAGTTGCCTTAGTCTAGACAGCGTTGTTTTCAGATTACACTAGTGACTAAACTAAAGTCCCCGGCAACGGCGCCAAAATCTTGACGGGGTCTGCTGTTGTACCCCAAAATTTGCCCTCCCATATTCTTCAAAATTTGCAAAGAGCATGCTTCAAAATTCCCCAAGGGTTGCACAGTTCAAGGGCCTCCTAACAGTCAAAAACTAAGGTTTTGGTTCTGACAAAGAAAATGAAGTTTCCAAGGGTCCAATCAAGTCCCACATGCCTACAAACATGGTCAAGCATCTTCATGCCAAGTTTCAAGACTTACAGCACAAAATTGCACAGTCAAAAACCCTAATTGCTCAACAGTCAACTGTAGGGGCAAAATGGTCATTTGACAGTCAAAAGTTCAAATTTTTGATCAACATCTCATTTTGAAGCCACAAACATCATTTGATCAATTCTTGATCATGATTTTCAAGGCATGGCTCAAAAAGTCTTAAGATGCAAAAGTTTCCATATTTGGACAGTTAAAAAAGTCAACTGTAACTTGACCAGGGCATAACTTCCACATGGTTTATCAGAAAAATTCCATCCAAAGCTCATTTTGAAGAGAAAGACATTTCATACAACTCCTCTTCACACTTCAAGTCCAAGAAATGCTCTCACAAAAAGTTATCAATTTCAACATTATAGGTCATTTTCAAAAGTAAAAAAAAAGGGACTTTAAGTCAAAGGCCATAAATTGAGATTGGTAAATCAAATTGACATGGGATCAAAGGCATTGGTTAGAGGACTTCAATACCTTTCCAAAATGTCCAAGAACATGATCAAAGCTTAAAAATTGAGCAAGATATGCCTTGAGGAAGTTGGGAAATTTTTGGGAATTTTGAAAAGTCAACTTTGCTCCAAATGCCTTAAAATTGCTAATGGACCACATTTTCTTCCAAGAATCATCATCCAAAGCATATGCACGACCATTTGGCCCAAAGGGGATTTATTCATCACTTTTATTTATTTATTTGAATTTTTAATTGCTATTAATTCATTTAATAAAATAAAATATGTGAAAAATACTAAAACAAGCTTTTCAAATCTTTTTATGCATGGAATACCTTCAAGATTTCGTGCCCTATCTAATATGGAAAGAATCAAGGTGATTTGATCATAATTGGCACCAAAAGCACATGAAAAGATTTGGAAGATATGCCATGAAAATCAAATATCTTATACATCAATGCAAAGGGTTTTGGATCAAAATTTCAACCCTAATCTGATCCCATACTAAGACTGATCAAAACCTAATGCAAAAAAACCTGAAGGTTGCGCCCCATCTCAAGAACAACTTTTGCAATTTTATCAAAAAAGTGAAAACTGAAAACTACATTCTAGCACGATTCAAAGCAAAATACCAATTGCAAAAGCTTCCTAAGGCATCATTGAACCTGACTGGATACTTTTCCACGTCCATAGCATCAAGAATTGGTAACTAGAAGTCAGACTGTTTCATCTTTTTTGCATAATCGTATTTCATCATTCATGCCATAATTTTGAGTTCTAATGCTTGTTTTGTACTAGTCTTATCATTCTGAAGCTAACCATATTGTTTAATTGAGTTTTTCTTGCCTATACGTGAAATCACCATTGAAGCTTGCTAGAGTTTCGTAAACTCAAATTTGGGGATTCTCTTATCCAGAAAAATTAGACCCTAAGACCAGGACTGTTGGATTCAGAAGCTTCATGTGAATCGTTTCCATACCTCGCGATTAATTTATGATTAATAGGGTGTTAATCGCTATTTTTGTATGCAGCACTTAGTGGGGGTTTAAAACCCCCGCTATTCAATTTGTTTTTGTTTCAGGTACAGCCAACAATTGGAGAAGAAGGTGACGTGTAGGCCAACGAATGGGGCGTTTGAATTTCGCGCGGAAAAATATCACTAATTATCGTTTTGACTGATATTGTTTATTTGTTATATTATAAACAAAGCGCGTAGTTGGATCCAGTGGCAAGGCGTTGAGTTGGTAATCTCTGGGACCTGGGTTCGATTCCCAGGTCCCCCCTCTCTCCATATTATTTTTTTGACTATGTTTACATGTAGCGCTCTCTCCAAGCGTCCACCATACGTTCACAATCCAGGCACGCCACTTGTCCCATAATCCTAATCCAAAGGCCAATGTTTGAAGAGTACCATGTGCGTTGGTCAACGAAGCCACACACCAGCATGAAAAGTCAACAAGGCCAAGGGTCTATTGGGCCTAATTGCTGAGACAACACCTCCAAACTGGGGTCAACACCCCCAAGGGTTTGCATTTCCTTTCTTTTTCCCTATTTTATTTTTATTTGTTTTAATTTGATTATTTCTTTTTAATGCATAAATTAATATTTTCATAAAACATAAAAATAATAAAAATCAGAAAAGACAAAAAAGACAAAAAAATAAAATATATTTGATTTAATATTTTTTGTAAATAAATCTTATTAATTAATTTAGTCTTTAAATTCTAGGATTAATTTTAACATTTTCTTAATAAACTTAAAAATTGTAGAATTAGGGTTTTTATATTTTTATCCTTTTTTCTTTTTCACCATATTAATATATTAATTATTTATTTTTGTAAATAAAATTGTATTAATTAATTAGGTTAATTCTAGGTTTAACTTTAACATGTTTTTTTAATGAATTAAAAATAACTAGAATTAGGTTTTAAATTCCATTAATTCTTATTAAAAATCCATAAATACAAAAAACTCCAAAAAAATCTTTTTTTTTAATTTTAATTTAATTAATTTGTTAATCGTAATTTTAATTTCATTAAAAGGGGTCCAACGCCCTCGCTTTCGATTATCAGTTCGTTTCGCGCATTTATTTCCTTTCTTATAATATTCATGTAATTCTCCCAAAGCCATGTAAATCAGACATTTATCTTTTCCGCACTTTATTTCTTTATTCAAATCGGGTCCTGGATTAAATTTGGCGATGTGGACCCGCGCCTTTGTAATAGCGTAGAACTTTTATATTCCGCACTTTTTAACTGTTAATAAATTTGCATGCAAGAATGAATGTTAAAATAAAAACAAAAGCGTAGATCACCAATACATGACAAGACAAAAATATCTGAAAATGACACACAAATCACACACCACCGCTAGGGTACGCCTCACTGTTGCCTTACCCCTCGAAAGGTGATCGTCGAGTAGAGGATGTTTTAGTAAGTCCTCATGATCCGGGAACCTGGCATGAGGGTAGCTTCTAAGGTATCTTCCTATTGCTCTGGTGATCACCATGTCCCGAACCATCGAATTGACCCGAACACCTCCAACGGTGGTGCTACCTACCTCTCAATGGTGGGATGGCACTACTTTAAGGACCTTTACACAGACGAATTCCTTAGGGTAGGTAGACGACTCTAGATACTTGCTCTAATTTCAAAACAAAAATCAAAAATACTTTTCACATCGACACCTTTTCAAAAAGCTTTCGAAAGCAATTTTTTCAAACACTCTTGAGGACCGATACAAGAGTCGAACTGAAATTTTCAAAGAAACTTTTTAAAACCCACAGTTGAAAAGCAAACAAACCATTTTTGAAAACACAAGTGAGCAAGTATCTAAGAGCCCATGGATAACCATGGATAGAAAGGGTGCTAACACCTTCCCTTTCTATAACCTACCTCCCGAACCGAGAGCAATCTCTATAAGGAATTTTTCTGTGCTTTTGTCCTTTCCATTTGGAGAAAATAAAAGACGGTGGCGACTCTTGCTTCCGCGACATTTCGCGAACCAGCGTTAAACAGTCAGTTCCAGATCCACCGATCACAGAACTGGCGACTCTGCTGGGGACATCTTTATAAAGTGAGGTGTACCTTAGGATTAGTTCATAACTGTGTTTTCAATTGTATTGATTTGCTTGCTTTAAATTGTGGGACTGTCTTGGGAGTTCTATAGATCCTAACTCGGATCTGGGGATACCTTCTTAGAAAGTAGCAACAAGGCTGTGAGGGAACTGTGCGGGGTATACCGACATGGTTGAAACAGTCTGCTACGTTGATGTGGCACTTTGGTGTGTACCGGTAACCCTTGAGTTCAGTCAAGGAGAGTACGGGGCCTCCGCGTGGTGTCGTGAAGCATCAACTGACCTTAGGAACCTTAATTGAACCATCTTGGCCTCTTTAGGGTAGTGAGATAACTGACTTTGGTGCAGTCCGAGGTTGGTTGATACTCGATACTACACTCAATTGAGGGTTGCTTTCCTGGAATATTTCGGTCGCCAGTTCAGTGGCTAAATCGAAACGATGAACAATGAAAGCAATCCCGTGATATTGGGACCCTTAGAACCCGGTTACTTCTAATAGGACAGGTTGAGCCCACCAACTTCAAGAGGGTAATACCCCGACCCCATGCTGGCCTTAAACTCTAAGGGCTTTCTCTTGTGTGACTTGTGTGCCTTCGTACTTGACTACTTGCATGCTTTATCTGACACATGAACTATTTGCAGGTTTTGTTTTAGTCCTTAATTGGGACCAATGACAGGGCTTACTAAGTTTCTTGCAGGTTTTGTTTATAGTCCTTAATTGGGACTCATAACAGAGTGTATTGAGTTTCTTGCAGGTTTTGTTTATAGTCCTTAATGGGGACTCATAACAGGGTTTACCCACATTACCCCATGCATACCATAACATCATACCATTGCATACATCCTAACCCATTTCAAGGATCTCAAGGGCTTGTGATGCAGGTCATGGTGAATCAAACGTCTAGTAAGGGGCAAAGAGGATTTATTTTCCTCTAGCCAAGGTTGTCAGGGGCTATGACCCACTGGATATGGTGAGCCTTTGACCCTTGAAGAAGGATTCTCAACAACATGAAGTTCCTTCACTCAAGCTACCAGATTCAAATTCTGACAAATTTTTCTTGTTTACCCCGCGAGGTCCTTGAAAACATTTCATGTATACATACACATCATAACAGGTATCCTTGTTGCAGGTCACTTACCTTTCTCGCTGTTTATTTCAGCAATGGCTTCCCAACAAGATAACCAGGACTTTCTTGCTCAAGAGACTCGGTTCGGGGAAATCCTCCTGAATCTATCCAAGGGGCAGGAGGAACTAAGGACACTTCTCATGGAGACTTTGGTCAAGAACAGCGCTGAGGACGAACGGCTGAAACATCTGCAAGCTGAAGCGGATGCAATGAGAGCCCAGATGCTGGGGCAGGTGACTACCATTCAAGGTTTAGCCCATAGACAAGAAGAGCTCGAAATTCTCATCAACCAACGGCTTCGGGGTAACCAACTGGGGAAAACATCTAAGGGTAAAGAGCCAGTCATTATTCAACCATCCTTGAGACAAGGAGATAAGGGGAGAGCTCCTCAAATGGCTCCAGTGTCACCAATTCAGCATCAACCTCACCAGCTTCAGCCAGACAAGCCCAGGAGGCAATTCACCCAGCTCAACATGTCGCTGTTTCAAGCTCTACAACGCCTGTTGAGGTTGAATCTAATCACATTAAGGGCTCATCCCCGGAACCCCAACACAGCGTCTCCTATCTATGATCCCAATAAAAGGTGTGCCTACCACTCTGCCAGTCCAGGACATGATACCAATGAGTGTTGGGCTCTGAAGAACAAAATCCAGGACCTGATTGATGAAGGAGCATTGGAGTTCACACAAGATGGTCAGGCTGAGTTTTTCTACCATCCCTCCAAGGCTCACCATTTGAAATAACAAGCCCTGAGATGAAAACTTTTGTTCATTAGAATTTTTCAAGTTGTAATTTTCTTTTGATTGTTCAAACATTTTATTCATGATTAAACGTTGTTATTTCATTAATGCATCGCATATGTCTGTTTTGAAGCAATATATTCGTATTCACTATATGCAAATTATTTTCATATTTTTTCTGATGATCAACACTCGATTAACAATTCTAAGCCTCTTGAGGGAGGATGACGAAAACGATACCATAATCTACAGTATGCTTTTGAACGGACCCCGCTGATGAGGTACAGGCATTGTTTCAATCCCTAAACACTGGAGTTATAAGGATGATAATCCCTCGTAAACCCTTCTGAGCCAAAGAAGTAGGAGTTTTTCTTTTTGAAATTTAAAACCCTTAATCATAACCTGGGGCAGGGTAGTCTCTCAGTTGATCCAAGTGCATAACAAATGGCACCGAAGAGGTCCTTACAAAACAAAAGACAGTGATGGTTCCGAACAACCATACAGACGGGCAGTCATTACTTCTCAAAATAAAAGCCCATTAAGTCAAAACCTATGGAGGAGACTTACAAAACTGGGGCATCCCGCTGACTGTAATCACAAAAGAAACAGCTCAGGCAAAAAAAATAGGGATAACAAAAATCAGAAAAAAGAAAGAGGTCTTACAAACCCTCGACAAAAATGACTGCCTATTCAGAATAAACTATCAATCTCTGAACCATCATTGGAACATAAGGACAAAGACTCAAATAAGGTCTAACGCACGATCAGCTGAGTTTAGGATCAAAGAATATCACGAAGAGCGGGTGGGTACAAATAATTTGAGCCTTTATCCTTTGTTTCTTAAACCATGAACACGGCCACGTTATAACCCTTAAAAGTCCTAGCTGAAGCATGGGTTAATTCGAAAGCATACTGTTATGAAAGGTATCCTGACTTCTTAAGGCCTACGGTAAATACGGAGTTGACATCACGTTTTACAAACATTCACTTGTTTTATGAAAAAGAATGCATGTTCAAAATCTGCAAGACAGACATAAGCTTTGCATTTTTAACATAACTTTGTTTGCATATGACTTTTTGTTTGAACAGCATAGAGATTCGCACGACGAATGCCTAATGAACAGAAGCACTTCCAATCGAGGGGCATGGCATGACTATTGTCCATCATCTGGGGCAGTTAAGTCAAGATTTGGAGAATCTCTCAAAAGGCCAACCTGCCTGGGGCAAATCTCCGTCTGAGTCACTTGGGGCATTCCAACAACGAATCTGGCCTGATCAAACACTTTCTGGTGGCATGACAACACACTTCTAACAGGGGCAACTCCCTACCTTCTGAAAGCACGGGCATAGTCGAAAAAATACTACGCAAAATCAAAGACCCGCTAGGTTGACACACCTAGGCAAAAATAAGGGCTTCCCGGCGAACCAAAAGGGTTCGGGCAAAATGAAGGGATGAAATGAAAACAATCTGTACACCCGGCAAGTCGAAAACCTGAAAAGGCGGCTTGGGCAAAAATGGGTATCCCGGTGGACTGAAAACCCGAAAGGGCGGTCCAGGCAAAAGTTAGGGATCAAAGCGTACGAGTATGTCTTGTTATCTTGTCACTTGCCTACCAGAAGAAGGTGGGTCCATCAACAATCATCAGCACCTCACAGGCCTTCTTCTCCCACCTCAGAAACAGGGGCAATAAAGAGTTGTCTAAGCAATCTAATTGTTCTGTCCTCCAAGGTATCAAGGTAGGTTCAGTTGAAGAACATAACCAGTACATCTCAATTCCCCAGAGAGTGAGTCAGCAAGTCAATACACTCTCGCCAAGCAAAGCTATTATCAACCTCAAGGAAACTGGGTATCCTCCCGCAGATCTCAACATTCCCCAGCAATATATGAACATTCTTAACAAGCATCCCCGGCAATCTTGGTCTAAAGATTGTTCCCCGGCAGTATATCAAACATTTAGTGGAGTCACTTCCCCAATACAATTCAAAACTTCCCCAGGAGAGTCCAATCTGGTTCCCAAGAAAAGTTGGAATCCATCTCCCCAAGCAGTAAGCTTATCCCCAGTAGATTCTGGAAGCTTATCCTCGCAGAGCACGAACACGCCTCCCGGCTTTATTCAAAGAGTTACTTCCTTACCAGGATATAACTGGGTTATCCTCAGCCAAAAGCCATGAGAAGATCGTTCTCAACGAAGTTTTCCTATCCCCAGCGAAGTCTATTAAACACTTCCAACGTAACAATAGTATCCCCAGCAAAGTTATCATCAAATCTCAGCGAAGTATCTCTCTCCCCACAGAGTATGGTTTCCCAGCAAGATCGTTAGAGTACTTTTCTCCCTGCAGAGTAATCCATTCGCCAAGTTTATTCCCCAACGGAGTTATCTTCTCCTACCGGTATTCTTGCAACTATCATCCACAGCGGAAGCAAAGATCTATTCTTCAACATCAGCCCAGGAGTGACTTCCCGGCACCCGTCAAGGATTTATTTTCCTAAGACGAAAAGATACATTCATAAACATCACATCTTCATACATTATAGCATGCATATACGCATCATATCTTACAAATCTCATTTATGTTGAGAACATCATCGCTTGATTCATATCATGCCTTGCATATGACTGACCTTTACCTTTCAGGAAGAATTCAGTTAAGTTCTCAGCTATATTCAAGACCTTGACCGGTTCAGTTAAGTAGACCCTAAGATTTTTCTGTTTCTTATCCAGTCAAAGGCCTTCTCTGGTTCAGTCAGATCGACCCTAAGATCACCTTGATTCTTATCCAGTTGAAGACATTTCAAGACCTAGACCGGTTCAGTTAAGTCGACCCTAAGATTTTTCTGTTTCTTATCCAGTCAAAGGCCTTCTCTGGTTCAGTCAGATCGACCCTAAGATCTCTCTGATTCTTATCCAGTTGAAGACATTTCAAGACCTAGACCGGTTCAGTTAAGTCGACCCTAAGATTTTTCTGTTTCTTATCCAGTCAAAGGCCTTCTCTGGTTCAGTCAGATCGACCCTAAGATCTCCCTGATTCTTATCCAGTTGAAGACATTTCAAGACCTTGACCGGTTCAGTTAAATCGACCCTAATATTTTTCTGTTTCTTATCCAGTCAAAGGCCTTCTCTGGTTCAGTCAGATCGACCCTAAGATCTCCCTGTTTCTTATCCAGTTGAAGATTTCAAGACCTTGACCGGTTCAATTAAATCGACCCTAAGATTTTTCTGTTTCTTATCCAGTCAAAGGCCTTCTCTGGTTCAGTCAGATCGACCCTAAGATCTCCCTGTTTCTTATCCAGTTGAAGATTTCAAGACCTTGACCGGTTCAGTTAAATCGACCCTAAGATTTTTCTGTTTCTTAGCCAGTCAAAGGCCTTCTCTGGTTCAGTCAGATCGACCCTAAGATCTCCCTGTTTCTTATCCAGTTGAAGATTTCAAGACCTTGACCGGTTCAGTTAAATCGACCCTAAGATTTTTCTGTTTCTTATTCAGTCAGAGGCCTTCTCTGGTTCAGTCAGATCGACCCTAAGATCTCCCTGTTTCTTATCCAGTTAAAGATTTCAAGACCTTGACCGGTTCAGTTAAATCGACCCTAAGATTTTTCTGTTTCTTATCCAGTCAAAGGCCTTCTCTGGTTCAGTCAGATCGACCCTAAGATCTCCATGTTTCTTATCCAGTTGAAGATTTCAAGACCTTGACTGGTTCAGTTAAATCGACCCTAAGATTTTTCTGTTTCTTATCCAGTCAAAGGCCTTCTCTGGTTCAGTCAGATCGACCCTAAGATCTCCCTGTTTCTTATCCAGTTGAAGATTTCAAGACCTTGACCGGTTTAGTTAAATCGACCCTAAGATTTTTCTGTTTCTTATCCAGTCAAAGGCCTTCTCTGGTTCAGTCAGATCGACCCTAAGATCTCCCTGTTTCTTATCCAGTTGAAGATTTCAAGACCTAGACTGGTTCAGTTAAATCGACCCTAAGATTTTACTGTTTCTTATCCAGTCAAAGGCCTTCTCTAGTCCAGTTAAATTGACCCCTAAAAGATTTTCTAATAAAGACTCAGTAGAAGACATCCAAGATTCTCTCAGCGTTCCTGTTGAGGTAGTAATCGTCCCCAGATTCTCTCAGCGTTACTGTTGAGATTGAAATCGTCCCAGGTTCTCTCAGCGTTCCTGTTGAGGTAGTAATCGTTCAAGGTTCTCTCACCATCCCGTTGAGGTAGTAACCATCCCTGGTTCATTCATCACCTTTTTGAAGCTCCAGATCCAGCTCCTGTAACCAGACAGGACACATCTACACAAAGAGTTTGAAGACCAGCTCCTGCAACAGGCCAGGTAATCATTTTCTTTTTCAGGTACGCAACCTCTCGCTAAGGAATCTCTCACGCGATCAACATCCAGATGGCATCTATAAGCCCATCATCCTATCCATCAATCTCCAAATGGCATCTATAAGCCCATTCCGCCATCACACTACTATGTGAGCTCAAATTTCTGGGCACTCCAGTGTTCAATCATCTTCCACCTTCGGATTACGAAAGGCACGTCAGCCAATCTGCATCCTCAGGTCTAAGAAGATTGAACAGGGGCAACTGTTGTAACCCAAAATTTTCCCTCCCATATTCTTCAAAATTTGCAAAGAGCATGCTTCAAAATTCCCCAAGGGTTGCACAGTTCAAGGGCCTCCTAACAGTCAAAAACTAGGGTTTTGGTTCTGACAAAGAAAATGAAGTTTCCAAGGGTCCAATCAAGTCCCACATGCCTACAAACATGGTCAAGCATCTTCATGCCAAGTTTCAAGACTTACAGCACAAAATTGCACAGTCAAAAACCCTAATTGCTCAACAGTCAACTGTAGGGGCAAAATGGTCATTTGACAGTCAAAAGTTCAAATTTTTGATCAACATCTCATTTTGAAGCCACAAACATCATTTGATCAATTCTTGATCATGATTTTCAAGGCATGGCTCAAAAAGTCTCAAGATGCAAAAGTTTCCATATTTGGACAGTTGAAAAAGTCAACTGTAACTTGACCAGGGCATAACTTCCACATGGTTTATCAGAAAAATTCCATCCAAAGCTCATTTTGAAGAGAAAGACATTTCCTACAACTCCTCTTCACACTTCAAGTCCAAGAAATGCTCTCACAAAAAGTTATCAATTTCAACATTATAGGTAATTTTCAAAAGTCAACAAAAAGGGACTTTAAGTCAAAGGCCATAACTTGAGATTGGTAAATCAAATTGACATGGGATCAAAGGCATTGGTTAGAGGACTTCAAGAACTTTCCAAAATGTCCAAGAACATGATCAAAGCTTAAAATTGAGCAAGATATGCCTTGAGGAAGTTGGGAAATTTTAGGGAATTTTGAAAAGTCAACTTTGCTCCAAATGCCTTAAAATTGCTAATGGGCCACATTTTCTTCCAAGAATCATCATCCAAAGCATATGCACGACCATTTGGCCCAATGTGGATTTATTCATCATTTTTATTTATTTATTTGAATTTTTAATTGCTATTAATTCATTTAATAAAATAAAATATGTGAAAAATACTAAAACAAGCTTTTCAAATCTTTTTATGCATGGAATGCCTTCAAGATTTCGTGCCCTATCTAATATGGAAAGAATCAAGGTGATTTGATCATAATTGGCACCAAAAGCACATGAAAAGATTTGGAAGATATGCCATGAAAATCAAATATCTTATACATCAATGCAAAGGGTTTTGGATCAAAATTTCAACCCTAATCTGATCCCATACTAAGACTGATCAAAACCTAATGCAAAAAAACCTGAAGGCTGCGCCCCATATCAAGAACAACTTTTGCAATTTTATCAAAAAAGTGAAAACTGAAAACTACATTCTAGCACGATTTAAAGCAAAATACCAATTGCAAAAGCTTCCTAAGGCATCACTGAACCTGACTGGATACTTTTCCACGTCCATAGCATCAAGAATTGGTAACTAGAAGTCAGACTATTTCATCTTTTTTGCATAATTGTATTTCAACATTCATGCCATAATTTTGAGTTCTAATGCTTGTTTTGTACTAGTCTTATCATTCTGAAGCTAACCATATTGTTTAATTGAGTTTTTCTTGCCTATACGTGAAATCACCATTGAAGCTTGCTAGGGTTTCGTAAACTCAAATTTGGGGATTCTCTTATCCAGAAAAAATTAGACCCTAAGACCAGGACTGTTGGATTCAGAAGCTTCATGTGAATCGTTTCCATACCTCGCGATTAATTTATGATTAATAGGGTGCTAATCGCTATTTTTGTATGCAGCACTTAGTGGGGGTTTAAAACCCCCGCTATTCAATTTGTTTTTGTTTCAGGTACAGCCAACAATTGGAGAAGAAGGTGACGTGTAGGCCAACGAATGGGGCGTTTGAATTTCGCGCGGAAAAATATCACTAATTATCGTTTTGACTGATATTGTTTATTTGTTATATTATAAACAAAGCGCGTAGTTGGATCCAGTGGCAAGGCGTTGAGTTGGTAATCTCTGGGACCTGGGTTCGATTCCCAGGTCCCCCCTCTCTCCATATTATTTTTCTGACTATGTTTGCATGTAGCGCTCTCTCCAAGCGTCCACCATACGTTCACAATCCAGGCACGCCACTTGTCCCATAATCCTAATCCAAAGGCCAATGTTTGAAGAGTACCATGTGCGTTGGTCAACGAAGCCACACGCCAGCATGAAAAGTCAACAAGGCCAAGGGTCTATTGGGCCTAATTGCTGAGACAACACCTCCAAACTGGGGTCAACACCCCCAAGGGTTTGCATTTCCTTTCTTTTTCCCTATTTTATTTTTATTTGTTTTAATTTGATTATTTCTTTTTAATGCATAAATTAATATTTTCATAAAACATAAAAATAATAAAAATCAGAAAAGACAAAAAAGACAAAAAAATAAAATATATTTGATTTAATATTTTTTGTAAATAAATCTTATTAATTAATTTAGTCTTTAAATTCTAGGATTAATTTTAACATTTTCTTAATAAACTTAAAAATTGTAGAATTATGGTTTTTATATTTTTATCCTTTTTTCTTTTTCACCATATTAATATATTAATTATTTATTTTTGTAAATAAAATTGTATTAATTAATTAGGTTAATTCTAGGTTTAACTTTAACATGTTTTTTTAATGAATTAAAAATAACTAGAATTAGGTTTTAAATTCCATTAATTCTTATTAAAAATCCATAAATACAAAAAACTCCAAAAAAATCTTTTTTTTTTATTTTAATTTAATTAATTTGTTAATCGTAATTTTAATTTCATTAAAAAGGGTCCAACGCCCTCGCTTTCGATTATCAGTTCGTTTCGCGCGTTTATTTCCTTTCTTATAATATTCATGTAATTCTCCCAAAGCCATGTAAATCAGACATTTATCTTTTCCGCACTTTATTTCTTTATTCAAATCGGGTCCTGGATTAAATTTGGCGATGTGGACCCGCGCCTTTGTAATAGCGTAGAACTTTTAAATTCCGCACTTTTTAACTGTTAATAAATTTGCATGCAAGAATGAATGTTAAAATAAAAACAAAAGCGTAGATCACCAATACATGACAAGACAAAAATATCTGAAAATGACACACAAATCACACACCACCCCTAGGGTACGCCTCATTGTTGCCTTACCCCTCGAAAGGTGATCGTCGAGTAGAGGATGTTTTAGTAAGTCCTCATGATCCGGGAACCTGGCATGAGGGTAGCTTCTAAGGTATCTTCCTATTGCTCTGGTGATCACCACGTCCCGAACCTTCGAATTGACCCAAACACCTCCAACGGTGGTGCTACCTACCTCTCAATGGTGGGATGGCACTACTTTAAGGACCTTTACACAGACGAATTCCTTAGGGTAGGTAGACGACTCTAGATACTTGCTCTAATTTCAAAACAAAAATCAAAAATACTTTTCACACCGACACCTTTTCAAAAAGCTTTCGAAAACAATTTTTTCAAACACTCTTGAGGACCGATACAAGAGTCGAACTGAAATTTTCAAAGAAACTTTTTAAAACCCACAGTTGAAAAGCAAACAAACCATTTTTGAAAACACAAGTGAGCAAGTATCTAAGAGCCCATGGATAACCATGGATAGAAAGGGTGCTAACACCTTCCCTTTCTATAACCTACCTCCCGAACCGAGAGCAATCTCTATAAGGAATTTTTCTGTGCTTTTGTCCTTTCCATTTGGAGAAAATAAAAGACGGTGGCGACTCTTGCTTCCGCGACATTTCGCGAACCAGCGTTAAACAGTCAGTTCCAGATCCACCGATCACATCTGCGATCGACTTAATGTCTGATGGTATCTTAACTGCAAGCGCACAGCCTATCGGGGTAGTAACAAAAGATTGTCGAATCCACAGGGACTTTGTAATCACGCTAGTGTTGTAAAACAGGTTGGTTTAGCTAAGGCGGAAATTGTCACGTTGGTTTTGGGAAGATAAGGAAGGTAAATTAATTGATTTTAAAGTAATTATAAAATGAACGGTCGGTATGCAATAGAGTCGACCTAAGGGATCTAATCGGACCTAGGCATATAAGGATGGTCAACTTGGTTTATCTGTAGAATTAATCAGTTTAAAAACCCTCAACTCACACTTTCATGGTCTTATCTCGGATTATACGTCTAAAGCCCTATACCTGCTTTCGCTAGCCTATAAGTGTTTAGAAGTATTTTTTGGAAACTTAATTAATTCTAATTTGGTTTAAAGCGCTTTCACTGTATTTAAATCAAATGCCTAACTTTAGCTATCCGGTTAAAAACCTCACACTTTCGTGGTCTCGATCTAACCTATTTACTCTTCTTACTTTCGTAAGAAAGATTTTATTATTAAGCATAAAAAGTTATAACCAGAGTTAAGTTGATTAAAGTTTTAGCCTAAGTTTGATAGATGCCTAATGTCTCTTACTATTCCATACCGACACTAAAGGTTCAGCTAGCCATGGAAATTAAAATAAACATACTGTAAATAAAAGCAAACAAATATAAATTGGACATTATAAATAATAAATAACAAGCATGCATTAATTAATTAATTAAAATGAATTTAATACAATTGCAAAATAAAAAACCTGACAGTAAAGCCGATACTTCAATCCTTCTTCCACAAACCGGAAACTCGGACTTGGTATCGGGAGTATTGCAAATTCTGAAGCTTGAATGATAAATCTTAAACTAAAATAATAATTCCCTAATGTTGGAAATTATTATTTGGACAGTGGAATTAAAAGAATTGAAATGAACAAATGCTGGAAAATGATAACTGAAATAATACTGGTTTTAATTTTGGCAGAGCTTCGGCACAAATAAGCTGTAATAAACTCCATACTTTTAATGTTCAATATTGAGGTATTTATAGAAGAATAAAATCTGGCAGTTGGTTTGAAAACTTGTAACTCAGTCTTCCTTCAAAATCTCCAAAAATATAGTAACGTGAGTAGTTGAGGGAGAAATGGTGAACATGGTGTTTGACTGGAGAAAATTAAGGAGTTTGGAAACTTCTTCTGTTATGCTTGCCACGTTCTGCATTCTTCAAATAAATTATATACGCGTTACGTTCGTTAGCTTGGCGTCACGAGCAGATTTTGGTCTTTCCCGTGTTACGGTCGTGGCCACTGTGTTACGGTCATAACACTCTTCAAACTGGCTTACGGTCGTGGCAGCTACATTACGACCGTCACAGCTACAAAAATGCAGTTCTTTGACAGATTTATCTTTTTCTTCTGTACTTTTGATGCTTTCTTGCATTGTTTCATGTTTTCTTCTGTTTTGAGCTCAGTTATGAAATACCTGCAAAAAGTGATGACAAACTCGAAATATTCGGGAATTAATCGGGTCAAAATAATACAGAACGAGCGAATTTCATACAAAATAAACGATACGATCTCGTGTTATCAGGACTCATCTCGAATGGTTCTATCAGCTGGATGGGACCAAAGTTCGTAACTGGGAGGAGTTGGCTACTGCTTTTTACAAGCAGTATCAATATAATGCCGACCTTGCTCCTACACGTACCCAACTCCAGGGTATGTCGCTAGGATCAGGCGAAGGTTTTAAAGAGTATGCGCAGAAGTGGAGGGACCTGGCTGGCAGGGTGCAGCCACCATTAACAGACCGTGAGTTAGTGGATATGTTCTTGGGGACCCTATCCGGGACGTTTTTCAATCATCTTATTGGCAATTCATCTGCAGGATTCACTGACCTCATTCTGACTGGGGAAAGGATAGAGGCTGGTATGAAGTCAGGAAAGATTCAGAAAGGTGCGTCTTCAAGTGCTGAGAAGTAACCTTTTAAGAAGGAGGCAAGTGCTGTGTATGGGCCTAGAAGACAAGATAAACCAGAGCGCCGCCAATCTGTCAACGCGGTGGTGATTTCCAAACCTACTGCCGCTCCTCGGCAAACCAATCAACCAAGGGCTGAAAGACCCGGAAGAGAATTTACCCGGCTGAGTATGACCTTATCACAAATCTTGCCACAGTTGCTATCCACCAACTTGGTGACTGTCAGAGAGGCTCCAAAGGTTGTGAATACTGCATCCCCCAAGTATAATCCAAATGCTCGCTGTGCTTATCACTCCGATAGCCCGGGGCATTCTACTGATGACTACTGGGCCCTGAGGAATAAGGTGCAGGACCTTATTGATGCAAAGGAGATACAATTTGAGGCGCCTGAGAGGCCAAATGTTGTGACTGCTCCTATGCCCCAGCATGGAGTGAATGCCGTTGATGAAGATTTGTATGCCGTTTCTGTGAATGATGTAGCTACTCCTCTGTTGACTGTTAAGAGGAACCTGTTGCTAGCCGGTTTATTTCCGGGTTCTAGCGAGGGTTACCTTTTGTGTGATGTTTCCCTTACTGGTTGTCCGTTGCTGAAGTTAGGCATCCAAAGCCTGATGGACAGCAAAGATATTCTGTTCAAGAAGATCGTTGTTCCTTTTGTTCCTGTGGAAGAAGTATCTGTCGTTACCATTTTCAACAATTTGATCAAGGCTCCCCCGAGGAAGCCAGTTAAAATCATGACTGTTTCACCCATTGTTATTACTGTTCCGGGGCCCCTCCCCTATGAATCTGATAATGTTGTCCCATGGCACTATGGGGCAGATGTATATGTACTTGGAATAAAGCAAGAGTTCAATACCGGTACCAGCATCAGCAATATCACCGGTCCAGCCAAAGTAACCCGCAGTGGCAGGCTCTTCTCGCCTGACATTGCGCCACCAGCTATTCGAAGACCTCTCATAATTACGCCTGCAAGTGCACCTGTTTCCACTTCTGATCAAGTTGTTTCCCCCGCTGCCGAGTCATCTAATGCTCGGGGCAAAGGGATTGATGATGAGCCTGCCCGGATGGAGGCGCCAAAGTCTGTGAATGTTGAAGCCTCCTAGCAAGAGATGGAGGAAATTCTTAAGATAATCAAGAAGAGCGACTTCAATGTCGTTGAACAGCTGGGGCATACACCCTCCAAGATCTCTATGCTCTCCTTACTGCTGTGCTCAGAGGCCCATGCTAAGGCCCTAATTTCATTTCTAAAGACGGCCCATGTGCCACAAGAGACATCTGCAGACCAGTTTACTGATTGCGTAGCCAATTTGACTGTTGACAATGGTTTGGGTTTCTCGGATGCTGATCTTACCGCTAAGGGAAAGAACCACAATGATGCCCTGCATGTCTCTATAGAATGCAGGGGCACTACTCTCGCGCACGTGTTGGTGGACACCGGTTCTTCCCTGAATGTGTTGCCCAAGAAGGCCTTAGACCGGTTGGATTGTGAGGGCCTGGAGCTGAAACCTAGCAACATCATTGTCAGAGCCTTTGACGGTTCTAAGAGGATGGTTCATGGAAAGGTAGACATTCCTATTCGTGTGGGTTCTCAAGTATTCGACTCAACTTTCTATGTGATGGATATCCGTCCATCTTATTCCTGTTTACTGGGTCGACATTGGATTCACAAAGTTGGGGCAGTGACCTATACCCTACACCAGAAGCTCAAGTACCCCGTCAGAGGGAAGATTGTCATTGTGCAGGGAGAGGAGGAGTATATGGTTAGTCACTTGAATTCCTTCCGGTATATTGAGATGGACGGGGAGTTTATTGAAACCCCCTTTCAACATTTTGAAGAGGTACCTCCAACATTGGCAGCAGCAGAAACAGTGGTTGAAGAGGACTTTCCTTTGAAGATGGCTTCCTTGAAGGACGCCCGGGCTGTAATCGAGAAAGGTGAATGTGCTAACTGGGGTAGGCTCCCTGATTTCACTCCTAAAACTGACAAGTTTGGACTGGGTTTTACTGCAGAGGCTCAGAGGGTTGTGCGCAAAGCTAGGACCGGAAGACCTCCTGTGCTCATCACCAATCCAGGAGTGAATGCCATTGGGGATGAAGATGAAGTGGAAGAATCAGAGTTCGATAGCTGGATCTACCCGGCGACTGACGGTGGATTGACCAATTAGACTGCCAAAGATCATACACCTGTTACTTTTGTTACGCAGTAATGAATTCCTTTGTTTTTGTTATTTGTAATAAACAATGAATTGAAACTTTATGGCCCGGTGTCTTACCCGGGGCACCATTGGTTTCATTTGTGAGGGCTTATAACTGTCATTTCCATATATCATGAATAAAGATCTTGGACGTTTTTTCGCATTTCAAATCTTGTGCTCCCTTTCTTTCTTTCTTTCTTTATATATTGCAAAACAGCTATATTTACACACACTCACCTACACAGGTTTCAATCCACTCTGGATCTCACTGGTAACGACTCTGCTACTGCCAGTTATGACTTCGAAAATCCGATCAACTTAGCCGAAGACGAAGGTGAAGATGATTGCGAAGTGCCTGGTGAGCTTGCAAGACTGCTACTCCAGGAAGAGAGGGCAATTCAACCACATGAGGAGCCAGTGGAAACGATAAATCTGGGTACTGAGGCAGACCGAAAGGAAGTCAAGGTTGGTGCTAACCTAGAGCTCAGCGTAAAACAACGGTTGACTCAGATGTTACATGATTATATGGAAATTTTCGCCTGGTCCTACGAAGACATGCCTGGGTTGGATACCGACATTGTGGTCCATCATTTGCCTACCAAGGAAGACTGCCCTCCGGTTAAGCAAAAGGTCCGCCGTATGCGTCCAGAGATGTCTGAAAAGATCAAAGCTGAGGTTATGAAGCAATTCGATGCCGGGTTTCTTGCAGTGACTTCTTACCCTCAGTGGGTTGCCAATGTGGTGCCGGTACCAAAGAAAGATGGTAAGGTCAGAATGTGTGTCGATTACAGGGATCTGAACAGGGCCAGCCCCAAAGATGACTTTCCCCTACCTCACATTGACGTCCTGGTTGACAATACTGCTCAGCACAAGGTGTTCTCCTTCATGGATGGTTTTTCAGGGTATAATCAGATCAATATGGCTCCTGAAGACATGGAAAAGACTACCTTTGTTACTCAGTGGGGCACCTTCTGCTACAAGGTCATGCCATTCGGGTTGAAAAATGCTGGGGCAACCTACCAACGTGTCATGGTTGCTTTATTTCATGACATGATCCATCATGAGATTGAGGTATATGTCGACGACATGATCGCAAGGTCCCAAACTGAGGAGGAACACCTTGATCATCTACAGAAGTTGTTTGACCATTTGAAACTGTACAAGCTGAGGTTGAACCCGAACAAGTGCACCTTCGGGGTAAGATCTGGAAAGTTACTAGGCTTCGTTGTAAGTGATAAGGGTATTCAAGTGGACCCTGCCAAGGTTAAAGCCATTCAAGAGATGCCAGTTCCTAAGACAGAGAAAGAGGTCAGAGGCTTTTTAGGACGCCTGAATTACATTGCTCGATTCATCTCACATCTAACTGCTACCTGTAAATCGATCTTCAAGCTGCTGAAGAAAGATCAGGTAGTACGTTGGAACGATGAATGTCAGACCGCTTTTGACAGAATCAAAGAGTATCTCCAAGAACCACCCATTCTTATGCCACCGGTTGAAGGGAGACCTCTGATATTATACCTGACAATACTCGATAACTCAATGGGGTGTGTGCTGGGGCAGCATGACGAGTCTGGCCGAAAAGAGCATGCCATTTATTACCTTAGCAAAAAGTTTACCGACTGTGAGACCCGATACTCGCTGCTCGAGAAAACTTGTTGCACTTTGGTATGGGCTGCTCGCCGGCTGAGACAGTATATGCTGACTCATACTACCTTGTTGATCTCAAAGATGGATCATATAAAGTACATATTTGAAAAGCCTGCTCTGTCTGGGAGAATAGCAAGATGGCAAATGATCTTGACAGAATACGAAATCCAGTACACGACTCAGAAAGCCATCAAAGGAAGTGTATTGGCAGACCACTTGGCACATCAGGCAGTAGACAATTATCAGTCAATGAACTTTGAATTTCTGGACGAGAGCATCATGATTGTGACTGATTGTGAAGTACCTGGACCGGATGAAGGACCTGAGGAAGAATCCCGATGGTCTATGCACTTTGACGGGGCCTCCAACGCTTTGGGTAATGGTATCGGCGCTGTGATCATATCCCTTCAAGGCACTCATACTCCACTTACTGCCCGGCTATGTTTCAACTGCACCAACAACATGGCGGAGCATGAGGCATGCATCATGGGTCTCCAAGCTGCGATTGACTTAAGGATCAAGTTTCTGAGTGTCTTCAGAGATTCCGCTCTCGTGATCAATCAGATCAAAGGCGAGTGGGATACGAAACATCCGAATCTTATTCCTTACAGAGAATGTGTGTTGACATTGATCCCCTATTTCACGGAGATAACTTTTGAACATTTCCCAAGAGAGGAGAATCAGCTGGCGGACGCGTTAGCTACGATGTCTTCCATGTTCAAAGTCAAATGGGACAATGAGGCTCCCCGGGTCATCATCTGGAAACTGGACGAACCGGCATACTGTTGTGATCTTGAGGCTGAGGTAGTGACTGAGAAACCTTGGTACCATGAGGTGAAGAGATTCTTGGAAGCTCAGGAATACCCTGAAGGTGCATCTATCAATGATAAAAAGTTTCTGAGAAGGTTCGCAGCGAAGTTCTTCCTTAGTGTGATCGGTGGATCTGGAACTGACTGTTTAACGCTGGTTCGCGAAATGTCGCGGAAGCAAGAGTCGCCACCGTCTTTTATTTTCTCCAAATGGAAAGGACAAAAGCACAGAAAAATTCCTTATAGAGATTGCTCTCGGTTCGGGAGGTAGATTATAGAAAGGGAAGGTGTTAGCACCCTTTCTATCCATGGTTATCCATGGGCTCTTAGATACTTGCTCACTTGTGTTTTCAAAAATGGTTTGTTTGCTTTTCAACTGTGGGTTTTAAAAAGTTTCTTTGAAAATTCCAGTTCGACTCTTGTATCAGTCCTCAAGAGTGTTTGAAAAATTGCTTTCGAAAGCTTTTTGAAAATGTGTCGGTGTGAAAAGTATTTTTGAATTTGTTTTTGAAATTAGAGCAAGTATCTAGAGTCGTCTACCTACCCTAAGGAATTCGTCTGTGTAAATGTCCTTTAAAGTAGTTCCATCCCACCATTGAGAGGTAGGTAGCACCACCGTTGGAGGTGTTCGGGTCAATTCGAAGGTTCGGGACGTGGTGATCACCAGAGCAATGGGAATACACCTTAGAAGCTACCCTCATGCCAGGTTCCCGGATCATGAGGACTTACTAAGACATCCTCTACTCGACGATCACCTTTCGAGGCAAGGCAACAGTGAGGCGTACCCTAGGGGTGGTGTGTGATTCGTGTGTCGTTTTCATTTATTTTTGCCTTTTCATGTCATAGGTGATCTACGCTTTTGTTTTTATTTTTATCATTCATTCTTGCATGCATTTATTTAACAGTTTAAGAAAGCGCGGAAAGGTAAAATTCTAAACTATTACAAAAGGCGCGGGTCCACATCGCCAAAATTTCCAGGACCCGATTTGACAGAAAGTAAATAAATAAAGTAAAGTGCGAAAGATAAATATTTACATGGCTTTGGGAGAGGTACATAAAAATTATAAGAAACGAAATAAATACGCGAATTGAATTAAAGATTGGAAACGAGGGCGTTGGACCCTTTTTAATGAAATTAAATTAAATTATTAAGTTAATTAAAATTAAAATGAAAGGAGGTTATTTTTGGTATTTTTTGGATTTATGAATTTTTATGAGAAAGATTAATTAAAATAAAACACTAACCCTAATTCTATAACTTTTATTTATTAAGAACAAATATTAAAGTTAAACCTAAATTAACCTAATTATTTACATGCAATTTTGATTTATAAAAAAAATATATAATATTTAATTATTAATAATGGTGAAAAAAAGAATAAAAGTAATTAAAATAATTAAACCTAATTTCTACAAAATTTTGAGTTAATTAAGAAAATGCTTGAATTAAACCTAATTTAATAGCTAAAATTGATGAACAATATTTATTTACAAAAAAATATATTAATTAAATAAAATACTTATTTTTGTCTTTTTCTGATTTTATATTGTTTTTTATATTTTTTATGAAAATAATCAAATTAAAGAATTAAATTAAAAAAAGAAATAATTGAAAAATAAAAAATAAAATAAAATAGAAAAGATGTTGCAAACCTAGGGGGGTCTGTCCCCAATTGAGAGGTGTATTGTAGCAATTCTGGCCCAAGGTTTTAAGGCCCTTTTTGACTTCCCTTGCCAGCGTGTGAAGGTGTTGACTCATGTCCACTATGTTCCTCAAACTGTGGCCCTCTGATTGATCTTGGCATATGCGTGGCAAGCTGGATGGTGAGTTGCATGGTAGACTCCCTGTATTGAAACTGCATAGGATGATAATTAAAGGAAAAATATAAGGGAAAAGGGGGGGGGGGACCTGGGATCGAACCCAGGTCCTAGAGATTACCACTACCAAGGCTTGCCACTGAAGCACTCTACACGCGTTGTATAATGAATAACAATCAATTAATATAAAATAAAACTAAGCGTTGGTGTCTTTTTCGCGCGAAATTTTGAATGAACCAATCGCTGCCTTCCACTTCATCATCTTCTTCGTGGTTTGTATTTTCCCTGAAACAAAAGATGGTTAGCGGGGGTTTTGAACCCCCCCCAAAATATGCAGCTTTTGATAATAGCGATTAAGCCATGGTGGTACATAAATTAGGCGCGAGGGTTGATTTGTCTTCGTCCAAGCACGCTGAATTCATTCGTGGCATTATGGTGTTCTAATTTTATGGCTTTTAGAAACGCCCAATTTGGAACTCAAGGAACCCTAGCCTGCATCAATGGTGGAATCGTGTATAGCACATGAAAACTAAATTGAATTATGTAGTTAGCTTCAGAATTAGTCAAGGAACATAAATCAATAATCAAAAATTGCTAAAGATGCATGAATCGAGATGCAAGAATGTAAAATATTTTCTGTACATGTCACCATCATTCTCACGTTTCTTGGTGTTAGGATGGTTGGTTTTGATTTGAAAACCTTCCTTGAAGCCTCAGGAAGGTGATGGAACAAGTCTTTTTGCTTGAATCGACCTGTAACCTAGTTTTCAGTTTCCAATTTTTTGGCAAAAAACTCAAGTTTCTCTATGCTTTTCTGGCGCAGCTGGGAGTCTATGGGCACGAGGGTTTGCTTTGCACTTATGTATGGAAGGATTAGGGTTGAGAATTTGATCAAAAAATCCATGAATTGAAGGAATCAATATTTGATTTTTATGCCATAATTTTCCAAATCTTTTTCATGCTATTTTGGCTTCAATCATATCCAATCACCTTTGATTCTTTCCTAACCTGATTTGCACGAAATCTTGGAGATATTTTATGCACAAAAAGATTCAAAAAGGTAGGTTTAGCATTTTTCATATATTTTAATTAATTAAATGAATTTCTAGCAATTAAAAATTCAAATAAATAAAATAAAAATGATAAAAAACTTCCCTTTGGGCCAAATGGTCGTGCACATGCCTTGGATGATGAATTGTGGAAGAAAAAGAGGCCCATTAGCAATTTTAGGTCATTTGAAGCAATGTTGACTTTTCAAAATATCCAAAAATTTCCCAACTTCCACAAGGCATAACTTGCTCAATTTTTAAGCTTTGCTCATGTTCTTTGACATTTTGGAAAGGTATTTGAGTACTCTAACCAATGCCTTTGGTCCCATGTCATTTTGATTTACCAATCTCAAGTTATGGCCTTTGACTTAAAGTCCCTTTTTGTTGACTTTTGAAAATGACCTATAATGTTGAAATTGATAACTTTTTGTGAGAGCATTTCTTGGGATTGAAGTGTGAAGAGGAGTTGTAGGAAATGTCTTTCTCTTCAAAATGAGCTTTGGATGGAATTTTTCTGATGATCCATGTGGAAGTTATGCCCTGGTCAAGTTACAGTTGACTTTTTCAACTATCCAAATATGGAAACTTTTGCATCTTGATGATTTTTGAGCCAAGCTTTGAGAATCATGATCAAGCATTGATCAAATGATGTTTGTGGCTTCAAAATGAGATGTTGACCAAAAATTTGGACTTTTGACTGTCAAATGACCATTTTGCCCCTACAGTTGACTGTAGTGCAATTAGGGTTTTTGACTGTGCAATTTTGTGTTGAAAGTCTTGAAACTTGACATGAGGATGCTTGACCATGTTTATAGGCATGTGGGACTTGATTGGACCCTTGGAAACTTCATTTTCTTTGTCAGAACCAAAACCCTAATTTTGACTGTTAGGAGGCCCTTGAATTGTGCAACCCTTGGGGAGATTTTGAAGCTTTGACTTGGCAAATTTTAAAGAATATGGGAGGGCAAATTTTGGGGTACAACACTTAGCAACAGCATCCTGTACAAGCGAAACCATGATTCGACCTTACTGCGTTGTGTGGATAAGACTGAAGCAGAAAGGATCATGGCAGAGCTACATGAAGGTACCTTCGGAACGCATTCCAGTGGACATACCATGGCAAAGAAAATCCTTCGGGCAGGGTATTTCTGGTCCACTATGGAAGCTGACTGTTACCAACATTCCCGGACATGTCATAAATGCCAGATTTATGCAGATAAGGTGCACGTTCCTCCAGTTCCTCTGAATGTCCTGACTGCACCTTGGCCTTTTGCAATGTGGGGCATAGATATGATCGGTGAGATTAAACCTACGGCATCCAATGGGCATATCGCTTCATCCTGGTAGCGATCGATTACTTTACAAAGTGGGTTGAAGCAGCTTCTTACGCCACTGTAACCAAGAATGTTGTGGCACGGTTCATTCGGCATAACCTGATCTGTCGATACGGCGTCCCTAAAAGAATCATTACAGACAACGGTACCAATCTTAACAACAAGATGATCACTGAGCTCTGCGAGCAATTCAAAACACAGCATCACAACTCTTCTCCCTACCGGCCGAAGATGAATGGGGCTGTAGAAGCAGCTAATAAGAATATCAAGAAAATTGTGCAGAAGATGACAGTGACCTATAAAGACTGGCACGAGATGTTACCGTTTTCTCTACATGGGTACCGTACCTCAGCAAGGACGTCAACCGGGGCAACTCCTTTCTCCTTGGTCTATGGCATGGAGGCAGTCTTACCGATTGAAGTGCAAATACCCTCTCTCCGGATAATGAAGGATGCAGATCTGAGCGAAGATGATTGGATCCAGACACGACTTGATCAATTAAACCTGATTGACGAAAAGAGACTCACTGCTATTTGTCATGGTCAGACGTACCAAAAACGGATGATCAGGGCATTTAACAAAAAGGTCAGACCACAAGAGTATCAAGTTGGGGATCTGGTAATCAAATGTATCATCCTTCCTCAGAGTGATCCAAGGGGAAAATGGACCCCTACGTATGAAGGGCCATTTGTGGTTAAACATGTGTTCTCAGGAGGAGCCATGATTCTGACCACCATGGATGGTGACGACCTTCCTCACCCCGCTAATGCAGACATAGTAAAAAGATACTACGCATGATAAAAGACCTGCTAGGTTGACATACCTAGGCAAAAATTAGGGCTTCCCGGCGAACCAAAAGGGTTCGGGCAAAATGAGGGATGAAATGAAAAAAATCTGTACACCCGGCAAGTCGAAAACCTGAAAAGGCGGCTTGGGCAAAAATGGGTATCCCGGTGGACTGAAAACCCGAAAGGGCGGTCCAGGCAAAAGTTAGGGATAAAGCGTAATACTATGTCTCATTGGATCACTTTGCATCCAGAATCCGGTATCAACATCAAGCTCAAAAGGCATCGATCAATCAGCTTCATCTTCAGCTAGGTCATCAAGTGATGAGACGCTCGAAGATATAAAGGCGATAACAGAGTTGGAACCCAGTGGGATTATTCTTTTCACGTAGCTGTTTTGTTTTCCCTTTGTACAAATTTGTATAAACTCTTTTGTTCGGCGGTGTTCTCTTACTAGAACGTCAGCCTCTTGTACATAAAACGCCTATTTACAGGCAAATTCAAAAATCAATACAAATTCATTTTTCAGTTAAAATTGCCAATTGTTTTTCCTTTTCTGTTTTGTTTTGCGAAGAACGTCCAAGGTTCAATTTGTGATATATGCATTTGACACTAATTGCTAACTCATGAATGTTTGCATACGAAACAAAGGATTAATTACAGGTAACATTAGAAACAGGGGCAATAATGAGTTGTCTAAGCGATCTAATTGTTCTGTCCACCAAGGTACCAAGGTAAGGTCAGCTGAAGAACATAACCAAGATACCTTAAGTCCCCAGAGAATGAGCCAGCAAGTCAATACATTCTCCCCAAGCAAAGCTATACTATCAGCCTTAAGGAAGTTGGGCATCTTCCAGCAGATCTCAACATTCCTCAGCGCAATATACAAACATTCTTAACAAGCATCCCCGGCAGTCTTGATCTAAGACTGTTCCCCGGCGGTATACCAGACACTCAGCGGAGCCACTTCCCCAATATATCTCAAATTTCTCCAGGAGAGTCCAATCCAGATTTCCCCAAGAAAGTTGAATCATCTCCCCAGCAGGAAGCTTATCCCCAGTAGATTCTGGAAGCTTCCCCCCCGCAGAGCACGAACGCATCTCCCGGCTTTATTCAAAGGTTATTTCCCTACCAGGATATAACTGGGTTATCCTCAGCCAAAATCCATGGAAAGATCATCCTCGGCGAAGTCTTCCTATCCCCAGCGGAGTCTATTAAAACTTCCAACATAAGTTATCATCAACATCCCAGCAAAGTACCTCCCTTCCCATAGAGTATTGTTCCCTAGCAAGATCGCTAGAATAATTTTCTCCCCGCAGAGTAATCCATTCGCCAAGTTTATTCCCCAACGGAGTTATCTTCTCCTACTGGTATTCTTGCAACCATCATCCCCAGTGGAAACAAAAGCTCTACATCAGCCCAGGATTTAACTTCTCGGCACCCGTCAAGGATTTATTTTCCTAAGACGAAAACATACATTCATAAACATCGCATTTCCATACATTATAGAATGCATATACACATCATGAACATATAATCTCACCACGCATGTCATACATCATGACATCGCATACAACTAGCGTTTTGTCTTTTCAGGATAAAGGTTAATACCAAGATGATTACCATCAACGGTCGCAACTAAAGATCCGATTCCTGTATCTCGCCAGGGTGTATCTGTTGACGATCGATTCCAGACCCGATTCCTGTATCTTGCCAGGGTGCGTCTGAAGAGTTTGAGGATCCGATTCCTGTATCTTGCCAGGGTGTATCCGTTGAAGACTAGCATTACCAGACCCGATTCCTGTATCTTTCTAGGGTGTGTCTGAAGAGTTCGAGGATCCGATGCCTGTATCTTGCCAGGGTGTATTCGTTGAAGACTAACAGTACCAGACCCGATTCCTGTATCTTGCCAGGGTGCGTCTGAAGAGTTTGAGGATCCGATTCCTGTATCTTGCCAGGGTGTATCCGTTGAAGACTAACATTACCAGATCCGATTCCTGTATCTTGCCAGGGTGCGTCTGAAGAGTTTGAGGATCCGATTCCTGTATCTTGCCAGGGTGTATCCGTTGAAGACTAACAGTACCAGACCCGATTCCTGTATCTTGCCAGGGTGCGTCTGAAGAGTTCGAGGATCTGATGCCTGTATCTTGCCAGGGTGTATCCGTTGAAGACTAACAGTACCAGACCCGATTCCTGTATCTTGCCAGGGTGCGTCTGAAGAGTTCGAGGATCCGATGCCTGTATCTTGCCAGGGTGTATCTGTTGACAACTAGCATTACCAGACCCGATTCCTGTATCTTGCCAGGGTGCATCTGAAGAGTTCGAGGATCCGATGCCTGTATCTTGCCAGGGTGTATCCGTTGAAGACTAACATTACCAGATCCGATTCCTGTATCTTGCCAGGGTGTGTCTGAAGAGTTCGAGGATCCGATGCCTGTATCTTGCCAGGGTGTATCTGTTGACAACTAGCATTACCAGACCCGATTCCTGTATCTTGCCAGGGTGCGTCTGAAAGATTCTCTCATCATCCCGTTGAGGTAGTAATCTTCCCAAGGTTCTCTCACCGTCCCGTTGAGATTGTAATCGTCCCAAGGTTCTCTCATCATCCCGTTGAGGTAGTAATCATCCCAAGGTTCTCTCATCGTCCCGTGAGGTAGTAACCATCCCTGATTCATTCATCACATCATTATCAACAAAAACCTTTTGAAGCTCCAGACTCGATTCCTGTATCTCTCCAGGGCACGTCTGAAGAGTTTAAAGATTCGATACCTGTATTCGGCTAGGGCACATCTACATAAAGAGTTTGAAGATCAACTCCTGTAACAGGCCAGGTAATTATTTTTCTTTCTCAGGTACGCAAGTTCTCGCTAAGGAATCTCTTACGCGATCGACACATCAGATGGAATCTATAAGCCCATCCTCTTATCCACCAGTCTCCAAATGGCATCTATAAGCCCATTCCCATCATCACGCTGCTAACATGTGAGCGCAAATTTCTGGGCACTCTAGTGTTCAATCATCTTCCACCTTCGGATTACGAAAGGCACGCCAGCCAATCTACATCCTCAGGTCTAAGAAGATTGAACAGGGGCAACTGTTGTACCCCAAAATTTGCTCTCCCATTTTCTTCAAGATTTTCTAAAAGCATGCTTCAAAATCTCTCAAGGGTTGCACAGTCCATTGGCCTCCTAACAGTCAAAAACTAGGGTTTTGGCTCTGGCAGAGAAGTTGAGGTTTCCAAGGGTCCAAACAAGTCCCACATGCCTACAAACATTGTCAAGCATCCATATGCCAAGTTTCAAGACTCACAGCACAAGATTGCACAGTCAAAAACCTTAATTGCTTCACAGTCAACTGCAGGGGCAAAATGGTCATTTGACAGTCAAAAGTCAAAAATTTTGGTCAACATCTTATTTTGAAGCCACAAACATCATTTGATCAATTCTTGATCATGATTCTCAAGGCATGGCTCAAAAAGTCTCAAGATGCAAAAGTTTCTATTTTTGGACAGCTAAAAAAGTCAACTGCAAATTGACCAGGGCATAACTTCCACATGGTTTATCAGAAAAATTCCATCCAAGGCTCATTTTGAAGAAAATGACATTTCCTACAACTCATCTTCACACTTCAAGTCCAATAAATGCTCTCACAAAAAGATATCAATCTCAACATTATAGGTCATTTTCAAAAGTCAACAAAAAGGCACTTTAAGTAAAAGACCATAACTTGAGATTGGTAAATCAAAATGACATGGAACCAAAGCCATTGGTTAGAGGACTTCAAGACCTTTCCAAAATGTCCAAGAACATGATCAAAGCTTAAAAATTGAGCAAGATATGCCTTGTGGAAGTTGGGAAATTTTTGGGAATTTTGAAAAATCAACTTTGCTTCAAAAGCCTCAAAATTGCTAATGGGCCTCAATTTCTTCCATGAATCATCACCCAAAGGCTATGCACGACCCATTGACATCCAAGGGAGTTATTTTATCATTTTTGATTAATTATTTGAATTATTATTATTATTAATTCACTTAATTAAAATTAAATATGACAAAAATATCAAATGCCACCTTTCAAATCTTTTTATGCAGCATATGCACTCTTTATGTACTCAATATTCGTGTATCATCCAAAAGGGAAAGAATCTCCCATGATTGGCAATGGTTTGATGGCAAAAAGGATTGAAAAAGATCATGGAAAATCAAATATTGAAAAGCATTAAAACATGGATTTTGGGCCAGTTTTTCTAACCTAATTCATTCACACATATATGCACATTGCAACCCTAAGGAGAACACAGAAGCTGCGCTCAGAACAAAAGAACAAACTTGCATTTTTGACAAAAAAATCTCAAAACTGTTTTCATAGCTAGAGTGTGATTCAAAGCTCAAAAGGTATTCCAAACGATTGCTGAGACCTTCCTGAACGTGTCTCAATACCTTTCCACTCTCCACGCACAAGGAATTGGTAGATTGAAGTCTCACTTTTCATAAAATTATTCTTAATCGTGTTTTGATTTCTAGACATTTTCCATGCATTTTAATGATTGATTTATACTAATATGATCTCTCTGAAGCTATTGGTACCATCCAATTGAATTATAGGCGCCTGTACAGAAATCCACCATGAACGCGTATTAGGGTTTCAGAAGTTTGAAAAGAGGGTTTCACTCATCTGGAAAAATTGGACAATAAGACCTATGCCAATGAAATCAGGACCTTCAAACGAGTAGAACCCATACCTCGCGCCCTTTTTCTTTTTAACTATGCTCTATTCGCTATTTTTGTAGGTACCATTTAGTAGGGGTTTAAAACCCCCGCTATCTATTCTGTATTTTCAGGACAAGCGAAGAAGAAGACTGGGTGTCATCACGTGGTTGGTTGACTCAAAAATCTGGCGCGTTTTCTTGTTTTCATATCACTAACCTTTGTTTCTTATTATAATATTTAATGTCCAAAATTATTACAAACGCGTTGAATGGCATAGTGGTTGGGAACGTGATTGGCACGCCTTGGGACCTGGGTTCGATTCCCAGGTCCCCCATATTCTCAATATTTTTTCTTGTAACGTGTTCAGGTGTTATGCCTCTCTAATGGTCCACCAAACGCCCAAAGCCAGAGCTTGCCACACGTCCAGCAACTTCAATCTAATGGCCAGAATGGGAAGATCACCATACACGCTGGTCAATGAACCCACACACAATCACTAAAAGTCAAAAGGGCCTTGCATCTGTTGGGCCAGATTACTCACAATAAGCCTCCTCTAAGGGCCAGATACCCCTCCTATGGTTTGCATATTTCTTTTTATTTTAATTCTCTTTTTTTCTTTTATTTGATTAATTGCTTTTATTTAATTCCATAAAATTAATTTTCATAATACAAAATAATTTTTATAACACAAAAAAATCAGAAAAGTCAAAAATAAAATATGTTTATTTAATTTTTAATTCATTAATAGTTTTTGTAAATAAATCTTAATAATCAAATTAGTTTAATTTTAGGTTTTCAACTTTAATGTTTTTTTTCTTAAATAAACTAAAAAATGTAGAAATTAGGGTTTTAGTACTTTTATTCTTTTTCTTAATAAATAAATTTTTTATTCTTATCATTATTAATTATTAATTATCTTGTAAATAAACTTGTAATTAATTAATTAGGGTTAAATTAGGTTAAACTTAAACAATTTTTTTAATAATTAAAAACAAATTTAGAATTAGGGTTTTATTTAACTTTTAATTTTAATTAATTTTCTTTATTTTCATTAAATACCAAAAAACCAAAAAATAACTTCTTTTCTTATTAAATAATTAATTCTCAATTTCAATTTAATTTCTTTAAAGGGTCCAACGCCCTCGCACTTTCGATTCCAATTTCTTTTCGCGCGTTTGTCTTTATTTTTCGTTTTAAATTTATGTAATTGCCCCAAAGCCTTGTAATAGTAATTAGGACATTTACTTTCCGCACTTTTATTCAAAATCGGGTCTTTGTTAATTTGGCGATGTATAGACTCGCGCCTTGTAATAGCGTAGGACCTTTATTTTCCGCATTTTAATTTCCGCACCCTTTAAACTGCTAATCACATGAAAGAATGAATGGCCCAAATAAAATCAAAGTGTAGCTCACCCAATGCATGATCAAGATAAACTATAACTGAAAATGACACACAATTCACACACCACTCCTAGGGTACGCCTCACTGTTGCCTTGCCCCTCGAAACGTGGTCGTCGAGTATAGGACGTCTTAGTGAGTCCTTATGTCCATTGATCTAGTTGCCTCGAACAAGTTGCCTCAGAACGGTTGCCTCGGAATAGTTGCCTCGGAATAAAAAGATCAATGGCATAAGGGTAGCTACTAAAGTATCTTACTGTTGCTCGGTGACCACACTGTCCCTAACCCTCGAATTGACCCGAATACCTCCAACGGTGGTGCTACCTACCTCTCAATGGTGGGATGGCACTACTTTAAGGACTTCTACACAGCTTAATTCCTTAGGGTAGGTAGATAACTCATAGATACTTGCTCTAATTCAAAACAAATCAAAAACTTCTTTTCACACCGACACTTTCAAAAAGCTTTCAAAACAATTTTTTCAAACACTCTTGAGGACTGATACAAGAGTCGATCTAAAACTTTAAACGAAACTTTTTCAAACCCACTCACACTTGAAAAGCAAACAAACATTTTGAAAACACAAATGAGCAAGTATCTAAGAGCCCATGGATAACCATGGATAGAAAGGGTGCTAACACCTTCCCTTTCTATAAATCTACCTCCTGAACCGAGAGCAATCTCATAAGGAATTTTTATGTGATTTTGTCCTTTCCATGTTGGAGAAAATAAAAGACGGTGGCGACTCTTGCTTCCGCGACATTTCGCGAAACCAGTGTTAAACAGTCAGTTCCAGATCCACCGATCACACCTTGACATTTTTGTGAGAAGACTAAAAGTCAATCAATCTCATTTCAAACCATTTTTGCCACTTTGGCTTTTTTATTTTAAAACTTTTCTTAAAAGATTAGACTCTTGTCAATCCTTGTAGTGATGCAAACAACTATACTTCTACAATATGTAGTAAGGAGAGAGATTTTCCACTTGGGTGTTAAGTGAGGCATTGTTGATTTTAAAATCCAAGCCATATCCTCCACTTTGAGATGATGCAAATTCTCCTTTCTCATGATTGTGGGTAGTAAGTATGTTTTCCACACAGACAATAACGATGATGTCTTATCTCATAAAATTAACCAACACACTTGTGTTTCAAATTTTTAAAAGAGGAACTACGTGTACCCTGATTCCCTATTGCACGAAAGGTGGTACGTAGGCACTAAAGATTCGCAACCGCGGCGGGTGCAAAAATCATAAAAATATTTCTTTTCTCACCTCCACCATCCATTTTATATACAACATATTTTTATAGCCAAAATATACAGATTTTTCAAAGAGGTTCCTGCGGAGTACCGTAGATGTTTAGGGTGCTAATACCTTCCCTTTGCATAACCAACCCCCTTACCTTGAATCTTTCCCCCTTTTTTGGGGTTATTCTCTCTTTTCCCATTCCTTTGGAAACAATAAAGCGCGGTGGCGATTTTTATTTTGATTTGTATAAAGTATAGTCAATCAAATGGCTTAGTATTGAACATTTCTACCGTTAAACCATGTTCACAGGGTGTAGAAAATCTCCACCGTCCATGGTGGTAAGTATCAAAGCACCGCCAGAAAATATCTTTTTGATTACAAATGGCCCTTCATATGTAGGAATCCATTTACCCTTGGGATCACCTTATGGTAGGATGATGCGCTTTATTACCAAATCACCAGCCTAGTACACTTGATGTATGACTTTCTTATTAAAGGCCTTGATCATGCGATTCTGGTACATCTGACCATGACAAACAGCCGCGAGCCTCTTTTCATCAATCAAATTTATTTGGTCAAGTCAAGTCTAAATCCATTCGTCTTCATCTAAACTTGGGTCTTTCATAATCCTCAGAGAAGGAATCTAGACTTCGACAGGTAAGACAACCTTCATACTGTAGACGGGAGAGAATGGGGTTGCCCCAGTTTATGTACATACTGAAGTGCGATAACCATGAAGAGAAAACGATAACGTCTCATGCCAACCTTTGTATGTCACCGTCATCTTCTGTAAGATCTTCTTGATATTCTTGTTGGCGGCTTCCCCTGTGCCATTCATCTTTGGTCGGTACGAAGAAGAATTATGATGCTTAATCTTGAACTGCATGCAGAGTTCCGTGATCATAGTATTTTTAAGATTGGTACCATTATCTATTATGATTCTTTCAGGGATGTTATATCGACAGATAAGTTTATTCTTGATGAGCCGAGCCATAACATTCTTGGTAACAGAAGCAAACGAGGCTGCCTCTACCCACTTCGTGAAGTAATCAATAGCGAAGAGGATAAAATGATTCCCATTGGAAGCGGTAGGCTTAATCTCTCTAATCATATCAATTCCCCACATCGTAAACAGCCAAGGAGCAATCTAGACATTCAAGGGAACCAGAGGCACGTGTACTTTGCCAGCATAAGTCTGGCATTTATGACAAGTTCTGGAATGATGGTGGCAATCGGTTTCCATGTTCGACCAATAATAACCCGCTCTCCGAATTTTCTTATCCATCTTATGCCCACTGGAGTGAGTACCAAAGATTCCTCCGTGCATATCTTCCATAATCTTCTCAGTTTCCTTCTTGTCTACACAACGAAGCAAAGTAGAATCGTGATTGCGCTTGTACAAAATTATGTTACTTAGAAATAACTTGGTAGAGAACCTCATTAGGAATTTCTTATCGTTAAGAGATGCCCCTTCATGATACTCTTGAGTCTCGAGGTATCTTTTTAATTTGTGGTACCAAGGCTTTTCATCTACTCCATCAGTATCAACTTCGTGGAAAATTTGTCGGTTCATCTAATCTCTCAATAGTAATTTGAGGAGCTTCATTATCCCATTAGACTTTGAACATAGATGACATGGTAGCTAATGTGTTTTCCAATTGATTCTCTTCTCGTAGAATATGTCCAAAAGTAATTTCTTTGAAGTACGGGATCAACGTCAATGCATGCTCTCGGTAAGGGATGAGATTTGTATGCTTCGTATCCCATTCTCCCTTAATCTGACTGATTACTAGGGTTGAGTCCCCATATATACTTAAAAATTTAATTCTCGTATCGATGGGAGCTTTGATACTCATGATGCACGCTTCGTACTCTGCCATGTTATTGGTACAGTCAAAACATAATTTAGCGGTGAAGGGCATATGGCAACCCTTGGGAGAGACAATCACATCACCAATTCCATTACCAAGCACGTTGGAAGCTCCGTCAAAAACCACAGTCCACTGATATCCCGGTTCAGTTCCTTCATACGGTCCTGGTTCTTCATTATCAGTAACTAGCATAATATTCTCATTCAGGAACTCAAAATTCATAGACCGATAGTCATCTACAGCCTGATGAGCCAAATGATCTGCTGATACACTTCCTTTGATTTCCTTCTAAGTAGTGTACTGAATATTGTATTCTGTCAAGACCATTTGCCATCTTGCTATTCTTCCTGAGAGAGCGGGTTTCTCGAATATATATTTTATTGGATCCATCTTAGAGATCAACAAGGTAGTATGAGTCAACATATACTGTCTTAGTCTGCGAGCAGCCCATGCCAAAGCACGAAAAGTTTTCTCGAGCAGTGAGTATATTATTTCACAGTCGGTAAATTTTTTGCTAAAGTAGTATATTGCATGCTCTTTTCGAGCATACTCATCATGTTTCCCTAATACACACCCCCATTGAGTTCTCTAACACTATTAGGTACATGATCAAAGGTCTTCCTTCAACCGGTGGTATCAGAATTGGAGGTTCCTGAAGATATCCTTTGATTTTGTCGAAGGCTATCTGAAAATCGTCGTTTCACTTCACTACTTGGTCTTTATTTATAACTTGAAGATCGGCTCACAAGTAGCGGTCAAATGGGAAATAAATCTGGCAATGTAGTCCAATCGTCCCAGGAAACCTATGACTTCCTTCTCATTATGGGGAGCTGGCATTTCTTGAATTGCTTTAACCTTGGCTGGATCAATTTAAATACCTTTACCACTGACGACAAAACCTAGGAGTTTACTGGATCTTACCCCAAAGGTGCACTTGTTTGGATTTAGCCTCAACTTGTACTTCTTCAACCTCTCAAATAGCTTGTGCAAGTGATCAAGGTGCTCTTCTTTAGTCTGAGACTTGGCTATCATGTCATCAACATAAACCTCTATATCATGATGGATCATATCATGGAACAAAGCTACCATAGCATGCCGATACGTTGCACTGGTGTTCTTCAAACCAAAAGGCATAATTTTGTAATAGAAAGTGCCCCACTGTGTGACAAAAGTGGTCTTCTACATGTCTTCAGGTGCCATCTTGATTTGATTATAACCAGAGAAACCATTCATGAAGGAAAATACTCTATGTTGAGCGGTGTTGTCAACCAAAACATCAATGTGTGGAAGCGGAAAGCCATATTTGGGGCTTGCCCTGTTCAGATTCCTGTAGTCTATACACATAAGCACCTTACCATATTTCTTAGGTACTTGCACCATATTTGCAACCCACTAAGGATAGAATGTAACAACTAAGAAACCTGCATTGAATTGTTTCATAACCTCATCCTTGATCTTTTTAGACGTTTCGGGACGCATACGAAGAACCTTTTGCTTTATAGGGGGAAAACGTGCTTCACCGGTAGACAATGAACCACAATATCAGTATCAGACCCTGGCATGTCTTCGTACGACCAAGCAAAGATCTCAACATAGTCACGTAACATCTTAATTAACCTCTTTTTGACATTGTCTTCTAGGTTGGAACCTATCTTGATTTCTTTCTTGTCCTCTTCAGTACCCAAGTTCACAACCTCTATTGTTTCTTCATGCGACCGTATGTCTCTTTCTTCTTGCATTAACAGCCTAGCAAGCTCTCCAGGTATTTCACAATCTTTCTTACCTTCATCCTCGTCTTGGTAGATCATATTTTCGAAGTCATAATTGGCAATAGCAGAATTGTTATCAATGGGATCCAGAGTGGATATGGATCTGCAATTTGTTATGTGGGTGTGTATAAGAACACATAGCTATTTTGAAAACCATAAAGTAAAAGAAAGACAAAGAGTGCAAAATTTGAACGCAAACGTCCAATGATTTATTAAATGAAAATATGCGGATGAATAATGACAACCCTAACAAATGGACCGTTGTGCCCCGGGTAGGGCACAAGGCTTAAAGTTTATTGTTTAAATTACATAGCCAAAAAAACTTGAAAGTAAGAAAACAGAAAATAGCATTTACTCCTGACTAAAGTAGATTGGTATAAAGTCTTCAGTCTTCCAATTATTGACTCCATTGTCGGTAGTAGGGAAGATCCAATTGTCTATGTCGCAGTCACTATTAGCGTCTTCCACAGCGGAAACATCATCAATAACATTAACGCCCTTATCGTGATTAAGCATACATGTAGTGATCATATTAGGAGTCTTAGGAGGGTCAAGTTCAATTTCCTTAGCGTCAATCATGTCTTGGATCTTATTCTTCAGAGCCCAAAAATGGCTAGTGTCATGCCCGGGGCTATCGAAATGATATGCACACCTTGCATTGGGATTGTAGAGGGGAGAGGAAGTGTTGGGATTCTGAGGAGGTTCTCTCAATGTAATTAGCCCTGCATTCAACATGTGTTGCAATTCTTGAGCCAACAGCATGTTTAATTTTGTGATTTGTCTCTTGGGTGCATCCTGCCTACGTTGATTATTTTTGTCGTTGTTGTTGCACTGGCGCAAGATTAGAGATTAGTAATTCTCCCACAGATTGGTTGCAGTCACTCTTATTACGACCCTTATGGCCGTACACATTATTGAATTCTTTCTTACCATTATAAGACTTCTTCATGGTGTGTGAAGATGTAGCCACCTGAATTTTACCTCTTTTGATTCCACCTTCAACATGTTCCCCTGTTAATATCAACTCGGTGAACCCGGATGAAGAGCTTCCAATCAGATGATTGAACAAAGGAGCTATAAAAGTTCCCATAAACATGTCAACTAATTCACTATAAGACAAGGGAGGTTGAACTCTTCCTGCTAGATCTCTCCATTTCTGGGCATACTCTTTAAAGCCTTCGTTAGAGCCCATGGTCATACTTTGTAGTTGCATACGGGTTGGTGCAAGATCAGCATTATACTGGTATTGCTTATAGAAAGCAGCAGCCAAATCTTCCCAGGTATGGATATTGGTCCCTTCTAATTGATTGAACCATTCCAATTATGTTCCAGACAGGATCTCTTGAAAGAAATACATCCATAACTTCCTGTCAGCAGTGTGTGGTTGAATCTTCCGGACATATAATCTCAAACGAAGCTTTTGGCAAGAAACACCGTCATACTTTGCAAAAGTGGGGACTTTGAATTTATGAGGAATGACAACTCCTGAGACTAAACCCAAATCCTTAAAATCCAACCCAGGAACTTTCTAGTTCTCCATAGCATTTAGACGATCTTCTAGCTGCTTGTATTTTTCATCAGCAGTGGATATTATTTATTCAAATAATCTTTTTCCTCTTCATCAGAGTATTTAACAGGACCATGGTTTCTTTTTTCAGTTTCACCACTTTTATCGTCTTTATCATGTCTGTCGCCTTTGTCTAATGGAGTATCAGGATCCTGAACTCGCTTGACTGGACCCCTAAACCTTCTTCCCATGTTAAGGATGTCGACTGGTTTCTTTGTCTTTTTCTTCTTCTCTTTGGTGATGAGTGCCTTCATTTCTTCCTTTCCCTTGGCTAAGTTTAGGAACATCGGTTGGAACTAGGCATTCTAAGCCTAGAGATCTTTGACTGTCTATTCGAGAGCCATTTTCTGCTTAAATAAACAGCAAGAAGATGAGAAACATGTCTTGAGAATACCTGTTATGCAATGATATGGTATGTAAATGTATATTCATATGAAATGTTTTCAAGGACCTCGTGGGATTTAAATTTGTTAATCAAAAAGGAAACAAAGAAACTTAGTAGTAAGTTCAAATTATAACTACCTTTTAGGCTTACAATAAAAACAAGATAGTTAAATTATGAAACTCCTAAGGCCTAAGGTAATAAGTCTCCCATGGACGCTTCCTCTTTGTGTTGACATGTGAATTAAGGTTCTACTCTTCGTGGAGCCGTTTCGTCAGCTCCAATACTTTATTTTCACTAGCATAGAATTGAGTCTCAAAGGTATCCCTTTCTTCCTTGGGTTAGATCCAGGACTTCTGTAGTTCTTCAAAGTTAGTAGGCATATCAAGATGAAGAATGGTATGAGAAACATCTCCTTCAACAATAGGCTCCACAATTACTGGTAGGATAGAAGAATATGGAATTATAAGATTTTGCGCACGAGACCGCACCATCTGAGGTAGAGCTCCAAAGGGATGGATTTCTTATGCCCCAAAGTCTTGATATCAATCTTATTGATCATGCCCCAAGCACAGATAAACCTTTGACGGTAACCTTAAAGATCGTTCTTGTAGTTGAATACAATACCCTGGATAAACATATCATGAGGATCGTCTCTTCAAGTATAACCAGAGTAGAGCTTGAGAAGGGTTGTAAGTGATACCTCCCTTATGCCAAGGAGTGGCACATTAGGGAATTCCCCACAGCAGTCAATAATAGTGATGTCCTCTTGAGATCGGGAACACCAATAGATATATGAATGAGTGAGTGACGTCAACCTTTGAGACCACCTCAAACCTTGTTCATTCTTCATCACTAATCAGGGAAGGTGTGAAATAAACCACCTGAAAAGTAAAGGTATGCAACACATGAGATTCCCTTGTTTCCTCATAGTACAAGTGTGAAGAGAATGCATAATATCTCCAAGAAAAGTAGGCACAGTATTATGAGTAAGAAATATTTTGATGGTGTTCACATCTATGAGTTGGTCCAGATTAGGGAATAGTACCAAACCATAGATCAGCAAAGCCAAAATATCTTCAAAAATATGAAAACATATGGCATCTAGAAACAATTGAGCCTTCTCTATCATAAATTTAGCAAGAAGATCTTTAACTCCACTTCTTGTTTCCCAATTAGATACAATGTATGACTACTTCATATGTAAGGCTGCTGCAATATCTTCAGGTTTTCGGACTTTCTCGAGACCAGTGAAGGGTGTCTGATCAAGAATAGGCACTCCAAGTAGCTTAGAGAAGTCTTCCATTGTGGGCACCAACTGATAATCTGGGAAGGTAAAATAGTGATGCTTAGGATCAAAGAACTGGAATAGAACACTTATTATGTCTTCTTCAAAACCAAGGGGTAACCAAACTGAGTAGATAGCTATGCCTTTTGGTGAATTGAGAGTTTTCGGGAACCTTTAAGACTAACTCCTTAAGCTTGGAAGGTACCCTTACAAAGTTGATTCGGATAGTACTTTTGCGAGCGGAAGCCATGACATGCAACAAGGGACAAAGATAAATCCATAGGTCCTTGAAACGGTTATTGAAAATGTTATGATGTCATGATGTTATGTTCATGTTTAAACAAGTAGCAAACACAAACAAATCACACAAGAGCCTTAGGTTTAAAGGCTTGCATGAGGTCCATAGGTAAGTACCCTTCTCTATTGAAGTTAAGTTGGATTAACATGTCCTAAAATATTAACCGGGTTCTAGGAATCTCATATCACGGATCTTTCTCGAAGGTTTTATTTTAGTACGGCAACTGATTTGCAACCAAAACATCCCGAGAGTCAAATCTCAATGAGTGTAGCTTCGAGTATCAACCAACTTTGGACTGCACCAAAGTCGGCTATCTCACTACCTTCTAATAGCCAAGATGGGTCAATTAAGGTTCTAAAAGTAAGTTAGTGTTAATGACACCACGCGGAAGCCTAATGTTATTCTTGACTGACTCAGGGAACATTAGTACAAACCAAAGTGTCACATTAACGGTAGCCATCATATTAACCATATCGGTCTATATCGTACAGTCTTTATGATCTATTGCAACTTGCCTAAGAAATCCCTAGATCCGGGTGTAGAACCTTTCAAATAATAAACCCAAGTAAGCCCTTAAAGTTAAAGAAGACAAAGCACACAATTTAAGCAAGCAAATTGATCTAAACTCTTAAGGTAACCCCTCTTTTAATTATCTCCCCAACAAAGTCGCCAATTCTGTAATACGGTGGGAGAACTGACCTTTTGGTTTTATCCAAAATGTGAGGATAACTAGAGTCGCCACCGACTTTTCTTTTATCCAATATAAGGAAAGACTGAAAAGAACAGGAAAGACCTTGATGGATTTTGAGTTTGGGGGGTAAGTTATGAAAAGGGGAGGTGTTAGCATCATTTCCATCCGTAGTTATCTATAGGCTCTTAATTGCTAGCTCACTTTAGAAAATTTGCTTTGCGTGTGTGATTTGAAAATATTTTTGAAAATCCAAAGTACAACCAACTTTGTAATGATTCTTGTATCGGTCCTCAAGAATGCGTACAAAGTGTTTGAAAATATTTTGTTTGAAAAGATGTTTATTTCAGAAAAGATTTATGAGCAAGGGATTAAGAGTTCCTTACCCACTAAAGTTCATTCTTATTCTTTTTCTTCTCCTTTAGAGATAGTGTTATCCATACCATTAGTTGTTAGGTAGATCTATCTATTAGATGTGAAGGGACAGGCGTAGAGTCATCGAGTGGTCATTGAAGGAAACACGTATAGATACTTTAAAAATTGTATCGGATGGACTAGATCATTTTTTGTAGCCAACATTGAAGAGTCATCGAGGGACTATGATCTTTATTTGAGGGTCTTTTGCTAAAGTATCTCTATTTTAGAGGGACATGAATAATTATCGAAGGCAACAAGAGGAGGTGACCCTAGAGGTGTCTTTTGTTTAATTCAGTTATTTATCTAAGTATTTTAGGGTTTTCTAACGTTTGTTTTTGTCTTTCCATACAAACCCTATTAGCATACATCTAACAGTTATATATACAGGTATATAAAATATAAGTACGAAAAGTAAAGCCCTAGGACTATTACATGGCTTCGGGGCAGTTACAATATTTAATAAAACCTTCCGAGAAATTAAACACTAAGCTATTACAATTTTTATACAACCTATACACTTTTCTAAAAATAAATAGAAAATAAATAAAAATACATGTTAAAAATTATTTTTAATATCCTAAATGTCTAAAATGTCTTCTTTTTTTTTTGTATTTTTGGTTAATTTCAAGAATTTAAATAATTAATTACAAAGGTTAATTAATTAAATAAAATAAGTCTAATAAAATTGAATTAAAAATATGTCCAAAATTAGATTAATCTATTAAAAACCTAAATCTGATTTTATTATATTTTTTGACTTTTTTAAATTAAAAATTAATTAAAAAAGAATTAATGGAAAATTAAAAGAAAAATGATAAAAAAAAAATAGGAAAAGATTTGAAAATAGGGTTAAAAAATGCCAGCGTTGGGGCTTGAACTCGCGCCCTTCCTTTCACCTGTCCTCCTCCTTGCCAATTGAGTTATGTTGTTTATCTGTTACTGGAACGCAAACATATCATTATATAATAAAATAATGCCTTTAATTTGAATTCAAAAGCAAGTCCGCGCCATTAAGACCCTGTTATTTGAATGGACGAATAGAGAGAAGCCATGCAAGCCCTTGGTTGCGTAGGCCACCACACAGGGAGGAGAAGCATCATCTTCTCCGATGATGTTTTTTTCGAAAACCTGCAAAACAGAAAAACTAGCTCGGATCCTTGCCCCCCCCCCCTGTAATACCTCAAATTTGTCCTACCCCTTTACTTTTATCTGGCTTATGCATTTTGAATTTTTCTCATGTACATAACTCCCATTAGGTAATCTAACACATCATTCATTCATTAAACAATAAAGCATGATGTATCAAAAAAAAGCAAATACCAATATCTCATTAAAATTCATCCATGTTCCAAATATTACAAAACCACATAAATATGAATCCGGTTACTATTACATCATTTGACATTATTGCATTACATCAACGGGAAGGATTACAAATTTCATAAAAAAGAAATAATATTATCCTAAACCTACGCGTTGATCATCTTCATCTTCATGACATGTTTTGGATGTTCACTCATTTACGACCATGTACAATTGCTTTGTACCCGTAGCAGTTCGCACAAAATCAGCCCTGCAAAAACAGATCAATACAAAAAGACATTAAACCAATGCATACATATCCAACTGTTGTACCCCAATTTCCCCCCCTAAGATCCCTTCATCATACCATGTTGATTCAATCACAACAAGATCACATTAGGGATTTTGGTTCTTCTCCCTATCTTTAGCCTTACTCTTTTGAGGAGTTACCAAGCACCTTGACTTGTTTTCTTTTGTGATCATGAATATTTTGCTTTGATTTTCTTTCTAATTAATAAGATGCAATGTTGGTTTGCCTTACTTGTTAATAATGTAGGTAAAGACAATGAGGTTTAGCAGGTTGCTTCAAGGGTTCATGAGTTTATTTCCATGCCCTAGTCAATAGCTTGAGAAATTCAAACTTCACTATTGGAGTGATCTTGGAAGAAATGGCATGACAAGGCTTATTTTGGTTCAACATATTGTTTCCAGTGATTTCTGGTAAACAACCGCTAGTCTTCCAAACTATCGAATAAACTTTCTGATTGTTATTCAATTCCTCTGGTAACTCACAGGATCGACTAGATTGATCCTAGGATTCCTTGGTCATTAGGGTAACTCTCATGATCGAACAGATATTCATGGTTGATATTTGAGTGTTGTATAGGTGTTTGGCTTATTTCGATTTCTTTCTTAAAGGTCTAAAGATGTAATCAAAATGTGCGTGTATGAAACTAAGTTGCATGAATAAATGTTAATTGTAAAGACATGTAAAATTGCATAAAAGGCAAGTAAATGGTTTCGAATTATAAAAACAGTTAATGTAAAGGATGTTCTGGAACGTAAAAGGTTTGAAATATGAAGAAAGCGTTTAATGCAAGAAATCTGTAAATGACTTTAAGTAAAAATAGGCGTTCGAAGGATAAAGCTTGAAAGTAAAGGCATGGAAAGTATGACAGTTTTCTGAAATGTAAAGTGCTTGAAATGTAAAGAAAGCATTGAAATGTAAAGCTTTTAATGAAGAGATTTCGAAATAGAAAGACTTTGAATGAGAAAACTTGTAAATGTTATTTGACAGAAAGATAAAGGAAAGTGCTGGAAATGATAAAAGGTTTTCATTAAATCATAACTATGTGGTGCTATCATACGTACATTGCTCTTGCATTCGTTTCCCTTGCCATGTGGTAGTTTGAATGTTACTGAGTATTTAGTACAATAGATATGACACACGAAATCCTAATACTAAGACTTCTATTTATACTAATTCGACCATAACGGTCTTGCTATAGGATTATGCCACGTTCAGAACATGCAGAACAATGCCTCTCTCTTCCTTCCACGTGTCTCCAAATGCTCCAGCACATAAATTTCAAACTTCGAATGTCCCGCTTCCATTTGAATTTCAAATGCTTTGGTACTTCTCCGTTTCGAACGCACTTCCCAGACACAGCCTTGTTGTTATTTCGAGACTTCTTTAGATATGTTCCCATAATTGCCACTCGAAGCTCCAAGCTTTGATATGCTTATTCGAAACACTGCTTCTGCTACTTCGAAACATGACACTTTGCTTCATTTCAATCGAAACGTTTAATTCACTTGGCTTCTAATAATATTATCAAAATCTTCAGCCAACAAATTGCCCCTTTAAAATATGTATTTCGATCTCTCTGAGAAATACCTATTTTAAACATCTACACAAGATTTTGATGTGACCTTCGAATCATCGTAACATTTAATGCATTTGACTCCAGTCACGTCAATCATAGCACTTTTTGGATTCCTTAACCGCCTGGAGCCACTTCACAGTATGGTGCAGTTACAAACAATGATTATCTTTAAATCACGCCTATTACCCATGTTAACTTTACGCCACCTCTTCATCACACCAACCCATGATTTCCACGTATCACACCCTTATTCAGTGGACGCTTAAACTTCCCCATTATAAAACATCATCAACTTAGTCTTTTTCTTTTCTTTTCACACTCTGAATCTTTTACCCTCCTTCTCTCGCCAAAAACCTAAGCTTTCAACATCTTTCAAAAATGTCTTCTTCTACTTCATCCCAACTCAAGAAAGTTTCCAAGAATAAAGGAAAAACTGCAGGAACTACCATGGAAAGTAAGATCATCACTCACCAAGGTCAATCCGTTCTTGCTCCTCAGATGATTTCAAAGGAAAAAGAAATGTTGTATGCGTCACAGGTACTCATTCCTACCACCGTTGCTGGTAAGAGGTTAGCTTTAAATGGCCCTCTTACAGTTTTTGAAATATTAAAAGATACCAGGACGATTTTCCCAGTTTGTTATAGTTTTAAACCCTTGTTTAACAAAATGGACGCCCCTAAGGCAATAGAATCTTCTGGTTCAAACACCATAGAAAATCCAACTAGCCCTCCCAAGGACCCCTTTGTTTTGGACTATGTAAAAAGTAATTTTAAGCCATTTCGATCTTGCCCCACCTCTTATACTGCTTATCAAAATTGGTTCAAGAAAGTAGAGGCTAAGAAATCCCAGCAATGGGAAGAATTAGGTATTTATAACCTGATTAAGCTATCGAAGCCTGGTTTCACTTACAGCCACCCTCTGCTATTCGCGTCCCTCTATTTCTGGGACAGTACCTATAATACTTTCCATCTCCCAGGTGGAATGATCACCCCCACCTTCTTCGACATAGCGGCCATCACTGGGCTATCGCCAGTAGGAGAAACATACATACCTGACAACGAAGAACATTCAAGCATAATTGACTTCGAAGTCAAGCTAGCAAGTTTTTCCAAGTTTATCAGTCACTACCATGCTGAGGGAGACAATGTGTCTAACGTAGAACACATTGCTTTCTTAACCCTATGGCTGTCAAGATACGTTTTCTGCAGTAGATCCCTACAAGTAGCTAGTAGGTTTATTCCTCTAGCTAGGGATTTGCATGAAAATCGAAAAGTGTGCTTAAGTGAACTCCTCTTAGTTGACCTTTATGAAAGCCTGAGGTCAGTTGTTTCGAGCCTCAAATCCCATACCTCAAAGAATATTCTGTTGGCTGGCCCTTTTTGGTTGCTTCAGTTATGGATAAATGCCATGTTCGAACCCTCCTTGTCAACCGCCAACACCATTGATGAACAAGATCCTGAGATAAATGATAGGATAGTCGAAGGCACTAGGCTTCGAAGAATAACTCCAAATGACGACAAAGATGACTTCAAAGTCCAATTCTCGAAGTACATCATGATATTCTCCAAAAGGCACAAGTTCGAAGAGAGCATGGCGCCTTTTGCTTCGAGGGCTCATGGACCTTCTTGGTTCACCATGGCTCTCTCAGAAGCTATCAAGAGCAAGGAGATTCAGGATGTATGGAGAGCTTTTTTGCTACCTAGACTCATTTCTTCAAGAATAACTCCAGCCAAGAACCAGATTTTTCTTTTTGCTTACCAGCCAAATTTTGTTTCGAGACAGTTTGGCTTATGCCAACTCATTCCTGAACCTTTATTCCACACTGAGAGTGCCATTACTTCTGGGCGAACTTTCAAGGCACGAGAAGCCAAAATACAGCAAGAACAATATCAAGGCTTTGCCCAGTTTGAGCTGATAACCTTCGAACCTACCCATCTCACAGCTAAAGGGTTTCTGGAATGGTGGACCAAGTTTTATCAAACATATATGTTCGATACACTTACAATTCAACAGAAACTAATTGATGCCTTCGATGTGCAGGTACCAGCAAAGAAAGGTATGTTTACTCATGCCAAAGAGATTAAAGCTTTCCAAAATTATTTTGAAACTACTTATGACCCCACGCGCTTGGACTCCACTGTGCATCAAGCGGCTGAGACCTTGAAGGAAAAATTTAAACAAAAAGTTTCTAAGTTAAAACTTCCTTCAGGGTTGTCACCTGAGGATAGGTATAGGTTGGCATTCGAAATGCATCCACCTAAATTTCCCAGATTACCTACCTCAGAACTGGCTCTGGCTTGGTTTCCCCCATATCCTTGGTGGTTCACTTGCAAAGATATATTCAAACATCTTCAAAGGAAACCAAAGCCATCTGAGACTGTGACATGGGCTCGACACTGGCTTCATGATTTCCCAGGACACCTTCGATACGACCTTTCTGCCATGTCAATTAAATCTGATCAAGGCACAGGTGCGAATGCTTGGGAAAATCCCAAACGTCTTTTATTTTCCATATCTTTAACCTTTGCTTTAATTGTTTCGATTTTCAGCCATCAGGATAAAGACAGCTGCCTCGAAGTCGAAAGAAGGGAGTGCCTCTCAGGCCTCCATCGAAACTACTGACAAAGTGACTCCACCCAAAACAACCACTATTGCTGCAACCACAACAACAACAACAATACCAACAACAACCAGTGTTCCAACTCCAACGGTAATCACTTAGCCTTGATGTTTCGAATTCACTCATATTTTATGGTTTGCATCTAACTCTTTGTTTAAATCTTTTCAGACCAACAAGCTTCCTCCTACTACTCCCAAGAAGCGGAAATCAAGCACCACTGGGGAAGACCCCAAGGCTGGAGGAAACTTAACAACTGCTTCGAAGAAGAAGCCAAAGAAAGATATTTCGAAAAGTACTGTTCCAACTAGTGTCTCTGGACTAGATTCCAGGGATGCTGCTCCTTCACCCAAATCCAAAATTCCACCTTCGACCTCCAACACAATGTTGGAACGCATAGCTAGTAACCTCTCCTCCGAGAGTCCACAGGTAAATTGAACTTTTTTAAATCTTTTTGACAATAATAACTTCTTATTACCTTGGTGAATGTTTTTAACATTCTGATGCTCCTTGCAGAACATCTTGAATCCGGCTTCCACTACTTCGAACTCACCATCCAAAGTTGTTGCTCCACTTAATTCCTCTCCTCAAGGAGATTCCAGCAACCTTGTACAGAATAAAGGTTCGTCTAATATGGCGGTTCTGGCTGGAACTTCTGAACAGCAGGATGATCAAGGTACCTCCATTCCTCTGAAAGAGACAAACGAAACACCACTTCAAACATCTGCAGAGGATTTGCAAAGAGCTTCTCTTCAAAATTCCCCTCTTGAAACTCTTCAAGAGGACCCAAAGGACACTCAAACTGAAGGAGAGCAAGCTGATTCTGGGCAAAGAGACGAAGAATCTGCAGACGAAGAGTCTAAGGAGGAGAATGCCAATGACGGTTCGACTGCTGGGACGGAGTCCAATGCAAATAGCAGTGAAAAGGAAGGCATCGAAGTGGTGGACTTGGATGAGGATGAAGAAGACCAAGAGCACGAAACGAATGAGGGGGATGGTAATGCAACCAACGAACCCATGGAGGTTGAAATGGACGTGACTCCCCTACGTGTGGAACTCCCTCAATCCTCTTTGTCTCGAATGACTGACGAGGAGCTTGCACTCCTGAGACGAAATGACCCTATTGGGTACATGAAGGCAAAGTTGGCTCAGAGGGACGTCCCACTTGCTAGGGCTGGCACAAGTTCGACCAGCTATCCTTTTCCCACAGATGAAAGAATTGTACTTCTTAATAAGATTAGGAAAACAATTCTCAATGTGGATATATTCGAAGTGCTCAAGCAAGATAGTACTTCTTGCTATACTATGAAGGAGCTGCTTACAAAGGTCAATCTTTCTACCTGCTCCTTGCCAGTTAGTACTCTCTTGTTCGATCTTCAGACTTTGCTGGACAACGTAACTGGTTACCTCCTTCAAGACGAATCTGCTGCCAAGAAGGTTCAAGAGAAACGCATTGCAATGGATGTTGCTTATGAACAAGCTTCGAAACTCTCTCAAGAAGCTGAGGATCAAGCTATGCATCTAAAGCAGGCGAAAACTGATTATGAGGCTCGAGCTGAGTCCATACTTCTTTGGGAAAGGCAGATTCTGGAACTTCAACAGAAGGTTAAGGAGGCTAAAGAACAATAAATAGCCTTCGAAACCAATACTGCTGGTAACCAATTCGAAGAGCTTCTCAACCAGGGGCTTGTAGAAATGGAGACTGCAGAACAACTTAAAGGAGAGGTGGCAACCTTGGAGGGAGCCAGGCGTTTCGCTCAGCAGAAGCTTGAATCATTTCGAAGCACTTTCAACCGATTGAAAAATAACTCTTATTTCTAGATTTTGATATTTATTTGACTACAATTTTGGTTTCTTATATGTAATATTCGAACAACGCCATTTTGGCATCTAATCTTGCCATTTTGGCCTTTTATAATATCTTGGTTACGTTGTTACTATTCGAATCTCCTGCAGGCGTGGCTTATATTTCTTTAAATATTTCCCATTAACCTTTAGGACACGTTTATCATCCACCAGTTCTTCGATTTCGTATGCATTGTTTGAGAATACTTTTAATATTCGAAAAGGTCCTTCCCAATGAGGTGACCATTTTCCTAATGCTTTATTTTTCTTGTCCATGGGCAATATGACTTTCCACACTAAGTCATTAATAAAAAATACTTTTTTCTTCACCCTTTTGTTGTATGTTCTGGCCACTCTTTCTTTTTGTCTCATCAAATTTTCCAATGCATGTAATCTAATTTCGTCCAACTCAACTAATTCATTCATCATCATTTCCCAATATAATGCAGCTGGGATTTCGTTTTGTTTCTGAATTCGAACTGATTTGTAGATGAATTTCTACTGGCAACACTGCATCATGACCAAATGTGAGTTGGAAAGACGTAATGTTAGTAGCTTCCTTAGGAGATGTTCTACAAGCCCATAATATTTGGTCCAAAGTTTTGTGCCAGTTTCTTGGCTTTTTGCCAATATGCTTCTTGATTAATCCTATTATCACTTTATTAGCTGCTTCGACTTGACTGTTTGCTTGAGCATAATATAGCGTTGATGTTAGCAATCTAAACCCCATTTCTTGGGCAAATTCTTGCATCTTTCTACCAGTAAACACAGAGCCTTGGTCTGTGGTTATGCTCTCTGGCAATCTGAACCTATAGATAATGTGCTTTCGTATAAACTCAATAATAGCCTCTTGATCAGCAACTATCAATGGTATAGCTTCGATCCATTTGGTAAAATAATCTATTCCTACCAAGATGTATTTCTGTCCTTTGGACAAAGCAGGATTTATTTCTCCTATCAAATCCAATGCCCATCCTCTAAATGGCCATGGTTTGATGATCGAATGCAACTCACTTGCAGGGGCATGTTGAATCCCTGCATGTTTCTGACATTCCTCACATCCTTTAGCAAAGTCTATGCAATCTTTGAGCATGCTAGGCCAATACAAGCCGTATCGAAATAACAGCCATTTCATTTTATGGCCTGCTTGATGTGCCCCACATGCCCCATTGTGGACTTCTGATAATGCTAAATATGCCTCACTTTCTCCTAGGCATTTCAATAATACACCCTCTTGGGTCTTTTTAAACAATTCGTTCCCCATGAGGAGATATGACAATGCTCTGTATTTTGTCTTTCTATCCACGTTTAGAGTTGGGTCTTCTAAATACCTATTCAGTGGACTTCGCCAATCTGCATCTGACAAAGTATTTATGGCTAATATTTCGAATCCCTGTTTCTTAGCATATCCCAATTTCATACTTTCAAGATCCGATGGTGTGAATCTAGTAGCCATAACTCTACCCCTTAATTCAACTAAATCCTTAAAGATCTTGGTAGACACTTTATAACCCGAAGCCAACTGCGCTAAGTTATTTGCTTCTTGGTTCTCTATTCTTGGTATGTGTTGAATATCCATGTATTCGAATTTCCTCAATAGCCTATAGACTATGACGAAGTATACCATTAAGTTTTCCTTTATGCACTTATATTCCTTTGTGATTTGCTTGACCACTAATTCAGAGTCTCCTTTAATTTCGACTCTTGTTGCCCCCAATTCCAACAAAGCTTCAAGTCCAACAATGAGCGCTTCATACTCAGCTTCGTTGTTCGAGCAACGAGGACCATCTAATTTATACTTGAATTTTGTTGGAATTCCTTCAGGAGAAATCAGAAGGACTCCAACGCCACTTCCATTCCTGTGGGTTGAACCATCAAAGTACAATTTCCATGGTTGCATTTCGACGTAACTCATGACAGTCTGCTCAACCAAAGAATGGTCCACAATGAAGTCAGAAATCACTTGACCTTTCATAGCTTTTAAAGGCATGAAAGTCAAAGAATATTCTGTTAAGGCTAAAGCCCATTTACCAACTCTGATATGCATTATTGGTTTCGAAAGCATATGTTTAATGACATCGAAATGAGATGAAACATAAACATCAACAGGCTTTATATAATACTTGAGTTTCATACAAGAGAAATACAAACAGAGACATAGCTTTTCTAAATTGCTATATCTGGTCTCTGCATCATTTAGCACTCTACTTAAATAGTATATGGCTCTTTCGATACCATTGCTATCTTCTTGTGCTAGCATACTACCTATACTAACTTCAGAGGCAGATATGTACAATCTCATGGGCTTCCCCCATGAAGGTGGAGACAAAATAGGAGGCTGAGAGAGGTATTCTTTTATCCTGTCAAATGCCTCCTGGTGAGCTTCGTTCCATTCGAAGGCTTGGCCTTGCTTTAGACGGAGTAACAGAGAGAAAGCTTGGGTTCTTCCACTCAGGTTCGAAATGAATCTTCTGAGGAAGTTAATTTTCCCTAGTAGAGATTGCAACTCCCTTTTTGATGCAGGAGCTTTCGTCTCCATTATGGCTTTGGTTTTGTTCTGGTTAATTTCAATCCCTTTCTTGTGAACCACAAAACCAAGAAAATCTCCAGCCTGCACAAAAAATGCACATTTAAGGGGATTCATCTTTAAGCCATGTTTTCTCATTCGTTCGAATGATTGGCTCAAATGATGCAAATGTGTTTCTGCAGATATAGATTTGATGACTATATCATCAATATACACCTGCGTGAAGGTTTCAATGAAATCATGAAAAATTGAATTCATTGCCCTTTGATAAGTTGCCCCAGCGTTCTTTAAACCAAAAGGCATCACCACCCATTCGTAGGTGCCTAAGGCTCCTGGGCAACGAAATGCTGTCTTTGCAACATCTTCTTCAGCAATGAAAATCTGATTATACCCAGAGTATCCATCTAACATACTCAAGTATTCGAACCCTGCAGCAGAATCTACTAGCATTTCTGCCACAGGCATGGAATATTCATCTTTAGGGGTTGCAGTATTTAAATCCCTAAAATCTATGCAAATTCTTAAAGAACCATTTTTCTTAATAACAGGTACTATGTTTGCTAACCATTCGACGTACCTTGTTGTTCTGATGAATTTGCAACGCAGCAACCTTTCGATCTCAGCTTTAATTTTTGTGAGAACCGCTGGTGCGAATCTTCTGGGAGTTTGTTTGATGGGCTTCTTGCCATCTTTGATTGGCAGTCTGTGCTCGACCAACTCCCTCTTTAAACCAGGCATTTCGTCATAATCCCATGCGAAGCAATCTTTGTTTTTCTTGAGGACTTCGATTACTTCCTTCCTGAGGCCTGGGCTAAGTTTTGCACTTATGTAGGTTATTCTTTTCGTTTTTTCATCCCCTAAGTTAACTTCTTCGAGTGGATCTTGTGCCAACATTTTGGCCCCTGAGTTTATGGGGTCCCTTTCGAAGCCTAAGGGTTCTTTATCGTAGATGGCATCCAACCTTTGATCCATCTCAAACTCTTTGAAGGGTGAGCATTTCGAGCCATCCCCACTTACTTCGTTCATCCTTAAAGTTGATTTATTTATTTCAGCCTCTAAGGCCGCTTCTGATTCGTTCTCAGCCATATAGGCCGAAATCCTTTCGAAAAAGGTGGACTCAGTCATGGATAAGGTTGTCGAAGTCCCAGCCTGCTGGCCGTTTTTGTATAGTGCTTTCGACTCCCTCTTCTTCACTGATTATGGTTCTATCCCAGTAAAGGCCATCATGGCGAAGGGTCATGTAGTAGTGGGCGTTTCTGGTTTCATTAATCTCATCATTTGGAACACACAGAGCAATCTTTGCCAGATTTTTATCATAATCCCTCTTGTCAACTAAATTGACTGTTGACATAAAGTAACTCTGGTCTGCTTCGATGTTTTCCACGATTCCATCATCTCTCCACAGAACTAGTCGCTGGTGCATTGACGAAGGAACTGCCCCCACGCCATGGATCCACTCCCTTCCCAGCAATAAGTTATAGTTGGCCTTGGCTTCGATCACCATAAACATGGTGGGCCTACAGCTTAAGCCTATTGTCAATTCCAATTGGACCACTCCTAGTGTTTTGCCCACTTTTCCCTCATAATTGGACAGAACCATATTATGGGGCTTGATGTCTCCTTCGCGGATCTCTAATCTTTTTAGCATGAAATGGGGTATCAAATTGACTGCAGCACCCCCATCCACTAGAACTTTGTTCACACCATGGACACCAACTTTTGCCCGAATAAAAAGTGGCTTAAGATGGTTCTTCATAGCAGGTTCTGGACGTTCGAAGAACGCATTTTGTTCCTCAACAGCCCCATTGTCCATCACATAGTAACACACGGGCCTATGTTTCATCAAATCTGTGGTATCTTCTTCCTCATATTCATCAATTTCAGTTTCCTGCCCAAATTCACAGGGAAGCACAGATACCACGTTACAATTCAGGTTGAATGAAGACTCCCCCTCCGATTCGAAGTTATCTGTTATCATATCTTCGTCCTCTTCTGGGCCTGGAGTGTATTCCTTTGGTTCATCCCGTTGTACTTCAGAGAAGAGCCTCCTATTGACTAGAGGTTTTTCTTCAGTTTGATTTTTTGGTTTGTTGGTGCTAGATTCACCTTGGTTCTTTGTTGAAGCAACCCCTTTGTTTGCCACAGCTTCCCTCTCAGCCTTTCGAATCCTTTGATGTCTGCGCCACTGGGATCTTGACATGGGGTTCCTTCCTTTGTAATTTTCTAATCTCACCTCCTCCCTTTTTGCTGTGTTGAATTTCCTTCTGTATGTCACAGCATGGCGTGCATTTCGTTCGGTGTTTCTCCATCTATCTTTACCTTTGTCATTTCTGAAATGCAACCATCTGTCGGTTGGCACTTCAGCAGGGAGTTTGAAAGTCACTCTTCGAGCAGCCTTGGGGTGAGGGCTATCAGGCCTCCGTTGTTTGTGTCTGCTGTCGAAACGTGGGCCCATCTGGACAGTTTCTTGATGGTTTCAGCAAGGGGCAAAGGGAATCATTTCGAAGGCTCTGGCCATGCTTTGGTCATACACAGCAGAACACCTTGGGCAAATCAAACACTTGGTTGCCCCTTTGTAGCAACGAAACACAAATTCCAGCAAACTTTCTCCAGCCTTGGGATTACACCTAAAAAGCTGGTTATCCTGGCGCCAATTGTTGCCAGTTCGAGTCCTCTGTACCCTTTCGAAATTCGCAGCGATTCTTTGATTGCAGAGGATGCTGCACCTATGGCACAATATCATGCCTGAATCTCCTTTGTGGCATGTCATGAGGTAATCCTTGAGACTAGCGTCTCCAGTGTGATTATCCTCCATTCTATACTTTTCTTTTTCTAAGTATTTTTCTACTTCCTCCATCTCAGAGCGAGGCCTTTCCATATCCACCATATTTATCTCAACATCTTCCCCCTGAGATTCATCATCGCCCCATCCTGTGGGCTTTATATCCTCAATCTGAACCTTCGAACTCTCTGGGGCAGAATATTTGACCAAATAGTTAAATTTTCCATTGGGTTCCCCTAGAGTGTCCCATATTTCCTTCTGAGGGGAAATTGGCTTCGTGATTTGGACTTTCTCCAATTCCAGCCTCAAGCCTTCAGTGACTTGTGTTAGTTCTTGGTTTTGATTTCCCTGGCCTTCAGTAGCCTGGGTTTCTCTTGCAACAGCTACAGGTGCTGCAATCGAAGTCTCTGGCGTCTTCTGGATGTCTTCAGTGACCTCCTTATTGACTTCGACCATCACCCAGTTTTCAGTTTCAGTACCCTTCTCTCCTGTTAGGGCGTCGCTTTGATCCGTTTCCACCATGTTGATCTCTCCAATGCATGTAGGCTCAGAGTAGTTGGTGTCTGCGACGTCCAAAGGATCTTCGTCCACTTTCATCTTTGCCTTATCAGCGAACTTTAGTCTGCCATCTTTGATTGCGTTTTGAATTAGGTCCCTGAAAAGAAAACATTGTGAGGTTTTGTGGCCTAGGAAACTATGATATTTGCAAAATCCTCTCTTCTTTCTCTGATCCAAAGGAGGTATTTTGACATTTGATGGCACAATTAGTTGGCCATCTTTGACAAGTAAGTCAAAAATCTCGTCACTTTTAGTGACATCGAAGGTATAAACCTTCTTTGGGAATTTGTCACTTTTCTCATTTTCAACAATCTCTTTCCCTTTTGTGGGAACCAATAATTTGCAGGAATAAGGTGGAGCCTGTTTTAATTCAGCGAGGTCGATTTCGACCTCTTCGAATTCGAATTCAGGATATTCTTCTGCTTCCTCAGTTCCAACATAGGAAATCCTTTCTTTCTTGCTATTCTTAAAGACTCTGGATTTTTCGGCCTTTAGCCTTTCGACCTATCGAACCCTATCGGCTAACTGAGCCATATCCCTCAAATATTGAGTATCTAGTTTCTTTCGAATAGAGTAATCCAAACCACCAGCGGCCATTTCGACTAACTCATGTTCAGGCACTACTGTGTAACATCTGGATTTCAAAAGCCTAAATCTGTTCAGATAATCATCTATGGGTTCGGTGAACTTTCTCTTGACACTGGCTAATTCCTTCAAGCTTATTTTCGACTGTCCCATGTAAAATTGTTCATGGAATAATCTCTCCAAGAGAGCCCAAGTATCAATGGACCCAGGAGGCAACGTGGTAAACCATGTGAAGGCATTTTTAGTCAAGGAACTTGGGAAGTATTTGATCCTGAGATCTTTATTATTGGCTATATCTCCTGCTTCGGTTAGATATCTCGCTATGTGTTCGACTGTTGACTCATTGGTATCCCCAGCGAACTTTGTAAATTTAGGGACTTTATATCCCCTTGGTAAATCAGTATGCATTATGCAATCCAATATAGGAGAAGCATAATTTGGCTTTCTCATTCCTGTGTTGAGGCCATTCTGGGCCATGACTCTCTCTATCATGGTGGTTAGATTGTTTTCTGCCAAGATGTTATCGTTTCGAATTCTATGAACGACAGCATCGGCATCTTGATTTCGACCAACCAGGACAACTCCCCTAGGTTGTTCTTCTCGAAACTCTGGGGCTTCTAGCCTTTCGACCCTTGCCCCTGGTTCCATCATTTCTCTTTGTGGGCCTGGGATTATTGGGGCTTCTAACCTTGGTGCCCTGGCCCCTAAGTTAACTTCTTCTCTGGGTGGTCTATAAATTGGGTCGTTAGCAATTTGTTCTGACAGGCATGTTTGTTCTATTTTAACCACAGAAAACCAGTTGGATTTTAGGCAATTGATGGATGACAGTAACCATAATATGATAGGGGTGTTAGCACAAACCATGCAGGAGATATTTGCCCCAATAGTGCAAAATGTGACTGTGACAAACAGGGAAAATGCTGACAACATGAGTCGAATAGCAGATTCCTTTCTGGGGGAGCAAAGAAATCTGCTATTCGACTCATGTTGTCAGCGTTTTCCCTGTTTGTCACAGTCACATTTTGCACTATTGGGGCAAATATCTCCTGCATGGTTTGTGCTAACACCCCTATCATATTATGGTTACTGTCATCCATCAATTGCCTAAAATCCAACTGGTTTTCTATGGTTAAAATAGGCATTGTTCTATAACCCACTGACCCTTGGTTATTTGTCATAAACTGATTCGCCCCAGACCCAGACCCTAATTGTGGGGATGAATTCGATGTGGAATTGTGTAAACCTGCCATAAAAGATGTTGGCATTCACAAAGAGGAATTTCTGGTTCTATTTCCATCGAAACCGGGTGGTCTAGTTAATGGAGTGGCAAAATGGGATTGTGTCCCTGATGGTGGAACGAATCCCCCAGGGTAACTAATGGTTCCAGTATTTCCTAAGATCAAACTATTAGTTGATATGCCACTTACTCCATTGGTGGCTATATTACTGGTTGAAGATGCAACAGACTGTGCATTCGAAGGGATCACATTAGATGTTCCGATCGACGTGGACACATTAGTGCCTGTTGTATGTGGGGCATTTTGTTCCCCTTGTTGATTGTCAGAATTAGACATTTTGGCCAAACGTTTTCTTCTGGATAAAGGTTGGTTGCTGTTGGTTATTTTACCACTTCTTAGGTTCATAAAACAGCAAACTTCTTAGGTTCCAACGTTTTTATAATGGTTATGTCTCAACAATATTTATTTCTAATATCCAATTATTGGTCCCACCGGGTGTGCCAATTTGTTTCCAGTGATTTCTGGTAAACAACCGCTAGTCTTCCAAACTATCGAATAAACTTTCTGACTGTTATTCAATTCCTCTGGTAACTCACAGGATCGACTAGATTGATCCTAGGATTCCTTGGTCATTAGGGTAACTCTCATGATCGAACAGATATTCATGGTTGATATTTGAGTGTTGTATAGGTGTTTGGCTTATTTCGATTTCTTTCTTAAAGGTCTAAAGATGTAATCAAAATGTGCGTGTACGAAACTAAGTTGCATGAATAAATGTTAATTGTAAAGACATGTAAAATTGCATAAAAGGCAAGTAAATGGTTTCGAATTATAAAAACAGTTAATGTAAAGGATGTTCTGGAACGTAAAAGGTTTGAAATATGAAGAAAGCGTTTAATGCAAGAAATCTGTAAATGACTTTAAGTAAAAATAGGCGTTCGAAGGATAAAGCTTGAAAGTAAAGGCATGGAAAGTATGACAGTTTTCTGAAATGTAAAGTGCTTGAAATGTAAAGAAAGCATTGAAATGTAAAGCTTTTAATGAAGAGATTTCGAAATAGAAAGACTTTGAATGAGAAAACTTGTAAATGTTATTTGACAGAAAGATAAAGGAAAGTGTTGGAAATGATAAAAGGTTTTCATTAAATCATAACTATGTGGTGATATCATACGTACATTGCTCTTGCATTCGTTTCCCTTTCCATGTGGTAGTTTGAATGTTACTGAGTATTTAGTACAATAGATATGACACACGAAATCCTAATACTAAGACTTCTATTTATACTAATTCGACCATAACGGTCTTGCTATAGGATTATGCCACGTTCAGAACATGCAGAACAATGCCTCTCTCTTCCTTCCACGTGTCTCCAAATGCTCCAGCACATAAATTTCAAACTTCGAATGTCCCGCTTCCATTTGAATTTCAAATGCTTTGGTACTTCTCCATTTCGAACGCACTTCCCAGACACAGCCTTGTTGTTATTTCGAGACTTCTTTAGATATGTTCCCATAATTGCCACTCGAAGCTCCAAGCTTTGATATGCTTATTCGAAACACTGCTTCTGCTACTTCGAAACATGACGCTTTGCTTCATTTCGATCGAAACGTTTAATTCACTTGGCTTCTAATAATATTATCAAAATCTTCAGCCAACACATATCTCAAAGTTATCAAAATTGATTCAAAAATACAAAGGGTTAAGGGAAGAAGTTGTCGTGATTGGACAAGGTCTTATTCCTATTGGTCACAAGAGCATATTTCTCTCTAATTTCAAGATATGGAAGTGGTTTTGGTGGCTATGAGTCCTCATCATCCTCCTCAACAACTTCTATTCACAAAGGAAGAATATTGGCACAAGAATTTTGTTCAAACTTGTCCAAGTTCCTCAAAGCATTCTCTTGATCTAGAGGCTAGGGTTTTGAACTTCAAAGGAGCATATATTGCTCATCTTTTGGTATTTTTGAGTGATTCCAAAGACATATTTCTATTCAAAGAGTTACCAACAAATCACTTCAAAAGTTCCAAGGATTTTTCATGTGGAAGGAACTTGGTGAAGAAGAAAGATTACAAGTCATCCAGGTGAATCCCCAATTTTCCATATGTGACTTCAAATAGTCATCACTTGGTCAATTTTTAGCACCTTGAGCCCATTATTTTTCCATGATGATCTTAAGGATGTGTACTTCATGCCTTCTTTCATGTGCAAAGTAAGAAAATGGATGGAAGTTGCCTTAAGAATGCAAAAGATTATAGGTCATTTCATGATTTTTGGCCAACTTCAACAAGTCATAACTTGCTCAATTTTTGGAGATTTTGAGTGGTTCAAATTGAAAAATGTCATTCAAGAGATCTACTTCATTCCATATTTTTTGTTCAAGAGCAAATTCTAAGTAGAAGGCCATGTTTGGATACAAAAGATTATAGGTCATTTTTAAAGAAGAATTTGAAATATTTCTTAGTATGGAAAGTCAACTCTTTTTCTTCAACTTTGACTCCATGTAACTTTCAGATCAAGCATCCATTTGATTCCATTCTTTTTCCATTGCAAAGCTTGTAACCTCATCTTTCCAAAGCATCAAGAATTATGCCCTAAGACCCCTTGGGTTGGAAATGCCATGGATTTAAATTTGGTAACTTGAAACTGAATTTTTCACAAAGTCAGGATTTTGAAATCTTTGTTTTGGCTTCTAATCACGAGTTTTCCACGCGTTTTTGTTTCTAATCATGATTGGCGACTTGCCAGAAGTGATTAGCATCATGAAACGCCCGATTTGGTTGAGTTTTGATCAAGTTTGAGTCACACTTTATTCATGATGCAGACCCACACGAATTCCCTCCAAAATGCATCATTTGCTCTTTCTCTTGATCCCATTTGCTTCCCTATAAATAGAGGGTCATCCCCCATCCATTTTCCCAAGCTTAGATAGCCAGAATCACCCTGCCAAACTTGTTTCACAACCCAGAATTCAGCAACTTCGAAATCCATTCTCAAGCCTTTTTCAATCCATTTTTCCCTCAATTCACCTTCCTTGATCTTCCCTAAAGCTAACCATATAATTACATTAAAGAATCGTGCCCTATATTGTTCCCTAGAAGTCCAGTTTCAGAGCTCTGCAACTCAACTTCAATAGGTAGATTCCTTCATCAATTGTTCAAAACTCTGATATCATTGTGTTGCTCTCATTGCCCTGGTTCTAGTCGCAACACTTAGATTTCACTGGAAATACGTTTTGACCATGAATTTTCAAATCCATTTTCAAAACATTCCTTCCAAATTGCTTGAGCTACAGTTTATATAAATTTGGCGCGAGGGTGTGTTTGTTTTCGTCTTGAAGAGATGAAGCGATTGGCATAGGTCTGAGCTTATGATTTTACAGTTTGAGAGACCTGCAAATCACGTTGGCTGGAGGTTGAAGATGACCTACGTGTCATCTTCCAACCAATGATGGCACGCCATTTGTTATTTTCAAAAATCTGATTTATATTTGATTCTGTACATTATTCACTAATGACCATGATATGCACAACGCTCCCTTGGATTTGATTACTAACGCGTTTTGACTCTCATCCAATGGTCCACATATTTTACTTTTATTTTCTTTTTCTGATTTTTATATTTTAATTGTTTTAAATTTCAAAAAAATCATAGAAAAATCATTTTTAGTCCAAAAAATCTGAAAAAATTATGAAAAATATTTTTGATTATTCTCTTTCTGATTTTTATTTTTTCACAATTTAATTTTATGTTTTGGTATTTTTTATAAATTTTACACTTATTTGATTTGTTTAAAATGTTTAAAAATACTTTTATACATTTTTAAATTCTGAAAAAATTATGGAATGATCCAATGATATTGTGACAAATATTGGTGACCTTATTTTATTTTTGTTTCTGACTTTACTATTTTTTACTATTTTTGTTTATTTCACCCATTTATTTTAATTTTAAAAATAGTTTGACTTTTAAAAAATTACCAAAATTTTTATAAAAATATTTGGATCCATTTCTAATTTTTCTATGGCCTTATTTTTCATTTCTTGATTAATTTGAACATAATTGATATTTTCCTCATTATTTTCCATTTTTTTAAAACATTTTTAAACCTTTTAATGTATATATTAAATATGATATTATTTTGTGATTATTTTCTGGTTGTCTTGAGTTGATTTTTTGATCATGGCTTTATTAACATCATTGGATCTTAGCTGTTGAGTTCAACTCCACCAAAATGGATGAATGATTTTAATAATAGTTTGATTAAATTTTAATTCAAAAGTAGTTTATTCATCTTTTTGCCCTAATCCTCTTCATCTCATCCTCTTCTCATTGCACTAAATGTTGTTGGAACATGATCTCTATATCATGTCTCAAAACAAATGGTGCATAGATTGCTATTGACCAGCCTCAAAATAGGTGCGACTTCTATATAAGTCCACTTACGATTGCTTAACATAGCGCTAAAATTTGTCCTGATTCAAATAAATGATCATTCGTGGCCCAAACTTATGATTGCAAGCCCAAGTATGTTAATTTGATCTCTTTGATCCAATAACCTTGAGATTCATTGTGTGAAGGCTTTGGTTCTACCAATCCTCTAATGGATCTACAACACCTTTGATCAACGCGGATCACTTAAACATCGTTGATCATTAAATGGTACTTATGAGAATTCCAAATGGATGATATACTTGACAAAAAGCAAATGCAACTTGTTGTGTGGAGGCTTTGGTTATACCAATCCTCTAATGAGTTCCAAATGCAAGTTTCAAGATGGTCATCCAACTAACCACTAATCATTGACTTATTTATCTTATGCTTTTATTCTTTTTTATGCTTTATGTACTATTTATTTTTTAGCATTTTCATTTCATGCCATTTTCATTTTTGCTCATTTGAGCTTTTATTTTCTTGTCATTTTTACTTTGCTCACTTGAGATTTTCTTTTCTTTTCTTAAGATACTTAATAATCAACATAAACCCTAAAAAAACTCTTAATGGTACTTGGACTATTTGGTTACTATCCTTGGCATTATGGAGCATGGGACTTTTTCTTGGACTTAGGATTAGAAACCTTGGCCTATCTTGGAGACCTTGTGATCTTATCTGATTATTTTGTCTGGAGTTCTTGAGGTTTACCTCAAGACATTGGGTTGCTTGTTTGTTTTTGTGTGCAAGTTTTTGTGATTACATTCTCTGTTTGTAATCTAGAATTCACCCGTATACAACCGTTACTCTGCCCAATTTTGGTGAAGACTTAATACACTTGAAGAGGTCTAGTATTTTTGCTTGCTTGGTTTCAATCCAAAGAATGGGAATTCTATCTTGGCTCATAATGTCAAGCTTTGGCTTCTTGTTGGTTAGATGGATCTTATCCTTAGCTTTTACCTTATGCTTTAGGATTGTCTCTTCTTCTCCTCCCATCTTCTTTAATTTCAAAAATCTTCTCCTTCCTTTTTAAACTCTTCTTGTTTTGAAACATAAACTACTTTCATAATAAACTTGGACTTAGGTCCATGCATTTTCAAAATCTTTTCATAAATAAACCCCAATCAATTTAATAATACTTTGACATTTTTGTGAGAAGACTAAAATTCAATCAATCTCATTTCAAACCATTTTGCCAATTTGGTTTTTATCTTTAAACTTTTCTCAAAAGGTTAGACTCTTGTCAATCATTATAGTGATGCAAACAATTATACTTCTACAATATATAGTGAAGTGAGATATTTTCCACTTGGGTGTTGAGTGAGGCATTGTTGATTTTAAAATCCAAGACATATCCTCCACTTTGAGATGATGCAAATTCTCATTTCTCATGATTGTGGGTAGTAAGTATGTTTTCCACACGGACAATGACGATGATGTATTATCTCATAAAATTAACTAACACACTTGTGTTTCAAATTTTTAAAAGAGGAACTACGTGTACCCTGATCCCCTATTGCACGAAAGATGGTACGTAGGTGTTGTACCCCAAAATTTTCCCTCCCATTTCCTAAACATTTTCTCATCACAGGACCCTTGGAGCTCAAGATCCAGTTAGGGTTTCCTCTACTCAAGACTTCTCCTTGCACTGTTGACCCAAATTAGGGTTTGTGTTTGAACAAAGATATTTTGACCTAAAATGCCTAAGATGACTTTCATACTTCATTTTGGACTCCCAAGTTTATCCATACCAAGTTTCAAGTCTTGTTTCCAAATTTTGCCCGGTCAATTGGACAGTTGACCTAGAAATCAGCTGTATTGGGGAAAAAGTCAATTGTGGCCAATTGACAGTCAAATCTCATGAAAATTGACCCACATCAACATTATGAACTCTCATGGACCATTTGGTCAAGTTTGGATCACAATTCCACAAGAAATTTGATCAGATCACCAAAAGGGCAAAATGGTCATTTTTAGGGTTTTGACTGCACAAAGGCAATTTTTGACTGTTTGACCTGGCCAATGGCAAACCAAGCTCACATATGGACTCAAGGACCCCATGGAATTATCTTGACATGCTCAACAAGTTCAAAAGATCCCAAATACACAAGATTGACAGTTGAATTTCCCAGTCAATTGATCAATTTTGACTGTATACTGAAAAGTCAAACTTTGACTTTTTGGTCAAAATCAAGTGTCAAGATTCATTTTTCATCAAAACATGCCAAATCATGAAACTTGTTCATCAAGAAATCAAGAATTGCAAATTAGGGTTTGAAATGAAGATTTTTCATAACTTAGAATTTTTCTAAGTTATGAAAAACCCTAATTTTTTCCTAACTTTGTCCCACTTTCTCACCAAGATTCATTTGGATTCAAGCAAAAGTCAAAACATGAAAGTTGTAGCCTATTGAAAAATCTACAAATTTGATTCACAAAGTTTTCCCAAAAGAGGCTTGTATCTCAAGTTACAATTTTTGGAACAAGGGTACCAAACCATTCTTAACTTAGAGAAAATTTGACCTATTTTAGGCAGGATTTTTGCCTAACTTCAAGACCATTTTTCACATACTTCCACTTGGAATTTCAATTTGCATTTCAAAGATGGATTGTATTACACATTCCAAGCTTTCCAAAATGTCCAAGAAATCATCAAAAAACTTCATGGTTAGGGAGAATCGAATTTGGCAAGTTGGGAAAAACTCACTTTTGATTTGGCCAAGTTACATGTTCATACATTTGTGCCATTATGAAATCAGCATGCTTTCCTTGATTACAGGTCCTATATCCCATTTACACTCCATAATTTAATGCTAACTCATTGTGCCAAGGCCTTGTTTTATGAGTTTAAGCATTACATGTTGAACTAAGCCATTTATAGAAAAAGCAAATTAGCCATTCTTGAAAAGTTGCACTTTATGTCTAAAGCAAATCCAAGCAAGTACAGTTAAGATCTCTTTGGCACAAGTTTATGAGTTAATTACACTGATCAAGACTAAGTGGTTCAGCATAGAATGGGGGCCTGTACAGGCTAGAAACACCAAGTTGCCTTTTGTTGCTTAAAGTGTAAGAAACATAGCATAACATCTAACAACTTTCATCTCAGCAAACCAAGCCTTAAGAAAACTTGTCAAACACATTCAAGACATCCATCCTAAGCAAAAACACGAGCCTAGCATCCCCAATACCTCCCCATTCTCAGAATCACCCTCAAACTGTCCAAACAGAGCATCTGCTGCAGTTTGAGTTCCATAGCTCAAACCTTCCATGCATTCTTGCTAAAAACACATCAAACACATCCCATAATATCCCTTGAAGCTATTCCAAACCTCAAACACGACCTGCAACACTCCCAGGCAACATCACCATTTTCATTTTCTTGTTTTGCAGTTGAAGTTCCATAGCACGATTCAAAAGGTTTCAAGACAAAGTAAAGCTTGGAATAGCATCCCTGGACATCAAGGAAGCTGTACCAATCATCACCTTGCATTGAAGACACCTCAATCACCAGATACAACTTCAACTGAACAGGTAAGTTCATGAACTCGAATCTCTATATCCATGCATTGTTAGCTTTAGGTTTGTGAAGAAAACATGTCACATTCATAGCCCTGAACATGCCCATGTAATTAGATTTCATTTATATTATGTATGCTTAGAGAATTTTAAGTCTGAACATGGAACAAAAACTAGGTCAGGAATTGGGGGAGAAGAAATTCTCTCTCATCTTAGAGAGTTAAGTCAAGTTCTTTATATCCCTGAATTCGTCTCTTAATGCTCTACATTTTTCATGTTGTGAGTTTTGCTTGAAAGTCCAGGAATTGAGAGATGAAAAACGCGCGCGGATTGTGTTCAAACATGTTCTGAGGTTGAAGATGAAGTTTTCTTGGGCTGGGCCTGAGTTGACTTTCTTTTTGCACCCTTTTGTTACTTTTACACCCCCTGAGCCCATTTTGCTTATTTTAATGATTTTTTGACTTTTCTTTTTTTGTTCTGGCTTATTTATTTTTTCTTATAATATTAAAAATACAAAAAATATTTTTTACCCCATTTTCATATTTATTAGGTATTTATTTGCTTAGATTAATATTTGTACATAACTAAATATATAAACATACTTTTATTTGAAAAATACAAAAATAATGCCAACACATTTTATTTTCCATTTTTATTTTATTTTATCTTCTGAAAATATTTTATATAAAATATACTTTTTTTCATAAATATTAAATATTATTATTTTGTATATATTCAATATATTTAATAAATAATACAAATACATATATACATATTAATATATTTAGGGTAAAATACAAAATATACACATTTTTATTTTTATTAACATTTAACATTAAAAATACCTTTTTGACAAATATACTTCATTTTTATTTTTATTTTTGTATATAATAATTAAATATTGTATATATTAATAATTAATACATTTACTTAATGAAATTAGGGTTTTGCCCTAAACATAAAAAACTCCAAAAAATAATACTTTTTATTTTGTTTATTTGACATATAAAAAATACTTTTTTTTCATACATATAAAAGACCTTTTTGCATCTGGCATATTTATTTTATTTCCATTTAATTTGTGCAATTAAATATCTTGTAAATAATTCAATTTTGATGTAATAGTCTAGGTTTAAATTCCTTTTCAAAAAACCCTCATTTGAACATTTGTACCCCCTTCCCATATATTGTGTTGTAATAGCTTAGTAACTTTATTTTTCGCACTTTAATGCTTTCTAACTATACCATGCTAGAATTAGAGTTTGTATGCGAATCAAAAACAACAAAAATAGTTTGACCTAATTTCAAGATAATCAAGCATGAAAATGGACAACACTAATCACACTTGCACCCCTAGGGTATTCCACTTGTTGCCTTCAATAAATGGGCCATATTGCATGTTAGGTCTCTTTGGGCAAAACAAAAACAATTCAAATGATCATAGTCCCTCGATGACGCTTTCGAAAGTCGCCTAAAAAATGATCAAGTCCCTTAAAGGAAAAATTGCCCAAAGATACTTGGCACCATTGCAATCATGGTCTAAACGATGACCCGCGCCTGTCCCTTTCACATCCTAACACAAGATTGTCCACCAAATACAATGGTGGAACAAAATTGTTAAAAGGGTTAAAACATAGCAATAATGTTTGAGAAATTTAGGAGTAGATAACCTCTTAGTTACTTGAATCAAACTTGCAAAACCAAACACTTGCCTATTTTTAAACCACACCTCACAACACTTTCAAAACAAACTTTCAAAACCAAATGAAAACCTTTTCAAAAGACATACACCTTTGTATACATCCCAACATGGATCATTACAAAGGTTGCCACCACATTGGCTTCTTTTCAAAACATTTTCAAACCCACACACAAAGCACCATTTCAAACAATTGAAAAATAAGGCAAGTTGATCTAAGCAAGTAACTAAGAGCCCATGGATAACCATGGATAGAAAAGGTGCTAATACCTTCCCTTTCTATAATCTACTCCCCGAACCCAAGAAAACATCTCAAAGGTTTTTGCTGTGCTTTTTTAAACCTTTCCTTAGGATAAAATAAAAAGTCGGTGGCGACTCTTGCTCAACCGAAACATTTGCAAAAACAAACGCAAAACCATAGTCAGTTCTCCCACCGTATCACAGAACTGGCGACTCTGCTGGGGAGTAAATTTAAAAGTGGAGTAACCTTAGGGCTTAGATCACCTTTGTTTTCAATTGTTTGCCTTGTTTGCTTTTATATTTGTGGGCTTTGCATCGGAGTTTCATAGATCCTAACCCGTATCTGGGGAATACCCTTTTTAGGTAGCATAATCTGTGAGGGACCTGTCCGGCGTAGACCGACATGGGTGAAGCAGTGGCTACGTTGGTGTGGCACCTTGGTCTGTACCTATATCCCTTGTGTTGCAACGAGGAGAATATGGGTCTTCTAAGGAGTCATTAAACACCAACCGACCTTAGAACCCTAAATTGACCAAACTTGGCCATAGAACAGTAGCAGTATGCTACACTCATTGAGGCTAAACTCTCGCGATGGTTCTGGCCGCAAGAAAAGATTGCGATGCTGGAGTTATGACCGATTGAGGGTAGTCAATGATTTGAGATCCTCTAGAACCCGGTTACTTTTGATAAGACAGGTTTTAACCAACGAAACCAAAAGAGGGTAATACCTAAACTTCATGCTGGCCTGAAACCTAAGGGTTGTCTTGTGTGACTTGTGTGCCTTATCATGCTTGCCTGTGTGAATACTTGTGGTGTGCTTCATCATAGCATCATGCCATCATACCATTGCATGCATCCTGTATAAGGACTAACCCATTTCAAAGACAAAAAAGTTTCATCTTTGCTCTGTTTTGTAGGACATCATGATGCCCGTGCGTAGGAATACTATCCGGCTCAACTTTGTTCAACCACCAGCTCTGCTCAAAGATTTGGTTGGTAGGATTCCAAACACTACTTCCTTCATCAAAAGGCATGGTTCTCTCCTTGGCTTGATCACTGCAAAGTGGGACCAACAACTGATAAGTGTCCTGACCCAGTTTTATGACCCCCTGTATCATTGCTTTACCTTTCAAGACTTCCAGCTGGTCCCTACCCTGGAAGAATTCTCTAATTTGCTTGGTATCCCTGTTTTGGAGCAAACTCCATTCCCTGGTTGGGAAAAGACTCCTAGGCCTGAAGAGATTGCTGCAATTCTCCCCTTGACCAAAGAAGAGGTATTGGCTAACTGGGAAACTAGAAGTGGAGTTAAGGGCTTTTTGGTCAAATTTCTGGTTGGCAAAGCTAATGATTTCTGGAATGACTTAGACTTCAAGGCGTACGAAGACATTCTGGCTCTTTTAATCTATGGTCTGGTATTGTTCCCAAATCCTGACACCTTTATCAGTATCTATGCCATAAGAATCTTCATGTCTCGGAATCCTGTACCCACTCTTTTGGGTGATATCCTGCAACAACTCTATGCTCGTACTGCCCGAAAACGGGGAACTCCGTGGTGTTGTGCTCCTTTGCTAGTGAGGTGGTTTATTTCGCACCTTCCTAAGTTCGTGTTGAAGAATGAAGAAGGAAAGGGTTGGGCTCATAGGTTAATGTCTCTCACTGATAATGACATCACTTGGACTCTCAGAGGTTTGGATGAGGTAGCTGTTATTGATCGTTGCGGAGAATACCCTAATGTCCCTTTGATTGGTATCCAAGGAGGAATCTCTTATAATCCATGCTTAGCTCTCTGCCAGTTTGGAAGAGCCAGAAGAGTAGGGCCTCATGAAATGTTGGTTCCTCACTTCCATTTTGAGTTTCAGGCAGACAGTGACAAACTACGCCATGGATTCATTAAGGCTTGGGACAAAATTCACAAAGCTGACCCACATGAGTTGGGACCAAAGACTTCTCTACCAATGGAACCCTATTGCAGATGGGTCTGCATCCGTGCTCAGAAGTTAGGTATGCCGTACGAAGCTGTCAGACCTATCATTCTTGAAACTCCTGATGAAGATGGGGTTCCTCCAATTGTCCTCCCTCCTCAGATACCCACTGATTTGGACACATTGAAGAGATCTTGGGCGCAGCTAAAGGAAGAACGGGATTTTTATCGGGAAAAGTTCAACGAACAGGAACGGAAGATCCAGAGGCTGACTAAGCAATTGGAGGAAGAGCGAGTTCTGAATGACTACATCCATACATAGAAGAGGAGGCCATGGGAGCACTGATGGGCTTTGGATGTTTCCTTTTTACAGCTTTTATTTCCTTTTCAGTATTTTTCATTCCTGTAATACCTAAGGGCAAGTTGTTGAACAATTAAATTCGAATCTAATGAAGTGTGTTTCCCTTTTTGTCTACAAAGTTGAATCTCGTTTGTCTTTGAAAACATAAAACATACGCATCTCATTGCACCATATGCATAACAGGTAGCCTTTTTCACAGGTTGCTTAATCTCCTTCGTTGTTTATTTTGAACAGTCATCATGAATCCAGATTCCTCCAGTGAGCAAGCAATCAAGGCCCTTCAGGCCCAAAGTGCCCAGTTTCAAGAAATGGTCCTGAGCCTGGCCCAAGGTCAGCAAGAGTTGAAGGCTCTACTCCTGAAGAAGAAGAAGAAAAAGAGGATTGCGTTATTCAACACCGGACGTAGGTTTGGGAACACACTCCATAATGAAGCTGATCCAACTACTTCCTCCGCAGAGAAAGACAGTCCCCAAGGGGGAGGAGCTCCTAGTCCTGCAGTCTCTGACAACGAGACGGACTACAATAACGAACAATACCCACCTGCTGCTGACAGATACAAATAATTAGAGGACCGCTTGAGCGCCATGGAGATTCAGAATGTGCCGGGGCTGGATTTCGGAGATTTGGGGTTATCTTCTGGGGTAGTAATCCCACACAAGTTTAAGGCGCCTGCCTTTTCCAAATACGACGGGGCTTCCTGTCCAAAGCTGCATCTAAGGTCGTACGTAAGGAAGATCCAACCTTACACGGCAGATAAGAACCTTTGGATTCACTTCTTCCAAGATAGCCTTTCGGGGTCACGGCTTGAGTGGTTCTATCAGCTAGATGGAACCAGTATCCGACATTGGGAAGATTTGGCAACCGCATTTTACAGACAATATCAATACAATTCTGATCTCGCTCCTACGCGTACCCAACTTCAGGGTACGTCTCTAGGAACGGGCGAAGGGTTCAAAGAATATGCACAAAAATGGAGAGATTTGGCTGGCAGGGTGTAGCCTCCATTGACTGATCGTGAGCTGGTTGATATGTTTCTAGGGACCTTGTCTGGTCCATTTTTCAATCATTTGGTTGGTAACTCCTCCGCTGGGTTTACGGATTTGATTCTGACGGGTGAAAGGATAGAAGCTGGCATCAGGTCAGGAAAGATACAAAAAGCTGCCTCCGCAAGTACTGAGAAGAGGCCTTTCAAGAAAGAAGCAAGTGCCGTCTATGGTCCTAGAAGACAAGTCAAGCCAGAAAGTCGCCAAGCCGTCAATGCTTTGGTCATTTCAAAACCTGTTGCTGCTCCTCAGCAGTACAATCAACAAAGAGATGAAAGGCCCAAGAGGCAGTATACTCGGCTGAGTATGACCTTGTCACAAATTTTACCGCAACTGTTATCAACCAACTTGGTGACCATCAAAGAGGCTCCAAAGATCGTGAATACTGCATTTCCTAAGTATAACCCAAATGCCCATTGTGCTTATCATTCCGATAGCCCCGGGCATACTACTGATGATTGCTGGGCCTTGATAAATAAAGTGCAAGACCTTATCGACGCGAAGGAAATTCAGTTTGAGGCGCTTGAGAGGCCAAATGTTGTAACTGCTCCTATGCCCTAGCATAGAGCAAATGCCATTGAGGAAGATTTGTATGCTGTTTCGGTGAATGATGTTGCTACCCCTCTTTTGACTGTTAAGAGGAACTTACTACTAGCTGGTTTATTTCCGGGCTGTAGCAAGGGTTGCCTCCTGTATGCTGTTATCCCTACCGGTTGTCCACTGCGGAAATCAGGCATCCAAAGCCTGATGGATAGCAAAGAAATTCTGTTCAAGAAAACTGTTGTTCCATTTGTTTCCGCTGAAGAAGTATCTGTCGTCACAATTTACAATCCTACCAAAGCTCCCCCGAGGAAGCCAGTCCAAATTATGTCTGTTGCACCCATTACTATTACTGTTCCGGGGCCTCTCCCCTATGAGTCTGATAAAGCTGTCCCATGGCATTATGGGGCTGATGTGTATGTGCTTAGAGTGAAGCAGGAGTTCAACACCGGTACCAGTATCAGTAACATCACTGGTCCCGCCAAGATTACTCGCAGTGGCAGGCTCTTCTCGCCTGACATTGCACCGCCAGTTATCCGAAAGCCTCTCATCATCACACCTGCAAGTGTGCATGTTCCAAATCAAGTTCCTGTGTCTACTACCGCCGCCGAGTCCTCTGATGCTCGGGGCAAAGAAGTTGCTACCGATTTGCCTGCCAGGACGGAGGCACCAAAAAAGACTGTTGTTGAAGCCTCCCAACAAGAGATGGAGGAAATCCTTAAAATCATTAAAAAGAGTGACTTCAATATTGTTGAACAGCTGGGGCATACCCCCTCCAAAATCTCTATGCTATCATTGCTGCTATGCTCAGAGGCCCATGCAAAGGCCCTTATTTCATTTCTGAAAACGGCCCATGTGCCGCAAGAGACCTCTGCAGATCAATTCACTGACTGTGTGGCTAATTTGACAGCTGACAATGGTTTGGGGTTCTCGGATGCTGACCTCACCGCCAAAGGGAAAAATCACAATGATGCCCTGCATGTCTCTATAGAGTGCAGGGGCACTACTCTCGCACACGTGTTGGTGGACACCGGTTCTTCCCTGAATGTTTTGCCCAAGAAGGCATTGGATCGCTTGGATTGTGAGGGCCTGGAATTGAAACCTAGTAACATCATTGTTAGATCCTTCGACGGTTCTAAGAGGATGGTGCACGGTGAGGTAGACATTCCTATTCGTGTGGGTTCCCAAGTCTTCGACTCAACGTTCTATGTAATGGATATTCGTCCATCTTATTCCTGCTTGTTGGGCCGACCCTGGATTCACAAGGCTGGGGCAGTAACATCCACTCTACACCAAAAGCTCAAATACCCTGTCAAAGGGAAGATTGTTACTGTGCAGGGTGAGGAGGAATACATGGTAAGTCACTTGAATTCATTCCGGTATATCGAGATGGACGGGGAGTTTATTGAAACTCCCTTTCAGCATTTTGAGGAAGTACCTCCAACGTTGGCATCGGCTGAAACAGTGGTTGAAGAAGACTTTCCGTTGAAGATGGCGTCCTTGAAGGATGCCCGGGCTGTAATCGAGAAAGGCAAATGTGCAAACTGGGGTCAGCTTCCTGACTTCACACAAAAGACCGACAGGTTTGGGCTGGGCTTCACTGCAGAGGCTCAGAGGGCTGTGCGCAAAGAGAGGATCAGAAAGGCTCCGGTGTTCATCACCAATCCAAGGGTGAATGCTATCGAGGAGGATGTAGAGGAAGCAGAGTTTGATAGTTGGATCTATCCAACCACCAACAACGGACCAAGCAACTGGACGGCAAAGGATTTTACACCTATCACATTTGTCACGCAGTAATTAACTCTTTTGATTTTCAATTTGTAACAAACAATATGTTGAAACTTTATTGGCTCGGTGTCCTACCCGGGGCACCGTAGCTCCATTTGTGAGGGCTTTTTGTATGACATTTCCATATATCATTAATCAAAACATTGGACGTTTACTGCATTTCAAATCTTGTGCTCTTTTTCTTTCTGTGTTATATATTGCAAAACAGCTATATTTACACACACTCACGTATACAGGTTTCAATCCACTATGGATCTCACTGGTAACAGCTCTGCTACCACCAGTTATGACTTCGAGAATCCGATCAACTTGGCTGAAGACGAAGGTGAAGATGATTGCAAAGTGCCTGGTGAACTCGCAAGACTGCTACTCCAGGAAGAGAGGGTAATTCAACCACATGAAGAGCCGGTGGAAACAGTGAACGTGGGTACTGAGACAGATAGAAAAGAAGTCAAGATCGGTGCCAATCTAGAGCTCAGCGTGAAGCAACGATTGATCTAGATGCTACATGATTACATGGAAATCTTTGCTTGGTCCTACGAAGACATGCCTGGTTTGGATGCCGACATTGTAGTTCATCACCTGCCTACCAAGGAAGACTGCCCTCTGGTAAAGCAAAAGGTCTGCCGTATGCGCCCAGAGATGTCCGAAAAGATCAAGGCTGAGGTTATGAAGCAATTCGATGTCGGGTTTCTTGCAGTGACCTCTTACCCTCAGTGGGTTGCTAATGTGGTGCCAGTGCCGAAGAAGGACGGTAAGGTCAGAATGTGTGTCGACTACAGGGATTTGAACAGGGCAAGCCCCAAAGATGATTTTCCTCTACCTCACATCGACGTTCTTGTTGACAATACTGCTCAACACAAGGTGTTCTTCTTCATGGATGGTTTTTCAGGGTATAATCAGATCAAGATGGCTCCGGAAGATATGGAAAAGACTACCTTTGTGACTCAGTGGGGCACCTTCTGCTACAAGGCCATGCCATTCGGGTTGAAAAATGCTGGGGCAACCTACCAACGTGCCATGGTTGCTTTATTTCATGATATGATCCATCATGAGATTGAGGTATATGTTGATGACATGATTGCAAGGTCCCAAACTAAGGAGGAGCACCTTGATCATCTGCGGAAGCTGTTTGACCGATTGAAGTTATACAAGCTGAGGTTGAATCCCAACAAATGCACCTTTGGGGTGAGGTCCGGAAAATTGCTAGGTTTCATTGTAAGTGATAAAGGTATTCAGGTGGGCCCTGCCAAGGTGAAAGCCATACAAGAGATGCCAACTCCCAAGACAGAGAAAGAAGTCAGAGGCTTTCTGGGACGACTGAATTATATTGCCCGATTCATCTCACATCTAACTGCTACTTGTGAGCCAATCTTCAAATTACTGAAGAAAGATCAAGTAGTACGTTGGAACGATGAATGTCAGGCTGCTTTTGAAAAGATAAAGGAATATCTCTAAGAGCCACCCATTCTTATGCCACCAGTGGAAGGGAGACCTCTAATACTATACTTGACAGTACTTGACAACTCGATGGGGTGTGTGCTGGGGCAGCATGACGAGTCTGGCCGAAAAGAGCACGCTATTTATTACCTGAGCAAAAAGTTTACCGACTGTGAGTCTCGGTACTCACTGCTCGAGAAAACTTGTTGCACTCTAGTATGGGCTGCTCGCCGGCTGAGACAGTATATGCTGACTCACACTACTCTGTTGATTTCAAAGATGGATCCCATCAAGTACATATTCGAAAAGCCTGCCCTGTCTGGAAGAATAGCGAGATGGCAAATGATCTTGACAGAATATGATATCCAGTACACAACTCAGAAAGCAATCAAGGGAAGTGTATTGGCAGATCATTTGGCACACCAACCTGTGGATGATTACCAATCATTGAACTTTGAATTTCCGGACGAAGATATCATGGTGGTAATTGACTGTGAAGTACCTGGACCGGATGAAGGACCTGAGGAAGGATCCCGATGGTCTATGCATTTCGACGGAGCCTCGAACGCTTTGGGTAATGGCATCGGCGCTATGATCATATCCCCCAAAGGAACTCATACTCCACTCACCGCCCGGCTGTGTTTCAACTGCACCAACAACATGGCAGAATATGAGGCATGTATCATGGGTCTTCAAGCTGAAATCGACTTAAGGATCAAGTTTCTGAGTGTCTTCGGAGATTCCGCTCTCGTGATCAATCAGATCAAAGGCGAGTGGGATACGAAACACCCAAATCTTATTCCTTACAAGGAGTATGTGTTGACTTTGCTTCCCCACTTTGAAGAAATAACTTTTGAGCACTTCCCAAGAGAGGAGAATCAGCTAGCGGACGCACTAGCTACGATGTCTTCGATGTTCAAAGTCAAATGGGACAATGAGGCTCCCCGGATCATTATCTGGAAGTTGGACGAACCTGCATACTACTGCGATCTTGAGGCCGAAAAGGTGACTGAAAAACCCTGGTATCATGAGGTGAAGAGGTACTTGGAAGCTCAGGAATACCCTGAAGGTGCGTCGATCAATGACAAGAAGTTCATGAGAAGGTTTGCGGCAAAATTCTTCCTCAGCAACGACATTCTCTACAAACAGAATCATGATTCAACTCTACTGCGTTGTGTGGATAAGGCTGAAGCAGAGAAGATCATGATAGAGCTACATGAAGGTACATTCGGAACACATTCCAGTGGACACACCATGGCAAAGAAAATCCTTAGGGCAGGATATTTCTGGTCCACAATGGAAGCCGATTGTTACCAACATTCTCGAACTTGTCACAAATGCTAGATCTATGCTGATAAGGTGCATATCCCTCTGGTTCCTCTGAATGTCCTGACGGCACCTTGGCCTTTTGCAATGTGGGGCATCGATATGATCGGTGAGATCCGACCGACGGCATCCAACGGGCATCGCTTCATCTTGGTAGCGATCGATTACTTCACGAAGTGGGTTGAGGCAGCTTCCTACGCCACGGTAACCAAGAGCGTTGTGGCACGTTTCATCCGGCATAACCTGATCTGTCGGTATGGCGTCCCGGAAAGAATCATTACGGACAATGGTACCAATCTCAATAACAAGATGATCACTGAGCTCTGCGAGCAATTCAAGATACAGCACCATAACTCTTCTCCTTACCGGCCGAAGATGAATGGGGCTGTAGAGGCAGCTAATAAGAATATCAAAAAGATTGTGCAGAAGATGACAGTGACCTATAAAGATTGGCACGAAATGTTACAGTTTGCTCTTCATGGGTACCGTACCTCAGCAAGGGCGTCAACCGGGGCAACACCCTTTTCCTTGGTCTATGGCATGGAGGCAGTCTTGCCGATTGAAGTCCAGATACCCTCTCTCCGGATAATGAAGGATGCAGACTTGAATGAAGATGACTGGATCCAGACTCGACTTGATCAATTAAACCTGATTGACGAAAAGAGACTCACCGCTATCTGTCATGGTCAGACGTATCAAAAACGGATGATCAGGGCATTTAACAAGAAAGTCAGGCCACAAGAGTATCAAGTTGGGGACCTGGTAATCAAACGCATCATCCTTCCTCAAAGTGATCCCCAGGGCAAATGGACCCCTACATACGAAGGGCCATTTGTGGTTAAACATGTGTTCTCAGGAGGAACCATGATTCTAACCACCATGGATGGTGACGACCTTCCTCACCCGGCCAATGCAGACATAGTAAAAAGATACTACGCATGAATAAAAGACCCGCTAGGTTGACATACCTAGGCAAAAATAAGGGCTTCCCGGCGAACCAAAAGGGTTCAGGCAAAAATAAGGGATGAAATGAAAAAAAATCTGTACACCCGGCAAGTCGAAAACCTGAAAAGGCGGCTTGGGCAAAAATGGGTATCCCGGTGGACTGAAAACCCGAAAGGGCGGTCCAGGCAAAATTTAGGGATAAAGCGTAACACTATGTCTCATTGGATCACCTTGCATCCAGAATTCGGCATCAACTATCTGGCTCAGACTTCGGCATCGACCAATCAGCTTCATCTTCAACTAAGCAGCAAAGTGATGAGACGCTTGAAGACATAAAGGCGATAGCAGAGTTGGAACCCAGTGGGAATATTGTGCACATATCTGTTTTGTTTCCTTTTCAAAATTGTATAAACTCTATGTTATTCGGCGGCATTCTCTTACTAGGATGTCAGCCTCTTGTACAAAAACGCCTATTCACAGGCAAATTTCAAAATCAATACAAGTTCACTTTTCCAAACAAATTGCCCATTGTTTTTCCTTTTTCTGTTTTGTCTTGCGAGGAACGTCCAATGTTCATTTTTGATATATGCATTTGACATTAAATTGTTGATTCATAAATATTTGCATATGAAACAAAAGACTAATTACAGGTGACATCAGAAACAGGGGCAATGTAAAGTTGTCTGATGCAGTCTGGTTGCTTTGTCCGCCAAGGTACCAAGGTAGATCTAACTGAAGGATGTGATCAAGTTATCTCAACTCCCCACAGAGTAAGACAGGATAGCAACATTCCCCAGTGGAGTATAGGCATTCATTAGCAAGCATCCCCGACAGTCTTGACCTAAGATGGTTCCCCGGCGGAATATCAATACCCCAGTGCAATTCCAAAAGTTTCCCCAGGAAAGTGGAATTCTTATCCCCAGCAGGTTTTGAAGCTTATCCCCAGTAGATTCTGGAAGCTCATCCCCTGTAGAGTACGGACGTCTCTCCCGAGCTTTGTTCAAAGTTATTCCTCATAAGGGTTTATAACTGGGTTATCCTCAGCTAATTGCCACGGAAGATTGCCCTCGGCGAAGTTCTTTCAACCCCCAGCGGAGTTCATCAAAGTTCCCCAACATAACTTATCAACACAATCCCCAACGGAGTTTATCTTTGGTATCCCCAGCGGAGTTTATCATCATTATTCCCAGCGGAATCCATCATTGAAATCCTCAGTGAAGCTCTCGTCAAACTTCAGCAAAGTATCTCTTCCACAGAGTAATTCCCCGCAGAGTAATCTCTCCAACAAGTGTATTCCTCAACGGAGTCATCTTCTCCTACCGGTGTATTCTTGCGACCATCATCCCCAGCGGAAGCAAAGAGCTCTACTCTTCAATGTCAGCCCAGGATTTAATTCCCCGGCCGGTCGTCAAGGATTTATTTTCCTAAAACGAAAATACATTCATAAACATTTCACATTTCATACATCTTGCTTACATACATGATAAAGTGCATACAACACTATCTCATGTTGAACATCATGACATCATGCATTTCATACATCATGACATTGCATACAACTGATGTTTTTGCCTTTTCAGGGAAAAAGACAATCCCAAAGACAACTACCTTCAACTGTCACAATTCCAGATTCGATACCTGTATCTAGCCAGGGCACATCTGTGAGTGATCAGTTTCCAGACTCGATTCCTGTATCTAGCCAGGGCACGTCTGAAGAGTTTGAAGATTCGATTCCTGTATCCAGCCAGGGCATATCTAGCAACTATCACAATTCCAGATTCGATTCCTGCATCCAGCCAGGGCATATCTGTTGACCACATTTCCAGACTCGATTCCTGTATCTAGCCAGGGCACGTCTGAAGAGTTCGAAGATTCGATTCCTGTATCCAGCCAGGGCATATCTGTTGACGACTATTTCCGGATTCGATTCCTGTATCCATCCAGGGCACATATGTGAGCAACCGATTGTAGATTCGACACCTGTATCTAGCCAGGGCATATCTGCATGAGGAGATTGAAGATCAAACACCTGTAACAAGCCAGGAAAACATCTGTCTTTCTCAAATACACAAGTTCTCGCTAAGGAATCTCTTATGCGATCAACACTTCCAAATGGCATCTATAAGCCCATTCCCTACAAGGTTATGTCACATCTCCAGATGGCATCTATAAGCCCATCTCCCTATCCACCATCTCTTCAAATGGCATCTATAAGCCCATTCCCGACATCACATTGCTGATACTCCAACATGCGAGTGCAAATTTCCGGGCACTCTAGTGTCCAATCTCCTTTTACCCTCGAGTCACGAAAGGCAAACTTGCCAATCTAACTCTTCAGGTTCAAGAAGATTGAACAGGGGAAACTGTTGTACCCTAAAATTTTCCCTCCCATTTCCTCAACATTTTCTCATCACAGGACCCTTGGAGCTCAAGATCCAGTTAGGGTTTCCTCTGCTCAAGACTTCTCCTTGCACTGTTGACCCAAATTAGGGTTTGTGTTTGAACAAAGATATTTTGACCTAAAATGCCTAATATGACTTTCATACTTCATTTTGGACTCCCAAGTTTATCCATACCAAGTTTCAAGTCTTGTTTCCAAATTTTGCCCAGTCAATTGGACAGTTGACCTAGAAATCAGTTGTATTGGGGAAAAAGTCAACTGTGGCCAATTGACAGTCAAATCTCATGAAAATTGACCCACATCAACATTATGAACTCTCATGGACCATTTGGTCAAGTTTGGATCACAATTCCACAAAAAATTTGATCAGATCACCAAAAGGGCAAAATGGTCATTTTTAGGGTTTTGACTGCACAAAGGCAATTTTTGACTGTTTGACCTGGCCAATGGCAAACCAAGCTCACATATGGACTCAAGGACCCCATGGAATTATCTTGACATGCTCAACACGTTCAAAAGATCCCAAATACACAAGATTGACAGTTGAATTTCCCAGTCAATTGATCAATTTTGACTGTATACTGAAAAGTCAAACTTTGACTTTTTGGTCAAAATCAAGTGTCAAGATTCATTTTTCATCAAAAAATGCCAAATCATGAAACTTGTTCATCAAGAAATCAAGAATTGCAAAATAGGGTTTGAAATGAAGATTTTTCATAACTTAGAATTTTTCTAAGTTATGAAAAACCCTAATTTTTTCCTAACTTTGTCCCACTTTCTCACCAAGATTCATTTGGATTCAAGCAAAAGTCAAAACATGAAAGTTGTAGCCTATTGCAAAATCTACAACTTTGATTCACAAAGTTTTCCCAAAAGAGGCTTGTATCTCAAGTTACAATTTTTGGAACAAGGGTACCAAACCATTCTTAACTTAGAGAAAATTTGACCTATTTTAGGCAGGATTTTTGCCTAACTTCAAGACCATTTTTCACATACTTCCACTTGGAATTTCAATTTGCATTTCAAAGATGGATTGTAGTACACATTCCAAGCTTTCCAAAATGTCCAAGAACTCATCAAACAACCTCATGGTTAGGGAGAATCGAATTTGGCAAGTTGGGAAAAACTCACTTTTGATTTGGCCAAGTTACATGTTCATACATTTGTGCCATTTTGAAATCAGCATGCTTTCCTTGATTACAGGTCCTATATCCCATTTACACTCCATAATTTAATGCTAAATCATTGTTCCAAGGCCTTGTTTTATGAGTTTAAGCATTACATGTTGAACTAAGCCATTTATAGAAAAAGCAAATTAGCCATTCTTGAAAAGTTGCACTTTATGTCTAAAGCAAATCCAAGCAAGTACAGTTAAGATCTCTTTGGCACAAGTTTATGAGTTAATTACACTGATCAAGACTAAGTGGTTCAGCATAGAATGGGGGCCTGTACAGGCTAGAAACACCAAGTTGCCTTTTGTTGCTTAAAGTGTAAGAAACATAGCATAACATCTAACAACTTTCATCTCAGCAAACCAAGCCTTAAGAAAACTTGTCAAACACATTCAAGACATCCATCCTAAGCAAAAACACGAGCCTAGCATCCCCAATACCTCCCCATTATCAGAATCACCCTCAAACTGTCCAAACAGAGCATCTGCTGCAGTTTGAGTTCCATAGCTCAAACCTTCCATGCATTCTTACTAAAAACACATCAAACACATCCCATAATATCCCTTGAAGCTATTCCAAACCTCAAACACGACCTGCAACACTCCCAGGCAACATCACCATTTTCATTTTCTTGTTTTGCAGTTGAAGTTCCATAGCACGATTCAAAAGGTTTCAAGACAAAGTAAAGCTTGGAATAGCATCCCTGGACATCAAGGAAGATGTACCAATCATCACCTTGCATTGAAGACACCTCAATCACCAGATACAACTTCAACTGAACAGGTAAGTTCATGAACTCGAATCTCTCTATCCATGCATTGTTAGCTTTAGGTTTGTGAAGAAAACATGTCACATTCATAGCCCTGAACATGCCCATGTAATTAGATTTCATTTATATTATGTATGCTTAGAGAATTTTAAGTCTGAACATGGAACAAAAACTAGGTCAGGAATTGGGGGAGAAGAAATTCTCTCTCATCTTGGAGAGTTAAGTCAAGTTCTTTATATCCCTGAATTCGTCTCTTAATGCTCTACATTTTTCATGTTGTGAGTTTTGCTTGAAAGTCCAGGAATTGAGAGATGAAAAACGCGCGTGGATTGTGTTCAAACATGTTCTGAGGTTGAAGATGAAGTTTTCTTGGGCTGGGCCTGAGTTGACTTTCTTTTTGCACCCTTTTGTTACTTTTACACCCCCTGAGCCCATTTTGCTTATTTTAATGATTTTTGACTTTTCTTTTTTTGTTCTGGCTTATTTATTTTTTCTTATAATATTAAAAATACAAAAAATATTTTTTACCCCATTTTCATATTTATTAGGTATTTATTTGCTTAGATTAATATTTGTACATAACTAAATATATAAACATACTTTTATTTGAAAAATACAAAAATAATGCCAACACATTTTATTTTCCATTTTTATTTTATTTTATCTTCTGAAAATATTTTATATAAAATATACTTTTTTTCATAAATATTAAATATTATTATTTTGTATATATTCAATATATTTAATAAATAATACAAATACATATATACATATTAATATATTTAGGGTAAAATACAAAATATACACATTTTTATTTTTATTAACATTTAACATTAAAAATACCTTTTGGACAAATATACTTCATTTTTATTTTTATTTTTGTATATAATAATTAAATATTGTATATATTAATAATTAATACATTTACTTAATGAAATTAGGGTTTTGCCCTAAACATAAAAAACTCCAAAAAATAATACTTTTTATTTTGTTTATTTGACATATAAAAAATACTTTTTTTTCATACATATAAAAGACCTTTTTGCATCTGGCATATTTATTTTATTTCCATTTAATTTGTGCAATTAAATATCTTGTAAATAATTCAATTTTGATGTAATAGTCTAGGTTTAAATTCCTTGTCAAAAAACCCTCATTTGAACATTTGTACCCCCCTTCCCATATATTGTGTTGTAATAGCTTAGTAACTTTATTTTTCGCACTTTAATGCTTTCTAACTATACCATGCTAGAATTAGGGTTTGTATGCGAATCAAAAACAACAAAAATAGTTTGACCTAATTTCAAGATAATCAAGCATGAAAATGGACAACACTAATCACACTTGCACCCCTAGGGTATTCCACTTGTTGCCTTCAATAAATGGGCCATATTGCATGTTAGGTCTCTTTGGGCAAAACAAAAACAATTCAAATGATCATAGTCCCTCGATGACGCTTTCGAAAGTCGCCTAAAAAATGATCAAGTCCCTTAAAGGAAAAATTGCCCAAAGATACTTGGCACCATTGCAATCATGGTCTAAACGATGACCCGCGCCTGTCCCTTTCACATCCTAACACAAGATTGTCCACCAAATACAATGGTGGAACAAAATTGTTAAAAGGGTTAAAACATAGCAATAATGTTTGAGAAATTTAGGAGTAGATAACCTCTTAGTTACTTGAATCAAACTTGCAAAACCAAACACTTGCCTATTTTTAAACCACACCTCACAACACTTTCAAAACAAACTTTCAAAAACAAATGAAAACCTTTTCAAAAGACATACACCTTTGTATACATCCCAACATGGATCATTACAAAGGTTGCCACCACATTGGCTTCTTTTCAAAACATTTTCAAACCCACACACAAAGCACCATTTCAAACAATTGAAAAATAAGGCAAGTTGATCTAAGCAAGTAACTAAGAGCCCATGGATAACCATGGATAGAAAAGGTGCTAATACCTTCCCTTTCTATAATCTACTCCCCGAACCCAAGAAAACATCTCAAAGGTTTTTGCTGTGCTTTTTTAAACCTTTCCTTAGGATAAAATAAAAAGTCGGTGGCGACTCTTGCTCAACCGAAACATTTGCGAAAACAAACGCAAAACCATAGTCAGTTCTCCCACCGTATCACAGTAGGCACTAAAGGTTCCCAACCGCGGCGGGTGCAAAAATCATAAAAAATATATTTATCTTCTCACCTCCATCATCTATTTATACACAACACATTTTTTTAGCCAAAATATACAGATTTTACAAAGAGGTTCCTGCGGAGTACCGTAGATGTTTAGGGTGCTAATACCTTCCCTTTGCATAACCAACCCCCCTTACCTTGAATCTTTCCCTCTTTTTTTGGGTTATTCGCTCTTTTCCCATTCCTTTGGAAACAATAAAGCGCGGTGGCGATTTTTATTTTTGATTTGTGTAAGTCTAGTCAATCCAATGGCTTTGTCTTGAACATTTCTACCGCTACACCAACCAATTCCAAACGGCCCTGCAAACAGTCAGCATAACTCCCTAACTGTTTTCTCAAGACAGAATTCCAAATTTTACCAATTCCCACTTTCCTAACAGCTCATAACAGAAACTAACCTCTTTTTAATTTTCCAACCTTCAACCCTCTAGCTTGATAACAGGATTCAGCAATTATTCTTAACAGATTTTCACAACCAAATTCCAAATCTAATTATCCTAACCATTTCCTAATTGAATTCCCCTAACTACTGTAACCGATACATCAGGAAAGAGTGATAACAGAATTTTCGCTAATTCCCTGAATGCCAATTCAAAATCTTCTAAACCCCTAACTGTTTTTTAACAGTTTCCAACTTCTAACCAGCCTAACCATAATCTCCAACAACCCTTAACAGAAATTCCCCAGTTAATTTCCCAACCATAACTAACCTCCTAATTACTGTAACAAAAATTTTCTCATCCTAACAGTTTCTTAACTAACTGTAAACAATTTCTAACCTCCTAACTGCATCTAACAGAAACTTCCAGCGAAAAGCAGATAACAGAATCACAGACTTCTTCCTAAAAGAACTACAAAAAAAAGGGATATAACAAAATTCATAAACAGAAAAGAGAGAAATATGATTGACAACAGAAAGAGGACAGAACTAACAGAAAATGGAAAGAGGAGAAAGAAGATATCATTATTCAGATTCACGAGTCAACAAAAAAAAAACTCAGATTCAGAAAGTGAAGAAACTGACCACTCAAACTCTCTAAATTTCCATCTTCTTCCGCTCCCAATCTTCAATTCTTCAACATCTATATATCTTTTTCGATCTACAACGAATGCAGGAAGTGCAACATCCAATAATTCTCCATCATTTTTCTCTCTGCTTCAGGCGCATATCAACACTGCTTCACTGATTCTTCATCGACATCAACAAATTGCAAGAACCTTCTTCAATATCAATATCGAATATGCAGTACTTTCGCTCTACATCCGCAACACAACAGAAATCAAATGAAGAAGTAGAAGAGGAATGGACAAGAAACTGCCAATGGTTACGTGTTTCTCATCATTGACAAATTGAAGGTTGAAGTTAAACTCAAAGCTGAGACCATGGCGGAACCGCAATTGAAGCAAGCCGACAAAGGGGAACTCTCCACTAAAGCGAACGGCGGCGATACTAGTTTCAAATGAAAAAGAACGTCGCTTAGATGAAGAAGATACTTTGTAATGTTGAAACGAAGGAGAGGAAGGATCACTCTGAATAGTGATTCAATCGATGATGAGTTGAAGCAATCAAGAATGTGCGAGAGTTGGATCGATGAAGTTGTTGTGTAACGAGACAGAAACGCCAAGAGGAGAATGCTTCGATCAGATGATGGACTAAGTAGATCGGAAAGGTCATCTTGGCGACGGTGCCGTTTGAGAGATAAAGAAATCCTTGTTTCGTGTGAATTTAAACAACCACACTTCGTAACCCTATTTGCATTCTTTGCTTTATTATTTTTATTATCTGATTTTTTTTATAATAAAAGTAATATTGGTGAAAAATTATGATGGTGATTTTTTTTGGTAGGATGGGCTGACTTAATCACTCTCCTGGCCTGCTACAATTCCTTTTTTTAAACCAATTGCCTTGAACAAAAAAAACACCATGGATCATCTTTGGGTTGGGTCTTAGTGCAATTTTTTAACATAACCCCTATATAGATTCCATACTCCATCTGCTTTTGATTTAAATTTTCTTTCCATATTTTTTGTTGATAAAAAATTATACAAAAATAGTAGAATATTTTAGGAAATATTTTTAGATTCTCCTTAGAATTTTCTATTATTTTTATGCTCGGTAATCGTTTTTTTTTGCCATTTTTAGCTAAGATTTTATGAAAGGATATTGATGTAACTTTCGTAATGGGGAATGCTTGGAGATTAATTCTATGATCACTCATGCGGAGCAACTTCTGTAGACTTTTCTTATCACTTACGTGGCTTTGAAGAGACAACGTACTTTCTCAGTTCGGTATCATCGTAACCCTATTTTACTCCTCATTTCGCATTTTATTTCTTTCTAGATACCATGAGAAGTAGGTAATAAAGAGCGTGCGCTCGAAGTCGCTGTTTAAAGACCTGTAGAAGGCATTTCACACTTCATTTGCTATATGTGTTATGCTTGTGTTTGTTCCTTGATTGTTGATCGATGAGTCACTCAATTTAGAAATTGAGATCACGACTTCGCTCTCAGTGCATGCTCCCTATAGGGTTTCATTGCTTTCCTTTATTTCTCGTTGATCGATGAGTCACTCAATTTAGAAATTGAGATCACGACTTCGCTCTCATTGCATGTTCCCTATAGGATAGTTTTGTTAGACTTTCTTTGGCATGCTAACTTAGATAAGATCTCTCTAGGTGTGCTCTCTTGAGCTTATTAGCTTGTTTTCTTTATCCTTGTACATACCATGTTCCCTTAGGATGTGCTTGTTCCTTTCGGATTCAAGTTATACTTTAGGTTGCAAACCATGCATGCTAACATTAGGTAGACGTTTCCCTTTTGTTAATCCAAAACTTAAGACTACCATTGAATGATAACATTAGGTTAGAAATAGGCTAGTCTCCCTTAGACTCTTTTCTTCCCTTTTTGCATCCTTGCATCTAAAACAAAAACCTCTTTTCTTTAGCAAATCAAAAACATGCTAATCATACCTAACCCCTTTTTCAAGGTAATAAGAATACAAACCAATTCAAACTATTTTGTGCGCTCGAGCACCTTTTCTCAGAAAACCCTTTTCAGGTAAGGACATGATTAATTTACTTATGTGCCGATGCATAAGTCTCTAAAGGTCGAGCTGCGGCAGAAGGCGGAGTTAACATTGTCCATAAAAAACACAAACAAACAAAAACATGTGAGCCGAACTACGGTAGCTCTGATTCCTCAAAAAGGATACGTAGGCATTGGGGTAGGGCCCAAGCGAGTACAATTTTATTTTCCCTACATTCTTTTCTCCTTTCTTTTGCATGCATTCTCCCCTCAGTAGTATAGTAAACAGTAAGCATAGATTAAAAACACCCATAAGATAGACAACAAGAGTGGATACTGTAGAGTACTACGGGAGTGTGGGGTGCTAATACCTTCCCCTCGCATAATAGACTCCCTTACCCAATCTATCAGTCGCAAGACCGTGACTTCTCCCTTCTCAGGTTTTCTTGATGTTTACATTTCCCTACATGTGGGATAAAAGATGTTTGATAGCGACTTTATTGTTTGATTATTTTCAGCCGGTTGTTTCAGTTGGAAACTTCACTGGGGAGAGGTCGACGAAATGCTGGTCCATCCCAGAGTCGCTCCTAGCTCTTGCTTTCTTTTCTTTGGGTGTTTATTTTATGCTTTCAGTTTGTTCATTCATTTTGTATATACATGAGCATATGTATTCATTGCATTTTACTGTCTTCCATATACTACTGTTGTACTGGATCTGCTTCTTATTGGGTGGATGTTACTATGAGGTAAAAGGCCCAATACCCAGGTCAGAGTTGTGTACCATAGGAACCCTAGGAATAGAGTGGAACATGAACGGCTATTTGACTTAGGTCGCACTATCGCCGCCATGTCGCCCATGCTCAGATGAGGTACAAATGAGGGGCTATCGTTTTCACGTAGGTGATACGGCGATAGTTTTCTCAGGAGTACCCTCGATTCTGAGTTACCACGACCTTACCTTGACCTAGTTTTCACTCGTGAGTGGGGAGGGAATTATTATCACAGGTATATATGGTGATTATGCTTAGATGGTGACTATGTTCAGATTGTTACTATGTTCATATGGTGACTAAACTCAGACAGTGACTATCGGTTCTATTGGTTATATTCTGGATTTTTGTCAGTGACTTATGCAGATGGTGTTCTGTTGGTGACCATACGGCTCTCAGATTTATTTTCTGAGTTCCTAACTTGTTTACTTGGAGGTTCATTCGGGCCTTCAATCTTGGTATTCCCTGTATGTTCAGAAAAGGCTCAATAGTATTCGTTGTTCCAGAAGCCTTGATCCCATACAATGGGAGATCTACATGGTACTTGGTTCTTGTATGTGCGGAAGCTATGTCAGACCTTTGACTTGATGATACTCATATGGTTCAGAAACAGTGCAGCAATCATATTCAGAAATGATGGAACCTTGATCCCATTTGATCTCATGCCTTTACATACATAACATGGTTAACCACATGCTTAACATACATGTTATATTATTTCCAAGGAATCATATTTGCAAGCCTTGTGCTAAACTCTTCCATCTTTTACTTGCGTAAAATCAAAATCAAAGCATGCAAATTCCTTGGAAATTGCGGAACATGACATGACATTCATTCATGCACCCCATGCACGCATTCATAGCAGGTACTCGGAGATTGGGGATTCTTATCCAGGCCTGGTATTCTCTTCAAAGGTTCAACTTGATTTCTCACGGCACATGTTCAAGGGTCAGTTATGGAATAGCTCTGAGTGATATACATTCAAGCTTTGGCCCGTGATCAAAAATTCTTCGAGAAGGAGTATAATTGATTGAAGACTCAAATAAGTCAGGTCATGAAAGCTCTGGTGATGGTGTCAACAATCTTGCACCTACTGTCGCAGTAAAGGTTCTCTCTTCTCCTCATATTTTAGGGAACACTTTCAATCAGGGAGCGCTACACAATCTTGAGTTCTTGGAACATCTCATCAGCACATGGTTCCCATTTACTATGAGATCTTATATCAGTGCTCCATTCTTGTTGACCAATGTCAGTTATGGTCGCTACACTGGGCATCCGACTATTCAATCGAGGGCACTCTCCACAGCTTTGTGTTCCCTGATCTGTTCAACAGCAGTCAGTCTTTATTCCCCTAGTGAATTCATGGGAAAAAGCTTTTAAGCAAATACAGAAGAAGCCTGATGAGCATGGTGATGTGATCCCAATGCATTACATCCAGTTATTTCCTCTCGTGGTGGAAGTTCAATTGGTAATGCTCTGATCTTTGGGGTCCTCCTTCCACAAACATCTCTTCTGATTGTGATACACAGGCTAGATGTATCCCCTATTCTGGGTCACCCGGTTTCGATATAAAAAAGTAAAGGGGTTGAAGTATAAAGCCCAATACTTGTCTGGCGTCTCTTCCAAAAGTCCAATTCCTATTTGGCCAATTGCCAGGATTTTTCTCACGAGTTGGATGTCTCTGTTGTTCTGAGAGAAGACGAACTGTATTATTTCTTTGAGACATGAGATTCTTGGTGATGCAATTTATACCAATTCTCTTGATGAAGCATTCATTCGTTCTCTTGAAAGAACCTTATATGCATATTATACTGGGGCACCTGGCCATTCGATTGAAGGCATGTCATCCAGAGACCAGGTCCAAGACTAGATCAATTCAAAGACTGATATGTTCGTATCAGATTAGAAAGGGAATTCTCTCACCCATTCAGGCATCAAGACTGTAGAAAGTCATCAGAATCAAGAAATCCATATGGAGTCAAGTCTCCTCAACGATGGCAACCATTGGTTCTCTTTTAGTGCTTTTTCATTTGCATTCTTGCTTGTTTGTTTAAACATTGCTTGTATATAGAAACTTATCTATTTTTGAATGAAAATCTTAATGCAATAAGTATGCTTGTCTTGAAGCGTTCTTTTGTTTTTATTCATTCATTCATTATCACTTTTTAAATGTTTTACTTGCATATTGATATCGAGTTTCCAAGTCTTATGCTTAGGTAAAGAATCGAAAGAGGGATGACGACAATATAAAAACACAAAATCTCTGGTTGGTATGCTTTTGAGTAAGACCCTGCTGACGATGTACAGGCCTTATTTCAATCCCTAAACACTGGAGATATAAGGGAGATAGACCCTCGTTAACCCCTCTAAGCCTTCGAAGTAGGAGTTTCTTTTCTGTTCAGAAAAAACCCTCATTTTAACCCTGGGGCGGGTAGTGTTCAGCTAATCTAATCAAACATTCAAGACTCGTCAAGAGTGTACATCCAAGGATACAACAATGGTTATCCATCAAAAGGTTGAGGAAAGTCAAAACCACAATGGTTAACCCTCCTCTGTCAGCAACGTGCGTCTATTAACAATATCCCAATGGGTATCTCTTGCACATCAAGAAGCCGGGATTGGATGACGATACAACAATGGCTATCCCTCATCTACTAAAGACTCAGACAGTCACGGTCACTTCCAACAAATCAAAGACAACGCAAAGATCAATGACTTGTTCAAAATGGAAATACGAATAAGAAAGAAACAAAAATCCCTGCTAAGTCAAAACTTGAAAATAAGTCGCTTAGGCAAAAGTTGGGGCATCCCGCTGGACTTCCAAATCAAAATTCAAAAGAATTTGTCCAGACAAAAATTAGGGAAAGCAAGAAGGGAATTGAAAAAGCCTAAAATGGCAAGAAAAGGATTACCAATGGAAATCCTCATCAAAGAACAAAGTCGTCTGATCAGACACCAAAATCAGAAGTTAGTGATTGTTGTGTCCAAGAGGCCTCAGTGGTTCCTCAACCATCACAAACTCTTCTAGAGAGATGAATCCTTGTATCGGATCAACTTAACGTAGGAATGGAGAACATCATGAAGAATGGGTGGGCACCAAATAATTTTGAGCCTTAAATCCTTTTTTCTAAAACCGTGAACCAGACCACATTACAACCCATAAAAGTCCTAATTGAAGCATGGGTCAATTCAAAAGTGTGCTACAACGAGATAGCGTTTAGCTGACTCCTAAGAGGTATGTTTGAATATCTGTGTTGGCATCATATGCTTGCATTATCTTTCATAAAAAAAAAAGAATTTGCAAATGTTTCTCTCTAGCTAGTGACTCGTTCACAATATAGTTGTGACGTCATTTCATTCAAAGTTTTTTCAAACTTCAAGACTTACATATGTGTTGCATTAGAATTATCATTCTCATAATAAACATCCTTCTGCATACAAAACAACTGATCGACATCAAGTAAGTTTACATAATGAATAATCGGTAAAGAGCTCAATCTTGTCAGAGAAGAGAGGCTTGAATACCCTGTTGAAGCAAGAGTTAGCTGCCACAAGAGAAATGACTTATCCAGTGACATGTTAACCAGATATTCTGTCAAGAGAAATCATCTTAGTACTTTACAATTTGAGTACCCTTCAAGGATAAAGCTAGCCAAATCCGCCAATCTAGGGCAATCAAGTTGAGAGTTGATCTCTTTGAGGCCAGCCAAATCTTGGGCATTCCCTCAAAGCTATCAACCAAAGGCTATCACGTCGATAAATCTCTTCAAGCTATCAATCAGAGGCTATCACATCGAGAAATCTATTCAGAATCCATTCAACCTGGGGCAGTTACATCGAGATTCGACAAATCTCTCCAAGAAAGTTGTAATTAAGAGCAGTTTATTTCATGGTTCAAGAGATTAGGGCAGGCCATCTCATATCATATTGTTCCATGGATATTCTGGTCATCTATCCAGCACAAAGTCTTTCAGAAATCCTACAGACAGGGGCATCCTTCATTCGTACTTACAAAGTTGCTCAAGCCAATTATAATGCACGAGACCACTACAATCAGCTAAAAGCGTCATAACGGTCACCCTGACCTAGCCAGCGCATGAAGCTTCCTTCATATTCTGCAGACAATTTCAAACCTGATTCCCCAAGTGAATTTGGAAATTCGGAATCGTCATTTGACTCGGCACGCGCAAGTGCATCCTCAGTGGAGTTAATCAAGAACATCCCCAGTGGAGCTAAACTAGGGCATTCGCAGAGCTAAACCGGGGCATTCGCAAAGCTAAACTGGGGCACTCACGAGTGTATATGCCCATCTGTGATATGGTGGGAGAACTGACTTGAAGGTTTTGCGTTTGATCGCAAATGTTGCGGTTAGTAAGAGTCGTCACCGACTTTTCTTTTATCCAAAAGGAAAGGTAAAAAAGCATAAGAAAGACCTTTGAGATTGTTTCTTGAGTTCGGGGGGTAGATTATGAAAAAGGAAGGTATTAACACCCTTTTCATCCATGGTTTTCCATGGGCTCTTAGTTACTTGTTAGATCACTTGCTTTTGTTTGAAATTGTGCTTTGTGTGGTTTTTGAAAGTATTTTTGTAAAGAGGCCATTGTTTAGGCAATCTTTGTAATGATTCTCATTCGTAAGAATGTATACAAAGATGTTGATCTTTTGAAAATGTTTTCAATTTTGTAAGATGTTTTGAAATGTGTAGGTGTTTGTTTTGAAATGGAGCAAGTAATTAGGAGCAATCTACCTACTCAAATGTCTTTCTTGTTCATTTTCTTTTCCTTTGATATTGTGGTCTTACTATTGATTTGGTAAGCAACCCTATCTTTGCATGTAAACGGGACGAGCGTGGGTCATCATATAACCATGATTAGCAATGTTGCAAGGTATCTTAGTATTTTTTGAGGGACTAAGATCATTTTGAAAAGGCAACATAGATAGCGTCATCGAGGCTCTATGATCTTGTATTTGTTTGCTTTTGCTAAGACACCTTACATGCGTAATATTGCCATTTTATATAAGGCAACCAAGTGGGATAACCCTAGGGGTGCTTCTGTGCAAGTGTGTTATTTTCATGCTTGATTTTGTCTTGGATTAGGGTTTTTCTATTTGATTGGTTTTATCTTGCCATACAAACGCTAATTACTAGCATGTTATGTAAAAGCGATAAATTGCGAAATTTAAAAATACTACGCTATTACAATATTTATGGGAGGGGGTATACAATTTATGAATGGGGATTGCAATAATATAAACCTAATTAATCTATTACAACCAAATTGAATATTGTACAAATAATTGAAGAACTATATAAAGTACAAATGCAAATTGAAATAAATGATTTTTTTGTGTTTGGATTTTTGTATGAAAAAGTTTTAACCTAAACCTAATTAGAGAAAAAATAAATAAATTAAAATTAAATTAACTTAAATTAATTAAGAAAATAAATAAATTAAGAAAAGATTTTTGAATAAAACCCTAATTCTATTTGATTAAAAGAAAATAAGTTTTAAAGAAAAAGTATTTTTATATTTTTTTTGTCTTGAAAATAATATATGGCATTATGAAAATATTTTTGGTCTTTTTTATATTAAAATAAATAATAATCTAGTTTTAAATCAATTTACAAGGAAATTTATAAAAGTAAATAAAGTATAATGAACAAAATAATTTTTTATGTGAAAAATATTTAAATTAGGTCAAAATATAAATCTATTATTTTTATACATTTTATGATTTTTTGGCATTTTAGAAAATATATTTAAAAGAAAAAAAGAGATAAATAAATAAATAAAAATGAAATGAAATGGGCCAGGGAGGTATCGTAAGCAGACAGGGGAGTAAATGTTAGAAAAAAATCAATAGGCCCGTGAAGTAGAAGCCCAGCGCTGCAAGAGACAAAAAAAAGTGAAAAAATGTGAGAGAATGCAAAAGGCAACGCGCTGAGGCTCGAACCCATGACCTCTAGCAATAACGTGCGTTGCCTTACCACTGGGGTGGCTGTACATCCGTTTATATAAACAAAACCATAAATATATATTAGAAATTTCTTTCTGAAGGCAACTTCATCTTCAACTTTGAGCCATGGCCAGACCACCTGTATCTTCCTCATTTCTCCACAAAAATGGAAAGTTCAAACATGAAAATTGTGGTGTTTTTTCCCACGAATTCAACCATATAACTTATGTAAACTAAAAGTTAAAGATAAAATCTAATTTTACTGGCCCTAAATTGAAACCTAATTTTCTCATAAATTTCAAATCCAAAATTCTCTATACATAGTTAATATAAATGGAAACTATGAACATGGTTAGCTTTAGAGTAAGGATATCTACATTTTGTTTTCACAAATCAGGATCAAATGATGCTTGTATGAAGAGATAGAAGTTTGAGTTTTTACCTCTTGCAATTGGAATCGTGAATGGAGTTTGAGCAACTTTTGAGATGGTCTGAGGATCTGTTTAGCTTGCCTGGACCTCCTTGAGTGTATTCCAACTCATACTTTGCCTTGAATGTCCCTGAATCTCTCTACTCAAGTCAACCTGCAAGCTTGGTTTTTGAAAATGGTGGATAGTGATGGAGGATCTACAATCTTGAAACAGGGGCCTGGATTGCTTTGGTATGATGTATAGAAGGTGTTTGAGTGATTAATTTTCAAAACATACGAGTGGAAATGAAGATCATGAGTTTTGGTTCAAAACTGTATGTTAATGGTATTCTTGAACAGGTTTTTGGTTTTGGAATGTTTGAGGCAGTTTTAGGGCAATAACCTCCGTGTCTCCTCTTGAAAATAGTGTGTCTACTTATAAGCAAGAGATTTTAAGACTTGTAACAACTCAGATTTCAAAAACTCACATGTTTTGCTTGGTTACTTGTTTTTGAAGCAAAGCTAGCAAGCATGGTTTCAAGGTGAAGTACAAAGCTTGTAGGGGGCTGAGACCTTTAAACATACTTGTTCTGATTGTGTGGAGTGTGTTTGTGAAGAAAGAAGAAATGCAAGGCTCAACGCAAGCTGACTTTGCATAAAGCTTGCTTTTCTAAAATGGCAATGTTGCCTTTCTTCCCAAAATGGAATTGTTCTTGTACAATGCATTGAATGTTTGGCTTAAAGCTTCCAACAGCTGTGAAAACATTTAATTATGGAGTGAAAGTCAAGTTAGATGCCTGAAAAGTTAGATTTGTACAACATGCTTGGAGATTGGATCCAATGTTCTTCTCAAAATGGCTTGAAATCTAAGTGACAAAACACCAACTTCATCTCTTCGATTCTCTCTACTCAAGAATGATCTCAAGGAGTTATTGGACATTTTGAGAAGCTTGCAATGATCTCTACAACTCATCTTTGAATTTCTTTAGAAGATTCCATTTGGAACCATGTGAAAATTTTCCATGAAGTTAGGTCAAAAATCTGCCTAACTAGGGCAAAATTTCACTAAGTTATTTTTAGTTCATGAGCATGTATTCACAAAATTATATCTTGATATCCAAGCATTTTTAGGAGAAATTGTGTGAAGAAAAGTTGTAGATTTCATGGAGATCTATAACTTTCATGTTGGAAGTTTCTCTTGAATTATCTTGCATCATGGTGAAAATTTAACTCAAAGTTGTGAAAAAATAAGAAATTTTTTACTTAGAAAAATTTCTAAGTTAAGAAATTTCATCTTTTCAAAACAAAATCTTAAATCCTTAATTTCTTGATGAACAAGTTTCATATTTAGACATGTTTTGATGAATTATGATCTTTGGCACTTGAATTTACCAAAAAGTCAAAGTTTGACTTTTCAGTATACAATTGACTTTTGATCAGTTGATTGCAAAATTCATCTGTCAATTCAATGGACTTGCAATGTTTTGAATCATGTCATTAGATAAAAATTATGTAATTGGACTCTTGAGATCATGCCTTAAACCAATTGATCATTTGCAAGGTCAAAAATCAGAAATTGCCCCTTCCCAGTCAAAACCCTAATTTTGACCATTTTGCCCTTTTGGAGATTTGATCAAATTTCTTGAGGAGTTGTGGTCCAAACTTGATAAAATGATAAATATGAGTCTAAAATGTTGATGTGGATCAAAAATTATGAAGTTTGACTGTAAATTGGCCATGGTTGACTTTTTCCCCAATACAGTTGGTTTTTAGGTCAATTGTTCAATTGATTGATCAAAAGTGTGATCCAAGGCTTGGAACTTGACATGAGTAATATTGGGGGTTCATAATGATCCATGAAAGTCATATGGGGCATTTAAAGTTCAAAAATCCTTGTGCAATCTCAAAACCTAATTTTCAATCATCAGTGCTTGAGGAGATGCCTTGAGCTAATCAAACCAAATGCAGTCTTGATCTAAAAGAGATCTTGTGAGAAAATTATTGATAAGTAGGAGGGAAAATTTTGGAGTACAATAGCTGCCCCTGTTCAATCTTCTTAAGCCTGGAGAGTTAGACTGGCGAGTTTTGCCATTCGTGACTCGAAGGTGGAAGATGATTGGACACTATAGTGCCCAGAAATTTGCACTCGGAGATGCGATGATAGAAGAAATGGGCTTAAATATGCCATTTGGAGAGGTGATAGAAAGTTGTGGGAGATGGGATTAAAGATGCCATCCAAAAGTGATTGTTGAATTGTAATTTGTAAGCTGGAAGAATGAGTATCAGAATGGCGTCCTTGTCTTTAGTGTATCTGAATTGTATATGAAAACCTCGTTTGAATGAATATCAGAATGACATTTGTATCTGGAGCGTATCTGAACGGTGTTGGAAAGTTGAATCTGAATGAGTATCAGAATGGCGTCCGTGTCTGAAACGTATATGTATTGTATCTGAAAGTTGAATCTGAATGAGTATCAGAATGGCACCCGTATCTGGAACGTATCTGAACTGTATCAAGAGGTTGAATCTGAGTGAGTTTCAGGATGGCATCCGTATCTGGAGCGTATCTGAATTGTATCAAAAGGTTGAATCTGAATGAGTATTAGAATGGCGTCCGTGTCTGGAGCGTATTTGAACTGTATCAAAAGGTTGAATCTAATTGAGTATTAGAATGGCGTCTGTGTCTGGAGCGTATTTGAACTGTATCTGAAAGCTTTGAACATTGTTAATGGTAGCTGTTAATCTTATCCTGAAAAGGGTAAAATGTTAGCTAAAATGCAAAGTCATGTTGTATGGGATGTATGATGTAATGCATTTGCTTTATCAATGTTTATGATATATGGATGCAATGTATGTGTATGTGAGCTAATTTGTTGCGCTGCAGTTGGATTGGGGAAAATAAATCTCTGAATGTTGTTGAGGATATGTAAGTCTTCTGTCTTGAAGTCTAAGTATTGATGAATTTCTGCTGAGAGAAATAAACTCTTGTTGTAAGGAAATGCCATGTATTGCTTAAAAATGTTTGGATAAGTTTAGATGATTTCTACCGGGGGTTGATAAATGAGAGCTTTGTTCTGCTGGGGATTAAACGACCTACTGCGGGGAATTACTTATGAAGTAGCCTAGAGGTATTTCCCTATCCCTTCCACCTATCAGTGATTGCCTTTCTCATTTTTTTTATTCGTAAACAGTAATTATGTTCAAATGCATACGTTCAACAATGAATCATTGGACGTTTTTGTAAACAAAACACAAGCGTAAAGAAAAGACAAATAGTTTTTGCACTTTCAAAGAGATGTTTTTGTATTGACTTTGAGTAAGTATTTTTGTACAAGGAGACAAACATTCTAGTAAGAGAATGTTGTCGTAAAAAAGAAAAATTTGATACAAAGAAAAGATAGCTATGTGTAAAAATCCCATGGGGTTCCCATTCTGCTATAGCCTTCGTATCTCTGAGCATCTTGTCTATTTGTTGCCTCGTCTGAAGATGATTGAATTGATCCGAACCTCTGAATTTGTCAGTGGAAGCCAAAGGTTGTTTGTAAAGTGATCCAACGGGACATAGTCATACGCTTTAATTCCCTAACTTTTTCCTAGACCACCCTTTCGGGTTCTCAGTCCACCGAGAAACCCTTTTTTGCCCAAGTCGCCCTTTCGAGTTTTCAACTTGCCCGGTGTACAAATTTTTTTGTTTTATCCCTAATTTTGCCCGAACCTTTTTGGTTCATCGGGATGCCCTTGTTTTGCCTAGGTATGTCAACCTAGCGGGTCTCTTATGTGTAGTATATTTTGACTCTGTCCGCGTTTGCAGGATGTGGCAGGTCGTCACCATCCATGGTGGTCAAGATCATTGCCCCACCAGAGAATATATTTTTTATTACAAACGGTCCTTCATAGGTAGGAGTCCATTTTCCTCTGGGATCACCTTGTGGCAATATGATGCGTTTGATTACTAGATCCCCAACATGATACACTTGGCGCTTGACTTTCTTGTTGAAAGCCTTGATCATCCGTTTTTAATACATTTGACCATGGCAAACGGCAGTAAGTCTCTTTTCATCAATCAAATTCAGTTGATCAAGTCGAGTCTGGATCCAATTGTCTTTGTTCAATCCTGCATCTTTCATAATCCTCAGAGAGGGGATCTGAACCTCAATAGGCAAGACGGATTCCATGCCGTATACCAAAGAATAGGGTGTTGCCCCAGTTGACGTGCAAGTTGTGGTACGATACCCGTGGAGAGAGAATGGTAGCATCTCATGCCAGTCTTTGTATGTTACTGTCATTTTATGTATGATCTTTTTAATGTTTTTATTTGCAGCTTCAATAGCACCATTTATCTTTGGCCGATAGGGATAAGAATTGTGATGTAAAATATTGAATTGCTCGCACAATGCGGTGATCATGGTGTTGTTGAGATTTGTACCATTGTCAATGATGATCATTTCCGGGATACCGTACCGGCAAATGAGATTTTACTTGATGAAATGGGCAACAACATTCTTGGTAATGGAGGCGAAGGAGGCTGCTTCAACCCACATTGTAAAATAGTTAATGGCCACTAGGATGAAGCGGTGTCCATTGGAGGTTGTTGGCTTGATTTCCTCAATCATATCAATCCCCCACATAGCAAAGGGCCAAGGAGCCGTCAAGACATTCAGAGGAACCGGAGGTACGTGCACCTTGTCAGCATAAATCTGACACTTATGGCAGGTTCGAGAGTGTTGATAACAATCTATTTCCATGGTAGACCAGTAATAGCCTGCCCGTAGAATTTTCCTTGCCATCGTATTCCCACTGGAATGGGTGCCAAAAGTGCCTTCATGCAATTCATCCATAATCCTTTCAGCTTCAACCTTATTAACGCACCGAAGTAACACAGAGTCATGATTGCGTTTGTACAGGATGTCGTTACTAAGGAAGAATTTAGCAGAGAATCTCCTTAAGAACTTCTTATCATTGACTGAAGCTCCTTCTGGATATTCTTGAGCCTCGAGATACCTCTTGACTTCCTGAAACCAAGGCTGGTCTACTATCTCTTCAGTATTAATCTCATGATAGTGTGCCGGTTCATCCATTCATTCAATGGTGATCCGGGGGGGCTCGTTATCCCAATTAAGTTTAAACATAGATGACATTGTGGCTAGAGCGTCTGCTAGCTGATTTTTTTCTTGCGGGAAATGCTCTAAGGTAATCTTCTCAAAATGTGGTAGCAATGTCAAAACCTGTTCTTTATAATGGATAAGGTTAGGGTGTTTGGTATCCAATTCCCCTTTGATCTGACTGATGACCAAGGTTGAATCTCCGAACACATCCAATTATTTGATCCCCAAGTATATGGCAGCTCTAAGACCAAAGATGCACGCTTTGTATTCTACCATGTTGTTTGTACAATTGAAGCAAAGTCTTGCGGTAGAGGGAGTATGTCACCCTTCAGGAGATATGAGTACAGCACCGATACCATTGCCAAGTGCGTTGGATGCCCTATCAAAGAACAGGGTCCATCGAGATCCTTGTTCAGGTCCGTCATATGGCCTACATTCTTCACAGTTGTCTAATGTCAAGATGTCTGTTATACCCCAAAATTTGCCCTCTCATTTATCAAGATTTTTCTCACAAGACTTCTTGAACTCAAGGCAAGATTAATGTTTGGTCAGCTCAAGACACCTCATCTTGCACTGATAACCCAAAATTAGGGTTTGAGTTTGCACAAGGATTTTTGGATCATCATTGCTTCATGTTACTTTCACACACCATCTTGGACTCCTAAGATTTCTCATGTTAAGTTTCAAACCTTGAATCACATTTTTGCTCAGTCAATTGGACAATTGACCTAAAAACTAGCTGTATTGGGGGAAAAATCAACCATGGCCAATTTACAGTCAAACTTCATAATGTTTGATCCGTAACAACATTTTAGACTCATATGTACAATTTGATCAAGTTTGGATCACAACTCCTCAAGAAATTTGATCAAATCATCAAAAGGGCAAAATGGTCAAAATTAGGGTTTTGACTGAGAAAGGGCAATTTCTGATTTTTAACCTAGACAATGACCAATTGGATTCAAACATGATTTCAAGGACTCAATGGAATCATCTTGACCTAATTACATAGTTCAAAAGATCTCAAGTTCATTGGATTGACAAATGAATTTTCCAGTCAACTGATCAAAAGTCAATTGTGCACTGAAAAGTCAAACTTTGACTTTTTGGTCAAAATCAAGTTCCAAGGGTCATAATTCATCAAGATATGTCAAAATGTGAAACTTGTTCACGAATAAAACCAATTTTGAAAATTAGGGTTTTGAATTTGAAAATTTTCATAACTTAGAATTTTTCTAAGTATGGAAATTTCCTTATTTTTTCCCAACTTTTCACAACTTTTTCATCATGATGAAATTTGATTCAAAGAAAACTTCAAACATTAAAGTTGTACTCCTCCATGAAATCTACAACTTTGATTCACAAAGTTTTCCCAAAAGATGCTTGGATCTCAAGTTATGAATTTGTGAATAGAGGTCCGTGAACTAAATGACTTAGTGAAATTTTGCCCTAATTTAGGCAGGTTTTTGACCCAACTTCATGGAAACTTTTCACCTAGTTACAAGAGGTATCTCAAAATTCATTTCAAATATGGATTATATAGTACATTTCAAGCTTTATAAAATGTCCAAGAACTCTCCAAGATCATTTGTGGCTAGGGAGAATCGAAGAAGAGAATTGGCATTTTATCACTTTTGTTCATGCCATTTTTACAAAGTGTCAAGTTGCAAATCTGATCTTGGATGCTTGTACCTTGCATTACAGGTCCTAAACTCATTCTACACTCCATAATTAAATTCTAAATCAGAAGATAAAGGCTTTATTTTGGCTTTTGGAACATTGTACAAGAGATAATTCCATTAATGGCATAAAGGACACATTGCCATTTTCATAAAGGCAAGCTTTTGCAACTTTACAAATCTTGAGCCTTGGAGTTGTCCCTTTGGTGCAGGAAATTTCCACAGATATCAAGCATTGTTTACCAACTCTCTGCAGCCTACAAGCAAGCAAGGACAGGCCTGTTGCACAAGTCATCTCACTTTTTCTTAAAATGCAAGAAAGTTGGCCAAAAGTGCTAGAACTTGTACAACTAGTGAGACTGGACTTTGTATACATTCTATACATATTGACAAACTTATCACAAGTCAAGACACGAATTGATAACATCTGAGACTCTCCAAAACACAAAAACTTCATTTTTCTGCCCAAACATCCAATTTCTGCAAAATCATAGCAAGCTCATTATTTGCTCGTGCGTTTTGCCTTTTAACATTTCAAACACCTTCCATATATCCTACCAAAGCTATCCAAGCATTCATCTTGCACCTGTAAGCTCTGTTTCAGCCATTACCATTTTCACTTTGGAAGCTTGCAACTTGACTTCTACAGAGAGTTTTGGCCATCCACAAAGCAAGTTAGGTATTGGAATAGCTTGTAGGAACTTCAAGGAAGCTTACACGATCCTCAGGCTTCACCCAAAGTCCCCATATTGTCGTATTAAAATCCAGTTGAAGGAGGTATTTTTCAAATCTCTATCTCTCTATTTAGGAATCCTCAAGCCACGATTTGTGAAGCAAAAATGTAATCCTTAACATGGTGAAGCTGTAGATATGCATATTTGTCATTTATATTAACTATGCCATGAGAATTTGAAGCTTGAAGTTCATGAAATAATTAGGTCACGAATTAGGGCTGAAAAAATTCTCCCTGATCTTTGAGAGTTAGGTTACAAATTTTATATCATTGGAATCGTGAGATAAGATGCTACATGTTTTGTGTTATAAGTTTTTGTTTTTATGCAAGCAATAGCAAGTTACAGGTTTGAACCATAAGCGCGCGAAGGAGAAGGAACCAAGTACAGGGAAGAAGCTGATGTTTGGGCCTTGGCGCATTGGGCCTGTTTGCTTTTGTTATTCACACCCCCCCCCCCCCGACCACTATTTGCATCCCCTGACTCTTGTTTTATATTTTTTGCATTTTTCTTTACATTTTCATGTTTATTGCTTTTAATCATTTTTTTCTGAACATTTAAAATCCTAAAAAATAATTAAATAATTTTGTGCACTTTTATTTTATTTTTTATTATTTTTTTACATAGAAAATAGCTTATTAGAATAAATAGAATTTTATTTTCTTATATAATTTATAAATACATTTAAATAATACTTAATATTTTTATTTTATTATTTTACACATTAAATATTTATTTTCATACATATTTTAATTTTTAATATTTGTACATAATATTACTTATTATTTTCTTGCACAAAAAATGGATAAAATAATAATATAGAACATATATTTCTTTTAATCAAAAATTAGGGTTTCCCCCTTTCAAAAATAATAATATTATTTTTCCTTATTTTCTAGGGTTATTTTATTTTATTTTTCTCATACCTTAAACAAATACAAAACATATTTTTACATAAAATACATTTGCATTGCATTTTAATACTTGCATATTTATTTAATGCACAATATTCAATTGGGTTGTAATAGTATTTTTAGGGTTTATTTTGTGCAATATCCCCATTCAAAAACTTGTATCCCCCTCCCATAATAATTGTTGTAATAGCTTAGTTTACATTTACGCAATTTATCACATTTATACTATGTTTAGTAAACTAGGGTTTGCATGACAAGACTAAAAACAAACAAATAGAAAAGACCTAATCCAAGACAAATCAAAAGCATGTAAAATGACACACATTTCACACAAGCACCCTTAGGATTTCACCCACTTGGTTGCTTTACAAAATGGTCATGGTATGCATGCAAAGTATCTTGGCAAAACAAAACAAAACAAAAGATCATAGTCCCTCGATGACGCTACAAAGGTTGCCTAAAACAAAATGATCTTGGTCCCTCAAAAATGCTAAGATACTTGGCAATATTGCTATCATGGTCATATGATGACCCACACCCGTCCCGTTTAACATCAAAAGATAGGTTTGTTTACCAAATCAATGGTAAATCAACAATGTCAAAGGAATAAAAATGCATAGGAAAGACAGTTGAGTAGGTAGATAGCTTCCAAGTTACTTGCTCCATTTCAAAACAATCCTTGCTATTTTCAAAAAAACAAACACACACACTTCAAAACATTTCCAAACAACTTTCAAAACATTGAAACATTTTTCAAAAGACAAACATCTTTATATACATTCTTACGAACAAGAATCATTACAAAGATTGCCTAAACGAATGGCCTCTTTTCAAAATACTTTCAAAACCACACCAAACATAAAGCACCATTTCAAACAATTTCAAAAGCAAAGCAAGTGATCTAAGCAAGTAACTAAGAGCCCATGTAAAACCATGGATGAAAAGGGTGCTAGAACCTTCCCTTTTCATAATCTACCCCCCGAACTCAAGAAAATATCTCAAAGGTCTTTCATGTGCTTTTTTACTTTTCCTTTTGGATAAAATAAAAGTCGGTGGCGACTCTTACTAAACCGCGACATTTGCGACAAAACGCAAAACCTCAAGTCAGTTCTCCCACCGTATCACAATGTTTTCATCCGGAAATTCGAATTTCATGGATTGGTAGTCTTCTATAGCTTGGTGAGCGAGGTGATCAGCTAGTATAATGCCCTTTATAGCTTTCTGGGTAGTATACTGTATGTCATATTCTGTCAGGATCATCTGCCATCTCGATATTCTTCCAAAAAGAGTAGGCTTCTCGAAAATGTATTTTATCGGATCCATTTTAGATATCAACAAGATAGTATGAGTTAGCATATACTGTCTTAGCCGACGAGCAGCCCATGCCAGAGCACATCAAGTTTTCTCGAGCAGTAAATATCTGGTTTCACAGTCGGTAAACTTTTTGCTCAGGTAGTAAATAACATGCTCTTTTCGGCCAGACTCGTCATGCTGCTCCAATACACACCCCATTGAGTTTTCTTAAACAGTCAGATACATGATCAACGGTCTTCCCTCGACTGGTGGCATCAATATTAGAGGCTCTTGTAAGTATTCTTTGATTTTGTCAAAAGCAATTTGGCATTCATCATTTCATTTGACTACTTGATCTTTCTTCAATAGTTTAAAGATTGACTCACAAGTAGCTGTCAGGTGAGAAATGAATCTGGAAATATAGTTCAAACGTCCCAAGAATCCTCTGACTTCCTTTTTAGTGCGAGGAGCAGGCATCTCTTGTATTGCTTTAACTTTGGCAGGGTCGACCTCGATACCTTTGTTGCTGACGATAAAGCCCAGGAGTTTACCAGACCGTACCCCAAATATGCATTTGTTTGGATTCAACCTTAGCTTGTACTTCTTCAGTCTCTCAAACAGTTTTTGTAAGTGGTCAAGATGGTCTTCTTCTGTTTGAGATCTGGCTATCATATCGTCCATGTAGACTTCTATTTTGTGATGTATCATATCGTGAAATAGAGCTACCATGGCACGCTGATAGGTTACCCCATCATTCTTCAGTCCGAATGGCATCACCTTGTAGTAGAACGTGCCCCACTGCGTGACAAATGTTGATTTCTCCATGTCCTTAGGCGTCATTTTGATTTGGTTGTAATCCGAGAATCCATCCATGAAGTAAAACACTTTGTGTTGTGCTATATTGTCAACTAGAATATCAATGTGGGGGAGTGGAAAATCATCCTTAGGGCTCGCCCTATTCAAATCTCTGTAGTCCACACACATTCGCACTTTGCCGTCTTTTTTGGGTACGGGAACAATATTGGCAACCCATTGAGGGTAAGAGGTGACAGCCAAAAATCCAGCGTTGAATTGCTTCATGACTTCTGCTTTAATATTTTCTGACATGTCAGGTCTCATGCGACGAACCTTTTGCTTCACTGGAGGACAATCTTCTCTTGTAGGCAGACGATGTACCACGATGTCTGCATCAAGTCCCTGCATGTCTTTATATGACCAGGCAAAGACTTCAACATAATTGTGTAATAATTGAATCAGACGCTCCTTGACACTGGGTTCCAGATTGGCACCTACCTTGACCTCTTTTTTGTCTTCTTCGGTACCTAGGTTGATTGTATCCAAGGGTTCCTCGTGAGGCTGAATGGTTCTTTCTTCTTATTGTAGTAGTCTGGCAAGTTCCCCTGGTACTTCACAATCTTCCTCACCTTCGTCTTCGGCTTGGTAGATTATATTCTCAGAGTCACAAAAGGCCATAGCAGTATCGTTACCCATGGGATCCTGAATGGATGTATACCTGCATTATGAGTGTGGGTGTGTGTAAGGGTATAGATATCTTTGAAAGAAAATAAAATGTAAAAAAAAACAATGAGCGCGAAAGTTTGTATGCGAAAACGTCCATGATTCATTGATGTCATATGAAAATGAGATAATAACCCTTACAAATGGACCATTGTGCCTCGGGTAAGACACAGGGTTTTAAGAGTGTGAATTGTTTCAATATTACAGATCCAACAAAATGTAAAGACAAATTATTGTAGGATAAAAGTGATCGAGACAAAGTCTCTAGCCTCCCAATTGTTGAGCCCTCCATTGACAGTCGGGAATATCCAGTCCTCCAAGTTGCAACCATCTTCACCATCTTCTACCGCGTTGACTTCACGGTTGCTGGTCTTCAAGGGTGGTCCTCCCGCACGGGCACGGCTTACAACCTTTTGAGCACTTGAAGTGAAGCCTAGGCCAAACTTGTCAGACTTATATGGGATATCTTGGAGTTGTTCTCAGATAGTTCATCCTCCTTCTTCTACCACTGCTTTGGCGTCCTTCAGCGATGACATCCGGAGTGAAGTTCTTGTAATTTTGGGAACCTGAGACACAGTCTTGGTCACTGCCACCTCTTGCGCAACCTCTTCAAAGTGTTGAAATGGAGTTTCAATAAATTCGCCATCTAATTCCACATATCTGAAGGAATTGAGATGGTTAATCATGTATTCTTCCTCTCCATGAACGGTGATAATCTTCCCTTGAACTTGATACTTCAGCATTTGGTGCAACGTAGAAGTAACAGCGCCAGTATTGTGGATCCATGGTCAGCCTAGCAAGCAGGAGTATGAAGGGCGGATGTCCATTACATAAAAAGTTGAATTGAAAGTTTGGGTTCCAACCTTTATGGGGATGTCCACTTCCCCATACACCATCCTCTATGAGCCGTCAAATGCCCTTACTACTATGTTGCTTGGCTTTAATGTCAGTCCCTCGCAGTCAAGTCTATCAAGATCCTTTTTGGGTAATACATTCAGAGATGAGCCAGTGTCCACCAAAACATGAGCCAAGGTTGTGTCCCTACATTCAACCCAGACATGCAATGCCTTATAATGTTTCCCTCCCCTCGGTGTTAGATCAGCATCCGAAAAACCTAGGCCATTATCTGCTGTCAAGCTGGCTACGTAGTCTTGGAATTGATCAGCAGACGTCTTTTGAGGTACATGGGCGGTTTTTAAGAACTTTACGAAGGATTTTGCATGCGCCTCGGAACATAGTAGTAATGCTGGCATGGAGATTTTAGAGGGGGTTTTCCCCAGTTGTTCAAATACATCGTAGTTGCTCCTCTTTATAATTTTTAGGATCTCCTCCATTTCTTTCTTGAAAGTCTCATGGATAGTCAACGACTGAGCCTTCGTCCGGACAGGCTCAACCAGAATACTCTCTCCTCGAGTCTCGGCAGTGGAAGTATCAGTAGGAATGATAACAGGGTTGTAACAGCTTTGTCAATAGGATTACTTGCAGAGATGATTATGGGTGTAGAAGTAACCTTTGGAGCATCCACGGGGATGATTACGGGTCCAGAAACTGCTTTTAGAGGAGCGATTTATGGGGAAAAGATCCTACCACTTTGGGTAATTTTGCTAGTTCCTACAATATTACTGACGTCGGAATCTTCTTTCTCGAAATTTATCTCTTCGGTGGCCGGTCAGTCTTGTTTGATACCATGGTAGTAAACATCCCCTCCATAATTCCACGGCAGGGTTTTGTATGACACATATGGGACTGGCCCAGGCATTGTGATTATTAAAGAAGCTACTTTCGGAACTGATATAATTCTAACGAGTCTTTTAGTGGAGACCCTGGAAGAATTGGCGAAAATGGTAATGAAAGAAACATCTTCAACAGGAACAGGTGGAACAGGAGTCTTTTCAAACAAAATCTCTTTGTTATCTATCAGGCACTGAACGCCTACTTTCAACAAGGGACAGCTAGTTGGTGAGGATAAACAGAAATGGCAATCTTCATCACAGCCCGGGAACACACCGGCATTCAAGAAGTTTATTTTAACAGTCAAAAGTGGGGTCATAAGTTTATTAACTGAAGTAACAAACAATCCTTCTTCAATGGCATTGGTATTGTGGCCATGTCTGGGCATAGGAGCATAAATGACGTTTGGCTTCTCGGACGCATCGAACTCAATTTCTTTTGCTTCAATGAGGTCTTGTATTATGTTCTTCAAGGCCCAACAGTTATTAGTATCGTGACCAGGACTTTCAGAGTGATATGCGCAACGGCCATTGGGATGATAATGAGGAGATGTTGTATTGGAGTTTTTCGGAGCTTCTTTCAAGGTTACCAAGTTGGATCTTAGTAGATGCGACAATACTTGAGACAGGGTCATGTTAATTCTGGTGAACTGCCTGACTGGCCTTTCCATCCTCGGTTAATTACTTCTTTGTTGATCAGACGTAGGCGTAGGAATCATAACACCCCACCATTGGTCGGCGTTCGGCCCTATCTTGGTTTCTTTGAGGATATACAGCAGCCAACTCTTTCTTTCCGATGAAAGGCTTCCTTACAGCTGTAAAAGAAGAAGTATCTTTTTGAATCTTTCCACTTTTTATACCGGCTTCTACCCTCTCTCCGGTCAATATTAGTTCAGTAAAGCCTGCAGACGAACTTCCAATTAAATTATTGAAGAAAGGACCAGACAAGGTGCCCAAGAACATGTCTACCAACTCTCTCTCAGATAGAGGGGGTTAAACTCTTCCAGCCAAGTCTCTCCATTTTTGCGCATAGTCCTTGAAACCTTCATTGGAAGCCATGGCCATACTCTGGAGTTGAGTACGGGTAGGCGCCAAATCAGCATTGTATTGGTATTACTTGTAGAAAGCTGCAGCAAGATCTTCCCAATTGTGAATGTTGGCTTTTTCTAGTTGGTAAAACCAGTCAAGTTGAGTTCCAGACAGATTGTCTTGGAAGAAATGCACCCATAAGTCTTTATCAGCGGTATGGGGTTGGATTTTCCTCACATATGACCGGAGATGCATTTTAGGGCATGAAACTCCGTCATATTTGGAGAATATAGGTGCTTTGAATTTCGGAGGAATCACAATCCCCGACACTAAACCCAATTCCTCAAAGTCCAAGTCTAACACTTTTTGGATTTCCATCGCGCTCAACCGCTCTTCGAGATGTCTATACTTATCATCAGCTGGAGGGTATTGTTCTTCAGAGTAGTCCTCTTCTTCCTCTTCCTCTTTTGAGTCTGATGGGACAACTGTTTCCGTGCCTTTCCCCTCTCGATTGTCTCATTCACCGGATGTTGTTGCAAAATTCAAGGTCCTTCTTGTCTGCTCATGAAATCTTCTCCCCATGTTTAGGACTCTGGTTACCTTCTTTGTCTTCTTTTTCCTCTCTTCAGCCAGCAAAGTCTTTAATTCTTCTTGTCCCTTGGCTAGGGTCAAGAGCAACTGTTGAAACTGCACATTCTGAGCTTGGAGATCCTTCACTGTTTGCTCAAGATCCATCTTATTGAAATAAACAATAGAGAGATGAGGAGACTTGTTGCAAAAGATATGTTTATGTTATGATGAATGGTATGTGCATATGTGATGATTTCAAGGATTTTAAAGATTCAAATTTGTTTTAGACAAAAAGGAAACACACATTATATTAATAAGTTAAAGCTTGAGTACATCAATGCCTCTTGGACAAAATAATACAAAAACTCTAATATAAAAAGGTAGTATGCATCCTCTTTGGTGCAATGTAGGCATTCAGAGTCTGCTCCTCATGAAGTACCTAGTGAGTTCCAAAACCTTCTTCTCGCTTGCGTAAAATTGGGCTTCGAACGTATCTCGCTCTCCTTTGAGTTGTATCCAATTCCTTTGTAAGTCATCAAGAGATGTGGGCATGTCAGGATGTAGGGTAGTGTATGGAACATCTCCCTCCATGACAGGCTCAATAATTACCGGGAGAATGGAGGGGTAAGGCATCATAAGACTCTGAGCACGAGTTCGTACCCATTTGAGGTAAGGCTCAAGAGGGATGGAATTCTTGTGCCCCAAAGTCTTGCTATCCACTTTGTTTAACATCCTCCAAGCTCGAATAAATATCTGGCAAAGACCTTGATTGTCGTTGTCGTAGTCAAATACCAAACCTTGAATCAGCATCTCGTGCGGGCCATCCCTTCGGGCGTAACCAAACTGTCTTAAGGCTAAGCAATGGTTTTAGGTGATTCCTCCCCTAATGCCAAGCAAAGGGACATTAGGAAATTCTCCATAATGGTCGACAATGATAACATTCTCTTTGGATCGGGAGCACCAATGAATGTCTGAATGTTTGAGCGTCATCAACCTTTGTGACCACCTTGAACCTTGCTCATTCTTTAATACAGGTTGGGGAAGATGAGAAATAAACCATCTTGCCGATAGAGGAGTGCAACACATAAGAACACCTCTTTTCCTCATTGTGCGAGTGTGAAAAGAGTGTAGGATATCCCCTAGTAATGTAGGCACCGGGTTGCGGATATGAAGATTTTGACGGTGTTCACATCTATGAGTTGGTCAGGATTTGAAAACAAAATCATCCCATAGATGAGGAGAGCCACAATTTCCTCAAAGGCTTGCAAGTCCAAGGAATTCCAACAGCTTTGGGCTTTCTCAAACAGGAACTTTGCTAAGAAACCTTTGACACCACTCCTTGTTTCCCAATAAGTTGTGATATCAGATGAGTGCAAGTGTAGAGCTTGAGCAATCTCTTCTGGCTTTGGGTCTCTTTTCGTACCGTTGAAAGGTAGTTGATTAATAATTGAAATCCTCAAGAGTTGGGAGAATTCTTCCAAAGTAGACACAAGTTGATAGTCGGGAAATGTGAAGCAATGATGTAAAGGATCAAAGAACTGAAAGAGCGCCTTCATAATGTCCTCATCTGTTTTAGAGGTGACCAAGTTGAGTAGGCGACCATGTCTCTCGGTGAATAGAGAGTTTTCATGAATCCTTGAAGCTAGCTCCTTAAATTGTGGAGGGATTCTCACAAGGTTGACTTGAATAATTTTCCTCCGAAGTGAATCCATATCCTACAAAACAAGAATAAAGATGAATTCCAAAAATCCTTGAAATGGTTAGTGGATGTATATGATGTCCATGATGTTCATGATGTTATGTACAAGTATGCATATACAAACAAAGCAAACAAGTCCTTAGTTTAGGCTTGCATGGAGTTTTATAGGTAAGTACCCTCTTGAAGTTTAGTTGGCTTAAACCTATCCTAGTAATAGTAACTGGGTTCTAAGGAGCTCAATATCACTGGTTTGTTTCCTTGGTCATTGTTTCAGCTCAAGCCTCTTTAATGGCGACCGAAACATCCCAAGAAACCAAACCTCAATGAGTGTAGTATCGAGTATCTATCGACTTTGGACTACACCAAAGCCGGTCATCTCACTACATCCTAAAGGCCAAGTTGGTCAAGTAAAAGTTCTAGAAGTTCATTAGTGTTTCATGATATCACTCAGCGGCCCCGTATGCTCTTTGATTAACTCAAAGGCTACCGGTACCCACAAATATGTTACACAAACGTAGCTATTGCTTAGACCATGTCGGTATATCCCACACAGTTTCCACAATGTATTGCTACTTACCTATAATGTATCCCAAATCCGAGTAGAGGATTCAAACCCAAACAAAGAACCATAATGTAAAGCTTACAAGTCAAACAATATAAGCAAGTAAATGTGATCTAACCCTAAGGTAACCCCACTTTTAAAATTATCTCCAACAGAGTCGCCAGTTCTGTGATACGGTGAGAGAAGTGACTTGAAGGTTTTACGTTTGATCGCAAATGTTGCGGTTAGTAAGAGTCACCACCGACTTTTATTTTATCCAAAAGGAAAGGTGAAAAAGCACAGGAAAGACCTTTAAGATTGTTTCTTGAGTTTGGTGGGTAGATTATGAAAAGGAAAGGTATTAGCACCCTTTTCATCCATGATTTTCCATGGGCTCTTAGTTACTTGCTAGATCACTTGCTTTTGTTTGAAATTGTGCTTTATGTGATTTTTAAAAGTATTTTTGTAAAGAGACCATTGTTTAGGCAATCTTTGTAATGATTCTCGTTCGTAAGAATGTATACAAAGATGTTGATCTTTTGAAAATGTTTTCAATTTTGTAAAATATTTTGAAATGTGTAGGTGTTTGTTTTGAAATGAAGCAAGTAATTAGGAGCAATCTACCTACTCAAATGTCTTTCTTGTTCATTTTCTTTTCCTTTGATATTGTGGTCTTACTATTGATTTGGTAAGCAACCCTATCTTTGGATGTAAACGGGACAGGTGTAGGTCATTGTATAACCATGATTAGCAATGTTGCAAGGTATCTTAGCATTTTTTGAGGGACTAGGATCATTTTGAAAAGGCAACATAGATAGCGTCATCGAGGGACTATGATCTTGTATTTGTTTGCTTTTGCTAAGACACCTTACATGCGTAATATGACAATTTTATATAAGGCAACCAAGTGGGATAACCCTAGGGGTGCTTGTGTCTTATTTGCATGCTTGACTTTGTCTTGGATTAGGGTTTTTCTATTTGATTGGTTTTATCTTGTCATACAAACCCTAATTACTAGCATGTTATGTAAAAGCGATAAATTGCGAAATTTAAAAATACTACGCTATTACAATATTTATGAGAGGGGGTATACAATTTATGAATGGGGATTGCAATAATATAAACCTAATTAATTTATTACAACCAAATTGAATATTGTACAAATAATTGAAGAAATATATAAAGTACAAATGCAAATTGAAAGAAATGTTTTTTTTGTGTTTGGATTTTTGTATGGAAAATTTTTAACCTAAACCTAATTGGAGAAAAAATAAATAAATCAAAATTAAATTAACTTAAATCAATTAAGAAAAGAAATTAATTAAAAAAAGATTTTTGAATAAAACCCTAATTCTATTTGTTTAAAAGAAAATAAGTTTTAAAGAAAAAGTATTTTTATATTTTTTTTGTCTTGAAAATAATATATGACATTATGAAAATATTTTGTCTTTTTTATATTAAAATGAATATATTAAAATAAATAATAATCTAGTTTTAAATCAATTTACAAGGAAATTTATAAAAGTAAATAAAGTATAATGAACAAAATAATTTTTTTTATGTGAAAAATATCTAAATTAGGTCAAAATGTAAATCTATTATTTTTATATATTTTATGATTTTTTGGCATTTTAGAAAATATATTTAAAAGAAAAAAAGAGATAAATAAATAAATAAAAATGAAATGGGCCAGGGAGGTATCATAAGCAGACAGGGGAGTAAATGTTAGAAAAAAATCAATAGACCCGTGAAGTAGAAGCCCAGCGCTGCAAGAGACAAAAAAAGGTGAAAAAATGTGAGAAAATGCAAAAGGCATCGCGCTGAGGCTCGAACCCATGCCCTCTAGCAATAACGCGCGTTGTCTTACCACTGGGGTGGCTGTACATCCGTTTATATAAACAAAACCATAAATATATATTATAAATTGCTTTTTGAAGGCAACTTCATCTTCAACCTTGAGTCATGGTCGGACCACCTGTATCTTCCTCATTTCTCCACAAAAATGGAAAGTTCAAACATGAAAGTTGTGGTGTTTCTTTCCGCGATTCAACCATATAACTTATGTAAACTAAAAGTCAAACATAAAATCTAATTTTACTGACCCTAAATTGAAACCTAATTTTCTCAAAAATTTCAAATCCAAAATTCTCTATACATAGTTAATATAAATGGAAACTATGAACATGGTTAGCTTTAGAGTAAGGATATCTACATTTTGTTTTCACAAATTAGGATCAAATGATGCTTGTATGAAGAGATAGAAGTTTGAGTTTTTACCTCTTGCAGCTGGAATCGTGAATGGAATTTGAGCAACTTTTGAGATGGCCTGAGGATCTGTTTAGCTTGCCTGGACCTCCTTGAGTGTATTCTAACTCTTACTCGAGTCAACCTGCAAGCTTGGTTTTTGAAAATGGTGGATAGTGATGGAGGAGCTACAGTCTTGAAACAGGGGCCTGGATTGCTTTGGTATGATGTATAAAAGGTGTTTGAGTGATTAATTTTCAAAACGCATGAGTGGAAATGAAGATCATGAGTTTTGGTTCAAAATTGTATGTTAATGGTATTTTTGAACAGGTTTTTGGTTTTGGAATGTTTGAGGAAGTTTCAGGGCAATAACCTTTGTGTCTCCTCTTGCAAATAGTGTTTATAAGCAAGAGATTTTAAGACTTGTAACAACTCAGATTTCAAAAACTCACATGTTTTGTTTGGTTACTTGTTTTTGAAGCAAAGCTAGCAAGCATGGTTTCAAGGTGAAATACAAAGCTTGTAGGAGGGCTGAGACCTTTAAACATACTTGTTCTGATTGTGTGGAGTGTGTTTGTGCAGAAAGAACAAATGCAAGGCTCAATGCAAGCTGACTTTGCATAAAGCTTACTTTTCAAAAATGGCAATGTTGCCTTTCTTCCCAAAATGGAATTATTCTTGTACAATGCATTGAATGCTTGGCTTAAAGCTTCCAACAGCTGTGAAAACATTTAATTATGGAGTGAAAGTCAAGTCAGAAGCCTGCAAAGTGAGATTTGTACAACATGCTTGGGGATTGGATCCAATGTTCTTCTCAAAATGGCTTGAAATCTAAGTGACAAAACACCAACTTCATCTCTTTGATTCTCTCTACTTAAGAATGATCTCAATGAGTTCTTGGACATTTTGGAAAGCTTGTCATGAGCTCTACAACTCATCTTTGAATTGCTTTTGAAGATTCCCTTTGAAACCATTTGAAAAATTGCCATGAAGTTAGGTCAAAAATCTGCTTAACTAGGGCAAAATTTCACCAAGTTATTTTTAGTTCATGAGCATGTATTCACAAAATTATATCTTGAGATCCAACCATTTTTAGGAGAAATTATGTGAAGCAAAATTGTAGATTTCATGGAGATCTACAACTTTCATGTTAGAAGTTTCTCTTGAATCATCTTGCATCATGGTGAAAATTTGACTCAAAGTTGTGAAAAAATAAGAAATTTTCTATACTTAGAAGAAAAAAAATAAGTTAAGAAATTTCATCTTTTCAAAACAAAATCTTAAATCCTTGATTTCTTGATGAAAAAGTTTCATATTTTGACATGTTTTGATGAATTATGATCTTTGGCACTTGAATTTGACCAAAAAATCAAAGTTTGACTTTTTAGTATACAGTTGACTGCAAAATTCATATGTCAATTCAATAGACTTGCAATATTTTGAATCATGTCATTAGGTCAAAATGATGTAATTGGACTCTTGAGATCATGCCTTAAACCAATTGATCATTTGCTAGGTCAAAAATTAGAAATTGCCTCATCCTAGTCAAAACCCTAATTTTGACCATTTTTCCCTTTTGAAGATTTGATCAAATTTCTTGAGGAGTTGTGGTCCAAACTTGATCAAATGATACATATGAGTCTAAAATGTTGATGTGGATCAAAAATTATGAAGTTTGACTGTGAATTGGTCATGATTGACTTTTTTCCCAATACAGTTGATTTTTAGGTCAACTATTCAATTGGTTGATCAAAAGTGTGATCTAAGGCTTGAAACTTGACATGAGTAATCTTGGGGGTCCATAATGATCCATGAAAGTCATATGGGGCATTGAAAGTTCAAAAATCCTTGTGCAAACTCAAACCCTAATTTTCAGTCATCAGTGCTTGAGGAGATGCCTTGAGCTGATCAAACCAAATGCAGTCTTGATCCAAAGGAGATCTTGTGAGAAAATTCTTGATAAGTAGAAGGGTAAATTTTGGGGCATGTATTCGGAGAGATTCACATGATGTTCAGTATCCATTCTTCAGCATATTCAGTTCTATCATCCTCTCAACGGTTCAGGATGTATGGAAGTCTGGCTAGATTATCTCTTCCCCAACGGTACAATTCAGAATTCAGCAACGTACCTAAAGACTCGCTTCGTCAGCAATTCAATCTTCAACAGAGTCATCAGAAATCTTTGGTATCATGAGCTCCTAGTGCAAATTCTTATCGGTATCCCCAACGATCTTTGGTACTGCAGACTTCCAGCGTCGATATGTATTGACATCCGTCTATTTATTGGCATTGCATGTAGCTATCACTACATAACATTGCATCCTCAAAAGCGCGTAGTCGATCCATCAGTATGGATCTTTGCGGCAAAAGAAATTCAAACATGCATATGAAACATAAGCCAAATCAGGTACCTTACACGAAAAACCTGAATCATTCAAGGACAACAATACATCCCTACAAGAGGATATCATCCCCAAAATCCCCAGTCGACGACCCTCACCTTTTCAATGCCCAGCAAAATCAATACACCAAGTCTAAACCCAGAACTCGTCTGCGTCAGTTTCCTGAACACTCATTCGTGTCAGTTATTCGAACATTCATCTGTGTCTATTTGTCCTTCACAATTCCCGACAAATTCAATGCAATAAACTTGGTCGTTCTCGTATCTCCAGTTATCGTGTCGTGACCAATACCACCACCTTCTTAGAATTGTAGGTCGACCGTAGACCTAGTTTTTTTGGTAGACCAATCGTCCTTAGGGTCTTAGATCGACCGTAGATCTAGATTCCCCTGTAGGTCGTACATAGACCTAGTTTTTTTGGTATACCGATCGTAGGTCTCACCTTACCTTAGGATCTTAGATCGACCGTAGATCTACTCCTACTCCTACTCCTACTCCTACGCCTACCCCCTACCCCCCTTGTTGTAAAACCCTTTGTTGCACTTGATTAATTGCCCTTTGTTGTTCAAAATGAATAGTTTCATTTTTGTAATTTTCGAATTGTTCCAAAGTTGTATAAATTGAATTAATTAAATTCAATTTTTCTCGTTCTATCTCGGAATAACCATTCACTCGAAACCAATATGCTTCCATTTCTACTTTCCTTAAACGGGACCGGGCTTTTTCCAATTGTTCAATGGCTCCCTACCCCTCTACCCCCTACTCCTACTCCTACCCCTACGCCTACCCACGCCTACTCCTACTCCTACCCCTACGCCTCCCCTACTCATACTCATACTCCTACCTCTACCCCCACGGGCTACCCCTACCCACGCCTACGCCTACCCCTCCCCTACTCATACTCATACTCATACCCCTACCCCCACTGTAACACCCCTTCTAAATACCCAAATTAAAGGTAAAGATTAAAATCAGAGAAATAAAATTGCACGGAAGGGATGCCACAACACACATCACATTCCAAAGTTTTTAAGGAAAAACAGACAGGGTATGTTTGAAAGTATAAGCATTCCAACACAAAACAAACATACTATAAATATTTACTTCATTTTCTCGTGCAAACGCAACGGAGTTTCATAATTTCACATCATCTCCATTTATGGAGGAATCAAAACATAATTCAAGGCATCAAGCCATCATAATTCACATAAGCATATGTTATCAAGTCTCACATATACAAAACATCATATACACGAATAAGGATTATATACATCATAATCCAAATACAAAATAATCGAGTTCGACACTAATAAATTCCCCCCCCCATGTGTTACTACCAGAGCATCGACTCGACTCTAATCAAATAAAACAGATTGCAATCCAATGCATCCGTTAGCTAGCGCCTCGCGCTACTGTCCTCGGTACCTGCACAATGCCATCAAAAGCATTGGCCAACAAAAGGGTAAGAATTCCAATAATCATATAACATGTAATTTTAAGTAAATGAAATGGCAATAAATAAAGCAATACATAATGATCATGTTCATTTTATCACCTGTAGCATCCTTACTCAAGGAATCAATTTCCAACACATTAACCATGTAAACCGATTATCCGAATACTCACATCCTTGGCACATAACCATAATTCAAACAACAACAATATTGGCACATAATCAAACACATCAACACACATACATATCATGCACAATTATACATGTGACTCACAACACGACTCAATGTATGCAAATGCGGTACCGACTCGTGGACCCAAGGTTCCACCACCTATGTTTCCATTCCGGATCAAGGTCACTATGTCTTTTCCCACAATAGGGTCACCGTCTAGATATTGTGGACCCAATGTTCCACCACCTATGTTTCCCTTCCGGATCAAGGTCACTACGTCTTTTCCCACAATAGGGTCACCGTCTAGATATTGTGGACCCAATGTTCCACCACCTATGTTTCCCTTCCGGATCAAGGTCACTACGTCTTTTCCCACAATAGGGTCACCGTCTAGATATTGTGGACCCAAAGTTCCATCGTCTCTGTTTCAAGACCACCATGCCATGCAATGTACAATATAACCAATGCATGCAATTAAGACTCACAACAATCTTAACATACACATGCCATCAAATCCAACAAATGGAACATCAACTATTGTACATGCATGCATACATATAAGTTATCAATCTCAACGTCAAGTAAAATGTATACAAACGAGATTACTTACTCAACCAAAACATAAACCATCAACTATCAACAATTCCAAATCGGAAAGTATATTTCAACATAAAGTCATTATCAATGAACCGGCATTATTCTCAATGTTCTCATCGCGATCGAGTCACCGGAATGTAACTCGAACGGTTAGATTCGGGATTAAACTCAACTTATTTCATTCGCACTAAAATCGGGTCGATTCTTAAAAGTCGAAATTTCGCAAGACGAACTTCACTACGTCAAGCTACACGTCGGATTACGCTAGCACGTCAATTTTCTTTGGATTCGGAGCAACTTGCTCCGTCGACGAATCTACCGAAATCGGAACACAAACAGGTTCTAAAGGAAGTGCGAAAATTAGAATTTTGGAGGCTACAGACGCATCAACACGGGCACCCGTGTGCTGCAACACGGCCCGTGTTGAGAGGCCACCAGAACGAGCCAAGAAAATGCCAAGTCAGAACAGCAACACGGGCACCCGTGTGCTGCAACACGGCCCGTGTTGTGAAGCCTGCGTGAAAACTCCACTCTTTTGAGTTTTTCTCATTCAACTACCATGGTTTTCTTTCCCATTTCAATACTCTTAATTTCTACAAGTTAGCACCTAATACACCCACAAACCATACTCCTAATCCAACTTTTCTAAACCATTCTAACAATCAACCAACAAAACCCTAAAAAATCAACTATCAATTTTACCCCTAAATCCAAAATATATCATACAAAACCTAACAATATGAGATGGAGAATCAAACCCCTTACCTTGGTGTGGGTTTTCTTGAAACAAGATGATGAAGATGTTGCAACTCCACCCTAGCTCCCTTTCTTCTCTTCTCTTCTTTTCTTTCTTCTTTCTCCTCTTTTCTTTTCTTCTTCTACTAACTCTCCTTTTCTATTTTATAAAACTCCCCTTCTACTACTAACTTTCCTCCCTCTATCTTTCTAAAATTACAATTTGGCCCCAAGAATTATTTAATTCAAATTATAATATATAACCCTATTAAACAATATTACATTAAATAATATTTATTCTATATAAACCTAATCATGCCAATTAATCAAACAAAGTCAAATATTACTACACACCAAATTAATATTACTCAAAATAGTATTTTATCATTATGAATATTTTTATTTCAAATAACCGAATTAACATTTAATCAAAAACGGGGTGTTACAACTCTCCCCCACTTAAAAGATTTTCGGCCTCGAAAATTTTGACCAAAACGAACAGATCGGGACATGCCTACGCATTCGTCCACCCAATCCTTGCGTTAATTAAACAACATACAAAATACACCTAACACAAGGGCATCTCCCTAGCCATAACGTTTAGACAAGAACAACCATGCCGAGATGCGAAGCCCACACAATGCACTCGACAATCAGCTAACACCCAACAACTAAACAAGTCACAGACACACCGGTTCACTCGAGAACTAAACAAACAAGATCGGTACCATCCTAACGTCTCAACCATAGAATTAGTCATACACTCGAACCGACGCCTCGGAAACGAGTCATCAAAGGTAGGAACATAAAGTCCTACGACACAACACCGACACCATCGCTAAAACAAAAACAACAAAATGGTTATACAAACCAAAACTGAAATAATCAGAAAGGATAAAACCATGCGTGCTACGCAAACACGAAAAGATGCCATCATTCACGCATAAGTACGAACTCAAGAATTACACTTGCCGTTATCGTTCTCATTCCAGAAAAATCACAAGGTCACATCGTCCTTGTAGATTACCAACGTACCACCCTTGAACAATACCAAGTTACCCAAACATAACTGAACTGCGACACACCACTCATCCTAGGACGTATACTGACGACTTGCGACTATAACTCACTAGCCCAAATCCAACAATCCCGCATACTCGCTAAAACTCAATGCTCGATACCTAAACCATGTTGTGTCACTTTATGCATAAGATGCCAACCGTAAAACAACTTGGTTAATCCTCAACTTCCCAATCACCCAAAATGGATACGTTCAAAGCGTACACCCATCAAGACACCCCGCAACATCAGCTTCATCAACTCGAAGAATCACTCTTTCATTCTCGATTGATCAACGCCCGTTGATCCTCTGAAATACACGACATAGTTTGACCTCTTCAAATACTGTCCAAATATTTCACTTGTGAAACTTCGATGTATACACTTGACTTCCACGAAGTCTTCCCTTATAACAATTCAATTCCCAGAGTTTAATTACGTAATCACCATCCTCGCATCGCCGCAACGATTAATACACTGATTTCTTATTCGAAACATTTCTCATATTTTTCAATCTTCTAAAGTGGTAATCCAAACCAAAACACTCTCTCAAGAACTCTACTCATCAATTTCGTCTCATACTCCTGAAATTACAACATAGTTTGGACTTAGAACCATAACATCAATTTCTATGGAATCCAACATAAACACCGTCGCGACCGACTTCAGTCACAAACAGAACACCTTCCTCTATAAAACATCAATCATCTTTAAGTACCTGTGGTTACCAAACCATCACCAAATTCCTTACCGCCAAGACTTATTTTAGTCGTAATCTAATAATCCACCGCGACCATTAGTATCCGGTGAAATCCATATGGTAGTAGTGAACGAATCCTTAATAACCTTCTGAGTTTAATCTCAACAAGCGTCTCAAAACAAACATGCAACATTCTTTCAAAATAATAAATCTCAAATAAGATATTCTTGGGTTATCCTCAATATCAACTTAATAAACTCAACAATAGACGAAGTCTCTTTATAGATCATACTCAACTTGAATTGTCTTCAACAATTCCAATCTCCTTGTCGTTAACATCTGTACCTATAAGGTTCCAATGAGCATAACTGCATCAAACTCTAACCCCCGCATCCGATAATTTTCCATAAGAAAAATCAAATCGTTCCAAGGTAGTAATACACTTTTCCAATTCTATGTCGAAATACATCTTACGTCCAAAACAAAATATCACAACACGTCGCACCAGGTTCTTCAGTACAAAACGAAACCAAAATCAAGGCATTCGCTAAACTTTTCACCGGCTAAAACAAATTCGCTTCCCATTGCGAAGTCCAATTAGTGACTCAACCATTTCGGGTCAAAATACTCACGATCAATACCAACTCATAAAAATATCTTCCATCAAACTCACAAAGTTAACCATCCAAAACAAAAGAACTTCTAAACTATGAATTAGCCCCTTAAAGTCTTCGACAAGACACAAAATAAATCTTCGCGGAACTGTCTAAAATATTGTCGTCTAAGTTGCTTACTTAAGACACTCACGTCCAACAGTTCCAAAACTCCTTCTTTAGAGGGCTCAACATGCTCCAATCTAACTCCACTACTGATAACGCAACACTCGGATGCTTGCCACAATCCCTTAACTTGATGTAAACCAAATAATATCCATGAACACGAAACAACTCTTCAGCTACTCATGAGAGTACTGTTGGAACATTTTAAAATCTTACCTGACGCATTAGTCACACTAATGACATCAGCTTATACTCGCCCGGACCATACACTATCTTGAAAAGCATTACCTGAACATCTTCAACCCTCACACTAACCCATAGGCAGCCAGACTTCAAAACGATCTCACTAAACACATAAACTCCAAATAACTGCTTCACTTAAATATCAATCCTCTGAAGCAGACACTTGTCCTCAACATCTGCTTCATTCCTTGACTACAAACGACACACCAACTTAGGTAACCTTTGCTCTTCTCGAACAACACAATCGGCGCACTCCACGGCGAACCACTCAAACAAACAAACTCTACTAAAACCAATATTCAAGTTGACTCTTCAACTCTAATTCAGAAACAAACATCCCTTAAGGATACTTCGAATCCCAACTAGTTCCAGAAACTAAATCCATCAAAACTTCACCTCGCACTACAGCGGTAATTCACTCACATTTCCACAAAAGGTTTCGGAAGAATCACAACAAGAAGCTCGCTTGCCAAAAATCTTATTTCTCACCAAAATCCAAATTCGCCCACAACTCAAGTAACCATGCACTGCCTTGTGCCAACTCATCTGCTTCACACACTATTAAGTTGGCAAGACAAGTCTATCCCAAACAACATAATTCCCGACTACTATCAACAAGAGATTAAGGATGATCAGTCCCTCAATTTGTCAGTAGACAGTCGACAATCATGAGGTGGCATTAACCATCGTTACCAAACCACAACAGCATCTTCAATCTTACCCCTCAAGGTATTTAAACATAACCATGCTTGAAGCATCAACTGCTCGGCAATACTTACATCCCACAATCGGCGGTATACTGAACCAACCTCTTGCACAAAACTTCTGAGAAGAAACTTCTCCCCCACTTATTTCACACGTACCTCTGCAGACAATGAAAAGGAAACAAACAAGTACCGACAGTGTTTCACACACATGTCGCGTACTAAAAGGGATTAAACACATAAACAACCTGGCCGATAGACCGACCTGCTCTGATACCACTATTGTAACACCCCTTCTAAATACCCAAATTAAAGGTAAAGATTAAAATCAGAGAAATAAAATTGCACGGAAGGGATGCCACAACACACATCACATTCCAAAGTTTTTAAGGAAAAACAGACAGAGTATGTTTGAAAGTATAAGCATTCCAACACAAAACAAACATACTATAAATATTTACTTCATTCTCTCGTGCAAACGCAACGGAGTTTCATAATTTCACATCATCTCCATTTATGGAGGAATCAAAACATAATTAAAGGCATCAAGCCATCATAATTCAAATAAGCATATGTTATCAAGTCTCACATATACAAAATATCATATACACGAATAAGGATTATATACATCATAATCCAAATACAAAATAATCGAGTTCGACACTAATAAATTCCCCCCCCCCCATGTGTTACTACCAGAGCATCGACTCGACTCTAATCAAATAAAACAGATTGCAATCCAATGCATCCGTTAGCTAGCGCCTCGCGCTACCGTCCTCGGTACCTGCACAATGCCATCAAAAGCATTGGCCAACAAAAGGGTAAGAATTCCAATAATCATATAACATGCAATTTTAAGTAAATGAAATGGCAATAAATAAAGCAATACATAATGATCATATTCATTTTATCACCTGTAGCATCCTTACTCAAGGAATCCATTTCCAACACATTAACCATGTAAACCGATTATCCGAATACTCACATCCTTGGCACATAACCATAATTCAAACAACAACAATATTGGCACATAATCAAACACATCAACACACATACATATCATGCACAATTATACATGTGACTCACAACACGACTCAACGTATGCAAATGCGGTACCGACTCGTGGACCCAAGGTTCCACCACCTATGTTTCCATTCCGGATCAAGGTCACTACGTCTTTTCCCACAATAGGGTCACCGTCTAGATATTGTGGACCCAATGTTCCACCACCTATGTTTCCCTTCCGGATCAAGGTCACTACGTCTTTTCCCACAATAGGGTCACCGTCTAGATATTGTGGACCCAATGTTCCACCACCTATGTTTCCCTTCCGGATCAAGGTCACTACGTCTTTTCCCACAATAGGGTCACCGTCTAGATATTGTGGACCCAAAGTTCCACCGTCTCTGTTTCAAGACCACCATGCCATACAATGTACAATATAACCAATGCATGCAATTAAGACTCACAACAATCTTAACATACACATGCCATCAAATCCAACCAATGGAACATCAACTATTGTACATGCATGCATACATATAAGTTATCAATCTCAACGTCAAGTAAAATGTATACAAACGAGATTACTTACTCAACCAAAACATAAACCATCAACTATCAACAATTCCAAATCGGAAAGTATATTTCAACATAAAGTCATTATCAATGAACCGACATTATTCTCAATGTTCTCATCGCGATCGAGTCACCGAAATGTAACTCGAACGGTTAGATTCGGGATTAAACTCAACTTATTTCATTCGCACTAAAATCGGGTCGATTCTTAAAAGTCAAAATTTCGCAAGACGAACTTCACTACGTCAAGCTACACGTCGGATTACGCTAGCACGTCAATTTTCTTTGGATTCGGAGCAACTTGCTCCGTCGACGAATCTACCGAAATCGGAACACAAACGGGTTCTAAAGGAAGTGCGAAAATTAAAATTTTGGAGGCTACAGATGCATCAACACGGGCACCCGTGTGCTGCAACACGGCCCGTGTTGAGAGGCCACCAGAACGAGCCAAGAAAATGCCAAGTCAGAACAGCAACACGGGCACCCGTGTGCTGCAACACGGCCCGTGTTGTGAAGCCTGCGTGAAAACTCCACTCTTTTGAGTTTTTCTCATTCAACTACCATGGTTTTCTTTCTCATTTCAATACTCTTAATTTCTACAAGTTAGCACCTAATACACCCACAAACCATACTCCTAATCCAACTTTTCTAAACCATTCTTACACCCACGGCCTACCTCTACCCACGCCTACTCCTACGCCTACCCCCACCCCCTACCCCTACCCCCCCCCCCCCCCCTACGTCTACTCCTACCCCCCCCCCCCCCCCCACGTCTACTCCTACCCCTACCCCTACTCCCCCTACGTCTACTCCTACCCCTACCCCTACTCCCCCTACGTCTACTCCTTACCCCTTACCCCTACCCCCCCACGTCTACTCCTACCCCCCCCCCCCCAAGGTGTAGGCCTACCCCCAACGTCTACGCCTACCCCCCTACTCCCTACTCCTACTCCCTACGCCTACCCCCTACGCCTACCCCTACCCCTTCCCTACTCATACTCATACTCCCACCCCCCCTACCCCTACCCTACTCATACCCCCCCTACGTCTACTCCTACCCCCCCCCCCCTACTCCCCCTACGTCTACTCCTACCCCTACGTCTACTCCTACCCCTACCCCTACTCCCCCTACGTCTACTCCTACCTCTACCCCTACTCATACTCCTACTCCTCCTACGTCTACTCCTACCCCTACTCCTACCCCTACTCCACGCCTCCTACCCCTACCCCCCTCCTACTCCTACCCCTAGTCCTACTCCTACCCCTACCCGTAACCCCCCCCCCCTACGTCTACTCCTACCCCCACCCCTACTCCCTCTACGTCTACTTCTACCCCTACCCCTACTCCTACTCCTACTCCTACCCCTATCCACGCCTCCTACCCCTACCCCCCTCCTACTCCTACCCCTACTCATACTCCTACTCCTAGTCCTACCCCTACCCCTAGTCCTACCCCTACCCCTAACCCCCCTACCCCTACCCCTAGTCCTACCCCTACTCCTAACCCTAGTCCTACTCCTACTCCTACTCCTACTCTTACTCCTACCCCTAGTCCTACTCCTACTCCTACTCCTACTCCTACCCCTACCCCTACCCCTACCCCTAACCCCCCTACTCCTACTCCTACTCCTAACCCCCCTACTCCTACCCCCCCCCCCCTACGTCTACTCCTACCCCTACCCCTACTCCCCCTACGTCTACTCCTACCCCTACTCCTACTCCTACCCCTATCCACGCCTCCTACCCCCACCCCCCTCCTACTCCTACCCCTACTCCTACTCCTACTCCTACTCCTACTCCTAGTCCTAGTCCTACCCCTAACCCTCCTACTCCTACCCCTAACCCCCCTACTCCTACCCCTAACCCCCCTACTCCTACTCCTACTCCTAACCCCCTACCCCCCACCCCTACCCCTACTCCCCCTACGTCTACTCCTACCCCTACCCCTACCCCTACCCCTATCCATGCCTCCTACCCCTACCCCCCTCCTACCCCTACTCCTACTCCTACCCCCCTCCTACCCCTACCCCTAGTCCTACCCCTACTCCTACTCCTACTCCTACTCCTACTCCTACTCCTACTCCTAACCCTAGTCCTACCCCTACCCCTAGTCCTAGTCCTACCCCTACTCCTACTCCTACTCCTACTCCTACTCCTACTCCTACTCCTACTCCTACCCCTACTCCTAGTCCTAAACCCCCTACTCCTACTCCTAACCCTAACCCCCCTACTCCTACTCCTACCCCCCCCCCCCCTACGTCTACTCCTACTCCTACCCCTACCCCTACTTCTACTCCTACCCCTACTCCTATCCACGCCTCCTACTCCTACTCCTACTCCTACTCCTACCCCTACCCCTACCCCTACCCCTACCCCTACCCCTACCCCTACCCCTCCCCTCCCCTCCCCTCCCCTCCCCACCCCACCCCACCCCACCCCACCCCACCCCACCCCACCCTACCCTACCCTACCCTACCCTACCCTACCCTACCCTACCCTACTCTACCCTACTATACTATACTATACTATACTATACTATACTATACTATACTATACTATACTATACTATACTATACTATACTATACTATACTATACTATACTATACTATACTATACTATACTATACTATACTATACTATACTCTACCATTATTATTATCATTTTTAAAAATCCAACCATATGTAGAAAAATATAAGTTCCAAAATAGTCCTAATATTTATCGTTAAAAGACAAATTTCATGGAGCGAAAATTCAGAAAAACTTTTTTTTTTGCAGTGCACTGTATAGTGTATACAAGTTGTATAGTCTAAACTAACATAAAATTCGTCCATCCTAACAAAGTACAGTATAGTTACATTCAGGGGATAGATTTGACTTGAAAAATATTTATGACCGTGAGGCGCCCGAAACCAAACTTTTGAGAGCAGGCATTTGGCTCTCCAGAATCTCTCTAATTCTATTCGATGCACAACTGTCTTCCTGCACAAAATAGAAAAGAAGAAAAAAATAGTTTACAATCTAAACATTGAATTGGGCGGGCATTCAAAATAATCTTATACACATTTACAAATATATCAACCACTCCCAGAAATATCACATACCCATTTTAAAATAGTTAATGCTACATGTTCTTGTGAAATTCGGATTTATTTTCTAATTATTCAACAAAGACATTGGAAAAACTTGCTCGAGAAACTTCAATTCCAAGTCTTACTCACGTTTAAAACTTAACAGAAGACGGTTTAGAACAAAAGTTTGATTACTTTGATATCTTAGAGAAGAATGATCAAAATTCTGTGAGATCAACCATAATAACGTGTATAAATGAACAGTGCATGAAAAGAAACTACTCGCGTCATCAGGAGTAGCTGATAGTGTCAAAAGAGTAACGGCAGCAGCTTGATAATCAGCTATAATCTTGCAAGCTGTCTCGTCAAGCTTATCCTAACAAATAAAACATGTGAACCAAAATTAGGGAAAAGTTACAGAAGACGTTTTACAATATTTTATGGATATTTGAATTGTTTTACTAGTACCTTACAAACCCCCCATTAACTACTTTAGGTTCTCTAAGATATTATTCATTCAGATTTTGATAAAACATAAGTTAAACATATATTACTGCAAGCTTTCCAGTCCTAAAGAGTGTTCATTGTTCTTGCAGAATCCATGAGAACTATTTTTCCTTGGTTGACTAGTACTTAACAAACACACACTATTTGCTACTTTAGTTGCCTAAGATATTCATTCAGCTTTTGATAAAAAATACGTTAAATATATATACTTTTGGAAGCTTTTCAGTCCTAAAAAGTAATCATTATTCATGCAGAATCCATGAGAACTATTTTCCTTGATTGCCTGCTGTCAGATTATTGTCAAAACTAGTGCAAAAATGAGCCTAAAATCTATTGCCTGTGAAGTATTATGCTCTGATAAGTGTATAGGTGTTACAATTATCTCTCAACAAAATAAGTGCAAGAAAGCTAATAGTTTTTACCACTATAAGATACGGTTAAATGCAAAAAAAAACCTAGATATGGTTAAGTGCCTGTGAACTATATTTGAGAATGTAAAAAAACCCTAGATATAGTTAAATGCAACATACAAGAATCATGACTAACACTTTTGCATTAAACAGCCATTCAAGTGTAACATGGAATAGATTATGCTCTGATAAAGTTTTTATGATCTATCTGAGATATTGAACAGCAAAACAAGTAAGAAACCACATATAATGTCCATATCTTTGTTAAATATCACCACCAAATCATATTTTAAATACAAGGGCAATGAGGCATCACTGTTTATCTCAGGGTTCAACAACGTTTTTCAGTACTTACTGTCAGTTGATATACAAATACTTGTTTTGATTTCGGCAATTACTATTATTTCAGTTGTCTTGATGCATAATTAAGCATATGGAAAGAACATACCGTCAATTGAGAAATAGCAACAGAAATGGCCCTTCCAGGGGCTTGTAGAGCTTTATGGTAAACTTGTTAATACAAATACATGTTAATGATGGGAATAAGAGTTTTTTTTTTGTTGAGGTGAGGGGGAAGTAGCATCAAGTTACCTGGACATAGAGTAAAGACACGACTTTCGGCAGAAGTGATACAGGGTCAGTCTCAGCCGAAACTTGAGATGTCAATTCCTGATGATAACAGTGATAGAAGACACGGTTTAAGATCATCCAAATTGCAGAATATCATGGCAAAAACAAACAAAAATTCTATGTAAAATGGACGGGTCTGCTAATATTAGGAATTACAATTTAAACAATCTTGAATATCAGATATAGCATACTGAAATTGAAAAGAATATCAAATAAATGTTTAATAATGGGGCCTTGCAAACCAAAGTCACGTGAAATATAGTCCTTAAGCCAGTGGGAAAATATCTCATTGTTGCCTATGGGTATTTACAATTGAAGTTGGTCCATGTGACTCTATTCACTTATTAAAGCCTCGTTTAGGGACCAAATATTACACTAAAATCTTTTGCTTGAATAATATATTTTCTTGAGCCCGCTGTTTGGCTCTTCCTAGCCATGGCTGTCATTAAACATTGGCCTCAATACAATCGGGACATAAAGAAAGTCCTCTCCAATGGTAATTTACAAGTTTACATGGATTAACTACCTGGATTTATTGCTAGGTGGGATTTGGGTTGGGGTGCAAGCAGTAGAAAACATTGTATGGTCTGAAATAATCATCTTGGTGAAACCGACAAGAACTAAATATAGGACATTCTTGGAGGTTACTTTGAAAGTTGAAATGTCCCATTATAACAACCACCAAAACAAAAGCTTTTACGCACTAGCTGGGGTTTGTTACATCTACCTATCCATCTATCTATCTATCTATCTACCTAACTATCTATCATGATAACGAGATTAAATATCTCCTTAGTAATGCTCGTGAGTGCAGTAAGTAAATTCCTTGATTCTACGTGTGACTCTAACCGTGATATTGTTGTTCAAAGACATAGATACGTTCGAAGAGCATTTACAAAAATGTTAACTAAACAAAGATAGCAAGCATGTGTAAATTTGTGCTTATATAGATGCCAGTTGGGAAGCAAATTTATCTTATTTAAAAGCTCTATTTTGGCCATGACACTGTTTACTTTGGAGGAAATATAATATCATGGAAAAGAAGCAAACAGTTATCAAATCAAGTGCAAAAGTTGAGTATCAAATGATGGGTACTGAAGCCTATGAACTGCTGCTCTAACAATTTAAACAACTATGAATTGCAACCAATGAAACTAGTGTGGCAACCATGTTGCACTACATATATCTTGAAATCCTATTTTTCCTGAAACATATTGAGATTAATTGCCATGTTGCACCAGAGAAAATTCAAATGCAAGAGATCGTAACAATATCCACATTATATTTGTCAACTTGCATACACTGAGGCCTTTAGAGGTCACCAGACCAGCTATATACATGACAAGCTATAATAAGTGATTTCCAGCTCCACGGAAAGTGTAAGAATATCTTAGATAATTAAGCTACTGTTTCACCTGTGTCGTAGAATCAATTAGGAGCAATCTTAGGAACTATTGTAGGATAGAAAACTGAATATCTTGAATCGTTGTAATTAACACTGACATACATGTATATAGGAGAGGATGTAAACAGAAAAATGGTCTAACAGTATATAAGGCCCAATAAGAGGGCATAGGGGGGCAGCAAGATTAGAGGAAAATAGATAAGTCATTGGCTAGGGAAAGGGTTGTCAGTGCATGTGGTATCAAGCCAGTTGTTCATTTGCATTGTTGTGGTAGGGTATTGTGTCTATTTTATTGGTGGAAGGAGCTGAGCTCCATCATTATTTAAGTGGAATTGGTCTGTCTTATAATAGTTGTAAACAAACTAATTCAGGAGTATTTCTTCTTGTCATTCTAAAGTTTTACCAAACTTATAGTTTCAGTACATACCTTACGATATGAATCTAGAAGTCTCCTTTCTAGTTTCTTGTCTAGCTTTTTCAAAGGCAGCCCACTGGAAAAATTAATCACATGAGGTTTAACGTCAAGAGAGAAGCTTTGGTAAAAGCAACGGTATAAGTACTACTAACAAAAAAGACAAGTTATTACCTCTCTTCTGTCACAGCTCTAAATGAAGACATGAATGTTTCCACCCTCTATTGTATTGAATATTCAAATATTAGTTGCAGCATTCAAAAATCAAATAGAAAAATAAGTTTCAAGTTATAACAAGATATTTCCAGCCAACCAGCTGCAATTGTGAACTGATGAGTGATTGAGTGAACCTTATACAAATAGCCTTAACCATAATGTTTCAGAAATAAAAATGCTTACCTTTCCTTCCAATGCTTCTACAACAGCAAGAGCCTTATTTGAAAGAGCTCCTGGAAAACTCTTGGACTACAAAAGAAAATAACAATAGATGTAGTATTTGAAGTCATTTTATGTGTTCCACTAAAGAAGATAGTTTACAAATATCTAAGATTTGATATACTAAACGCATCAGAACAGAAAAGCATAACTTTCCAAGTAATGTAATATTCTTACTGTTGAAAACTTAATATAGCTATTGTTCCAGATTCAAAGTAGAATTAAACTTCACTGTATCATAGGATTCATTGCATATTAAGATTGGTAGTATCTTGTGAAATTATGTTTGCTTTGATTAAACTTCTTGTGAAATTTATTCATTCTGATTCTGACTATAAACATCATTATGCAGAGTATTATCATTTCATATTTTCCTCTCAAGTCTTACAATTGCAGCTCTATCTCCAGGACTAAACGAAATAGACTCGGAATTTGGAGATTCCTGCACTTCTACTCCGTTCTTTAATTTGTTCTGCTCATCCTGCAAAAGGATGAATCCATAGTGTTTTTAGATCTTATTACACCTCAAGAAATATCAATAGAATAATTGCTGTATATAATACCAAGTCATGAAGAAGCATGTCAACCATAGGAGCTGCTACTGTCCTTAGTAAATGCCTATGCAAAACAACCTGGACATCAAAGATACATTAATTTATTCATGTTTCAACAGTGAAAATAACATTTTCAAATTTCAATTAACTTGACTTACAGAAGTTGATTGATCATCTTCAAACAATTCTAAGGCTTTTTCATACAGTTGCATGTTTAAGAAAGACTGCCAAAAAACAAATCACACAAGGACGTGTTCAGATAAGTATCCAATGAGAGCATCTTTAGTGGGGTGAATAATAAGGAACTAAAATGGATTAATTAATTTGTATTTTGTGGGACCAAATTGCCAAATAGGATTTAAAGAACTTGCAATTGATCTATTCTTTTTTTACTTTAATGGTGGTTGTTTATAAATAACTCAAAGGTGACCCCACATATTTATATTTATTTATTTGTAATTATTTTTAACAGTGAACTCAACACTATAAGAATTTATTATCTTTCATCTCAATAATATAAAATTGTTATTTTTATGACAGATGAGATTTAGTTGCCATTGCTTCTATAGAGCATCCAAAATTATATATGATGCCATGTCATCTTTCTATAATGCCGGTTGTCTACAAGCAACGTAAACTATAACAAACGTTTGCCTTACTTTACCAGCATTAAAGATGCTCTAAGGAAAGATTAAATAAAGTACCAACATTGACACAGTGGACGAAGAAAGTACAAAAAGATACTACAGAGCAGTCACACCTCATCGAGTTTTTTCTGCAAATTATCAAGCAATTGTTTCATTCTTTCTGCATTGTCTTTAAACAATGCCTTCCTTTTCTCCATCCAAGTATTGATTATTGTGGGCCTTAACTTGTTAGCCAAAGGCCTAAGAATTGTTTCAGGATCATCAATACCTATCAATTAATAGCACATAATTTAAGAAATTGGATAAAATGCATATGCAGAAAGAGTATATCCAAAGTCATAATTAGAAGACCTTGTTCTTCAAAATCAGGAACCAAGGCTGTAATCTTCTCCATGATCCATTCTTCTGAGGGACTACTGAGATTATCCTCTTTCATTTTAAGTGATTCTTTCCTAGAGCCTTGCTTTGAATCTGATGTTTGTGAAGATGTATCCTTACCCTTTCTCTGGCTTTTCTTAGATTTGGTAGAAGTATGCTCTTGGTTATCAGCACCACTTTCAGATTGATTTGCTAATGCATTTCCAGTGGCTTTCCCCTTTTTCTTCTTTGGCCCTTTATCAGCATGCTTGTTGGAGCCACTGTCACTTGCCATTTCACTGGACACACTCAACCTGCTTGAATCATACCCTGCTTTTACTTCATTGGCTATTGGTAAATCACCAGGTTTTACAGTGCCCAAAGACCTTGAAACAGCTAATGTCTCTAATTCTTTCACCGTACAATCGCAAATGTCCTAATAGATGGGGGACAGAAGCATTTAGACATTAGGAAACCAGTGATATAAAAAGAAGAAAAAAAGTTACAGATAGACATATTCTATTCAACAGTAACTTCATTCTTGGCTGTTGGCACTTAAGTACCAAAAGGGGGAAGGATAAAGAAGCCAAAATCTGGATGCAGTGAGGAAATACATTATAGGAAAGAATTCTTAAGCCCAGCAGGATGCACACACATTAATCACGCATCTAATACAACTGTTCTGTACAATACATGACACTGCAGTCATTTTATATCATCACTATTTTTTTGGAGTTCCCATGCCACGGTAGCTATGGAATGGTTAATTGGTGACCATGAAGTAATTTGATGTACCATTTGATTCAGCACCTCTGAATCTATTGCAAGCAAATTCAATATAACTAGCACAATTTTTTGTTCTCATTGACTATACTCGCGGAAAATTATGTTTATTAAATCTTGTAAACCAATATTTAAACCAGGCCTTATTAGTTGCATTTGCACCACAAAATCAGTGACATGGCTCGTAGAATTAACTCAAGGATCTTGAGGTCTATATGACTACAATAAATTCCACAACAAACCTTCATAAAGCTGCTGCTCAATACATAGAAGTCCCCAAATATATGTGCTTTGTTAGACTGCAAAAAAAAAAAAAAAAATTTATCAAATTGAGACTCGACAGAGCAAAGCGCAAATTAATAAGGTAGCTAGTATCACCTTAAGAGCCAATTGTACAGATTGACAGAGGAACAACATTTTAGATGCATCTTGAGGTGTAAAAGATGAGGGCAATAAGGAAAGAGAATCACTCCTGCAACATTTTCATGTCAGTAAGGATTTGATGCATTGAAAAAATATCGAATGTGTAACTAACTACAACTTTTGTAAACAATGTAAAGGGATTCCTTGAACTGCATGTGTGTGTGTGTGTGTGTGTTTGTTTGTGTGTTTGTTTGTGTGTTTTGTAAACAATGTAAAGAGATCTCTTGCACTGTGCGTGAGTGTGCGTGAGTGTGCGTGTGTGTGTGTGTGTGTGTGTGTGTGAGAGAGAGAGAGAGAGAGAGAGAGAGAGAGAGAGAGAGAGAGAGAGAGAGAGAGAGAGAGAGAGAGAGAGAGAGAGAGAGAGAGAGAGCATAGAAGAGAAAGGAGAACGGGAACAGTCATTATCATCCAGTTGCCATAATCATTATCCATATGAAGAAAGTAATGTTAAAATAACAAGGAAACAGCTAGCACGTTAAAGACCCCTTAAAGCTTATCTATGAGCATGTTTTGTAGTCTAATTTGGACTTTTTCCCTGTGCGAACAACTAGGTGATGCAGAAGTAGGAAGAGTGAGGACAAATCAAGGTATTGAATCTGATCAACTTACCAACATAAAAAAGGATGAAACAGAAACAGAAATTGAGGATTGGGGTGGGGCTTATGCTAAGTGTCTTACCAGCTACCACGTTCTAGAGCATCCTCAGTAGCAGCATCTAGCATCTCAATCATTGATGGGTGAACAAATGTTGTAACAAGAGGTTTGCCTTCAGGATATCTGGGACTAAATTAGATTGTGCAAACTTAGGCTTCATTATGAAAACATTTAGTACAGAGTATTTATTTCACAAATATCTATATATGATCCAAATGGTTATTATTTGGATATAGAATCAACATAAGAACAACTTAGTTACCTGCAAGAATTGAACGGGCTGAGGAATTCCAAGTTTTTGCAGAACGTCATAGCTGATAAAAGAATTCTAAAGCACACAAATGCAGCACAACATGAATGGAGCAGTTCAGTAAACAAGTACATTCAAACAAAGCCTATAAAGACAGTTATCTAGCTCAAACCAATGGATCATATGCTATTATTACTAGGTGAAATGTTTGGCATCTTAAGCAAAAGAGAAAAACGATAGAAGAGAGAGTTCATACTTGTGAAAAGAATGAATCCACAGATTCCTTTTGAGCAACAGCAAATACCTATCATGTGACATAAAAACACAATAAACAACTTCAAATAATTAATATGGGAACTAAGTTAATGGCATCAATGCATATGCCACAACAGTTGACTACTAGTACTGCCACTGCCCCCTATAGACACTAACAGTAAAAGGATTATAGAGTTATAAATTAGAGGTGGAGTATAGCAAAAGAATTTGGAAATTATCCCAATTTTTGTCAATCAAACAATTAAACAATAATGTGTAACAAGAAGTGAACAGCTCCAAATGCCTAAATCAAATATGAAAACCATAAAATTCAGGCATCAATTAAAGAAATATCCAATCTATGTCAAATCATGTCACTCACAGCTGGTGTCCAATGCACTCCAGCACGTACAGACCCTGAAATTTCACCTCCCTTCACAAGTCCATTAAATAAAGACTGGAAGAAAGATCCATCAACAGCCACACCACTGGCTCCATCCATTTCTTGCAGTAAATTCTGCAACGAGCTCCATAACACTGTCAAATTTGTCGGAACTGTAATGCCCCTAGCAGCACCTCGAACCATGGCACTAACACGAGCAACATAGGCAGGAGTATACAACTGCCCACCTTCAAGCCTTCCTTTAACCTATTCTCAAAACAATCATTTATCAAATCACAACTTCCACTTACCACTCCAAAAACATACCAAAACCAACACAAAACAAAACAAACAAACAAACAAACAAACAAACAAACAAAACTCACTATAGTTCCAAGACGCGGCTCCAACACAGACGCAATCAAATCCAAACCAACATTCAATTGCGCAGCAAGTTCCGTCAAAGCAATCTGACTACATTCTTGAAGCCTCTCGTTAATCTCTTCCGCAATCGAGTCCCAGTAAGATTCCGTAACGATTTCCCCTTGAGTCAACATCAATTCCCCGTGATCAGTTATAATACTCTGAGCCAATTTCTCAACATAGTACAAGTCAACTCCAGTAACATCAGCAAGATCAATCACAGAAATTCGCCCTAATCTCTTCACCTCAGTCACCATCTCATTTCTCAGTTGATCCTATCGACCGTATAAACAAACACTTGATTAAGATCAATTATAACACAATGAATTAGGTTAAAAGCAAGAAAATACAATCGATTATCAAGAATCAAATCCGTTAAACCTAATTGCAAAAAATAATAAAAGACGAAGCAAAGAGCGTACGAGAGTGATGTACTCTTTTTGCCGGAAGCAGTTTGAAGAAGCTCGAAATCGATGACTTGAAGTTGCTGCAATTTCTGGACTAATTCAACGACGTTTCGATCGGATAATCGAATACTGGACTTCGCTTGTTGAGCGAACTCGAACTGTCTCTGCAACTCGAGCAATTCGTCGTCCATGTTTCGATCTTCACGGAAGCGGTGAAATTTGCAATGCCTTTAACTTTTGATCTTTCGCGATTTCTAATACTGTTGCGTGTTTTGATGATCCCTGAAAATGATGCGTCGTTCTTCAGTTTTTGGGACTATAGTGAAATAGCGAAGCGTTTTTCAGCCGTTTCTTCGCCCTTGATTGTTTCTTGCTCAATAAACAGTTAAATTTCTGAAAAGTATGTCATTTTTTTTATTTTTTTTATTAAAATTGGTTTTTTATACATTTTTTAACCATGTTTTACCTTGTTGATATAACTTGTTGAAAAGATATTTTTGTAGAAAACAACGTCAAATCAAAAATTATTAGTTTTTTTACTTTTAAAAATATCTTTCACAAAAATATATTTGATTTTTATGTTAAAATTTATAACAAGAAACCACACACGCACACATTCTTTCAAGTATGAGTAGTGTAAGGGTGAAGTATTTTCATAAGATATATCAAGAAATTAGACATGTATTTGACTTTTTAAACATGACTTGGGTAAGGGTGAAGTGTTTTCAGCGAAGTGATTTCATAAGGCATATTAATAAATCAATGTACACGACGCCCCAAGCATGAGCCATGTAAGGGTGGAGTGTTTTCATAAAGTATGTCAAGAAACTTAACATGTACACGGTCTCCCAAAGATGAGTTGTATAATTGGAAAGGGCTTTCATAAGTATATCAAGAAATCAAGCATATATATAACCACTCAAAGATGAGTAGTGTATGAGCGAAGTGCTTTCATGAGTGAAATTTTGTTATTCGTATGAAAGATGTTAGACAAAATGTTTGTGACGATGTGTATAACATTCTTATAACAGATTAATAGATACTAAATAAATCATAAAGCAATAAAGAACACAAAGAATTATTATTAACTTAGTTCGGTGCAACGTCACCTATATTTGGGGGGACTTCTAACCCAAGAAAGGAAATTCACTCTCAATAGTATTAGTATAAATAGTCTTAGATTAACAACCTTTGTTAATGTCTCTCTTCTTAATACTACATGTGACTTTCTATTTAAGACTCCTCCTAAATATGAGAACCTCTCTCATTTTCTCTCAATCACTAACTTTGGTGATCAGTACGTAAAACGAATTTAAAGAATGTTGAATTATGTTCTGGACTGACCCGACATCTGGAATGGACTCAGTCTAACCCTTTCTTTCGGTAAGGCCTGCGCGTCCATGGCCCGAACCGCCCCGCTCCCCGTCAGGAAATATCGATCATTTACCCTCTGTTTCCAGTGATTTCTGGTAAACAATCGCTAGTCTTCCAAACTATCGAATAATCTTTATTAACGCTACTCAATCTCTCTGGTAACTCACAGGATCGACTAGATTGATCCTAGGACTCCTTGGATATTAAAGTTACTCTCACAATCGAACAATTATTCATGGTTGCTATTGTACAAGTGTTTGGTTTATTTCGATCCTTCTCTCTAAGAGTTTAAAAATGTGGTCAAATTGTACATGAAAACTAAATTATACGAATAAATGCTAATTGTAATGCTGATTGAAGAGACATATAAAACTGTATGAAAAATGAAGTAAATGATTTCGATTTGCAAAACATTTAACATAAAAGGTTTCTGGAATGTAGAAGTTTAAAATGTGAAGAAAGCGTTTAATGCAATTTTAAGTAAAAGGATGTGTTTGAAAAACAATACTTGGAAGTAAAGGTATTGAAAGCGTAACAGTTCTCTGAAATATAAAGTGCTCGAAATATAAAGAAAGTAATAAAGAGTAAAACTTTTGAGGAAAAGACTTTGAAATGAAAAGACGATAAATAAAGAAACTTGTAAATGTTATTCGATAAAAAGAAAAGAGGAAAGTACTGGAAATGGTAAAAAGGCTTTCATTAAGTTAGAAATACATGGTGCTATCATACATACATCTCTCTTGCATTCGTTTCCCTTGCCATGTGGTAGTTTGAATGTTATTGAGTATTTTGTATAACAGATATGACACACTGAAATCCTAATACTAAGACTTCTATTTATACTAATTCGACCCTAACGGTCTCGCTATAGGATCATGCCACGTTTCGAACATGCAAGACAATGCTTCTTTCATCTTTCCACGTGTCCCCAAATGCTCCAACACATAACTTTCAAACTTTGAAAGTCCCGCTTCCATTTAAATTTTAAATGCTTTGGTGTTTCTCCGTTTCGAACGCTCTTCCCAAACCTAGCCTCGCTGTTGTTTCGAGACCCCTTTGGATATTTTCCCATGATCACCGTTCGAAGCTTCAAGCTTTGACACACTCATTCGAAACACTGCTTCTGCAACTTCGAAATATGGTGTTCAATTCCATTTCGATCAGAACTTTTAACTTTTTTGAATTCTAGATAACATTATCAAAATCTTCAGCCAACAAATTGCCCCTTTAAAATATGTATTTCGATCTCTTTGAGAAATACCTATTTTAAACATTTATACAAGATTTTGATAGGATTTTCGAATCATCATAACATTTAATGCCTTTGACTCCAGTCACATCAATCATAGCACCTTTTGAGTTCCTTAACCGCCCAGAGTCACTTCACAGCGTGGAGCAGTTATAAGTAATGATTGTTTTTAAATCACGCCTATTACCTATATCACCTTCTCGCCACCTCTTCATCACACCAACCCATGATCTCCACGTATCACACTTTTATTCGGTGGATGTTTAATCTTCTCATTATAAAACGTCAATTTACTCTTCCTTTTCCTTTTTTACACTCTAAATCTTTCATACTCTGAATTTTCACTCTTCTTCTCTCATAAACAATCTAAGCTCTTAAACAACAAAAATGTCTTCCTCCACCTCTTCCCAACTCAAGAAAGTCTCAAAGAAGGAGGGAAAGACTACAGGAGCAACCATGGAGAGTAAAATCGTCACCATTCAGGGCCAATCTGCTCTTGCTCCTCAAATGATTTCCAAAGAAAAAGAAATGCTATACGCATCACAGGTACTCATCCCTACCCATGTTGCTGGTAAGAGGTTAGCCTTAAATGGTCCTCTTACAGTTTTTGAAATACTAAAGGACACCAGGACAATTTTTCCCGTATGTTATAGCTTCAAACCTTTATTCAACAAAATGGATACCCCTAGGGTAGTAGAATCCCTCAGTTCGAATACCGCAGAAACCCCAACTGTTCCTCCCAAGGACCCATTTGTTTTGGATTATGTAAAAAGCAATTTTAAACCATTTAGATCTTGCCCTACTTCTGATATTGCCTATCAAAATTGGTTCGCGAAAGTAGAAGCCAAAAAATCCCAGCAATGGGAAGAACTAGGCATTTATAACCTCATTAAGCTATCGAAACCTGGATTCACCTATAGCCACCCTCTGCTGTTCGCGTCCCTTTATTTCTGGGATAGTACCTACAACACTTTCCATCTCCCAGGTGGAATGATTACCCCAACTTTCTTTGATATAGCGGCTATTACTGGGCTGTCGCCAGTGGGAGAAACTTATGTTCCTGACAACGAAGAACACTCCAGCATAATTGACTTCGAAGTCAAGTTAGCCAGCTTTTCCAAATTTATCAGCCATTATCATGCTGAAGGGGATAATGTGTCTGACATAGAGCATATTGCATTCTTAACCCTGTGGCTGTCTAGGTACGTTTTCTGCAGTAGATCCCTGCAGGTAGCTAGTAGATTCATTCCTCTAGCTAGGGATTTACACGAAAATCGCAAAGTGTGCCTAAGTGAATTACTCTTAGTTGACCTCTATGAGAGCCTGAGGTCAGCCGTTTTGAGTCTCAAATCCCACACCTCTAAAAACATTCTATTAGCTGGCCCATTTTGGTTACTCCAATTATGGCTAAACGCCATGTTCGAACCTTCTTTACCAACCGCCAACACCATAGATGAGCAAGATTCAGAAATAAGTGATAGGATAGTCGAAGGCACTAGGCTTCGAAGACTAACTCCTAATGATGACAAGGATGACTTCAAGGTTCAATTCTCGAAGTACATCATGATCCTCTCCAAAAGGCATAAGTTCGAAGAGAGCATGGCGCCTTTTGCTTCGAGGACTCATGGACCCTCTTGGTTCACCATGGCTCTCTCAGAAGCCATCAAGAGCAAGGAGATCCAAGATGTATGGAGAGCTTTTTTGCTTCCTAGACTCATCTCTTCAAGGATAACCCCAGCTAAGAATCAAATTCTCCTCTTTGCCTATCAACCAAACTTCGTTTCGAGGCAGTTTGGCTTATGCCAACTGATTCCTGAACCTTTGTTCCAGACTGAGAGCGCCATCACATCTGGTCGAACTTTCAAGGCAAGAGAAGCCAAGATTCAACAAGAACAATATCAAGGCTTTGCCCAATTTGAGCTGATAGCCTTCGAACCTACCCATCTCGCGGCTAAAGGGTTTCTGGAGTGGTGGATTAAGTTTTATCAAACTTGCATGTTCGATACACTTACAATTCGACAGAAACTAATTGATGCCTTCGATGTGCAGGTACCAGCAAAGAAAGGTATGTTTACTCATGCCAAAGAGATAAAAGCTTTTCAAAATTATTTTGAAACTACTTACGACCCCACGCGCTTGGACTCCACTGTGCATCAAGCAGCTGAGACCTTGAAGGAAAAATTTAAACAAAAAGTTTCTAAGCTAAAACTTCCTTCAGGGCTGTCACCTGAGGATAGGTATAGGTTGGCATTCGAAATGCATCCACCTAAATTTCCCAGATTACCTACCTCAGAACTGGCTCTGGCTTGGTTTCCCCCATATCCATGGTGGTTTACTTGCAAAGAGATGTTCAAATATCTTCAAAGGAAACCAAAGCCATCTGAGACTGTGACATGGGCTCGACACTGGCTTCATGATTTCCCAGGACATCTTCGATATGACCTTTATGCCATGTCAATTAAATCTGATCAAGGCACAGGTGCGAATGCTTGGGAACAATCCCAAATGTCTTTTATTTTCCATATCTTTAACCTTTGCCTTAATTGTTTTGATTTTCAGCTATCAGGATAAAGACTGCTGCCTCGAAATCGAAGGAAGGGAGTGCCTCTCAGACCTCCATTGAAACTACTGAAAAAGCTAATCCACCCGAAACAACTGCTACTGCTGCAACTACAACAACAACAATAACGCCAACAACAAGTGCCCCAATTCCAACGGTAATCACTTAGTTTTTGATGCTTCGAATTCACTCAAGCTTTTTATATCTAACTTCGTTAAAATTCGTTCAGACCAACAAGCTTCCTCCCACTACTCCTAAGAAGCGAAAACCAAGCACTACTGGGGAAGATCCCACTGCTGGAGGAAACTCAAATACTGCTTCGAAGAAGAAGCTAAAGAAAGCTACACCTAAAAGTACTGTTCCGACTAGCGTCTCTGGACTCGACTCCAGGGATGCTACTCCCTTACCAAAATCCAAAAATCCACCTTCGACCTCCAACCCACAGTTGGAACGCATAGCTAGTAACCTCTCCTCTGAGGGCCCACAGGTAAATCGAACTTCCTCTAAAAATGTTTAACTTCTTATTATCTTGGTGAATATTTTTCTTTAACATTCTGCCACTCTTTGCAGAACATCTTGAATCCCACTTCTACCATTTCGACCTCACCGTCCAGAGCTGCTGCTCCGCTTAACTCCTCTCCTCAAAGAGATTCCAGCAATTTGGTCCAAAACAAAGGTTCTTCCAATGTGGCGGTTTTAGCTGGAACTTCTGAACAACCAGATGACCAAGGTACCTCCATTACTCTGAAAGAGGTAAACGAAACGATACTTCAAACGTCTGCAGAGGATTCACAAAGGGTTCTTCAAAAGTCCCCTCTTGAAACTCTTCAAGAGGACCCAAAGGATACTCAGACTGAAGAAGAAAAAGCTGATTCTGGGCGAGAATTCGAAGAATCTGCAGGCGAAGAATCTGAGGAGGAAAACGCCAATGAAGAGGAAAACGCCAATGATGGTTCGACTGCTGGGACGGAGTCTAACGCACATAGCGGCGAAAGGGATGGTATCGAAGTGGTAGATTTGGACGAAGATGAAGAAGACCAAGAACACGAAGCAAATGAAGGGGATGGTGATGCAATCAACGAAACCCTAGAGGTTGAAACAAACGTGGTTCCCCTACGCGTGGAATTCCCCCAATCCTCTCCGTCTCGAATGACTGACGAGGAACTGGCACTTCTGAGGCGAAATGACCCCATTGGGTATATGAAGGCAAAGTTGGCTCAGAGGGACGTTCCACTCGCTAGGGCTGGCACAAGTTCAACCAGCTATCCTCTTCCCACAGATGAAAGAGTCGTTCTTCTTAACAAAATTAGGAGAACTATTCTCAATGTGGATATCTTCGAAGTGCTTAAGCAAGATAGTACTGCTTGCTATACTATGAAGGAGCTGCTCACAAAGGTTAATCTTTCCAACTGCTCTTTGCCAGTTAGTACTCTCTTGTTTGATCTTCAGAATTTGTTGGACAATGTAACTGGCTACCTTCTCCAAGACGAATCTGCTGCCAAGAAGGTTCATGAGAAACTCATTGCCATGGATGCCGCCTATGAACAAGCTTCGAAGCTTTCTCAAGAAGCTGAGGATCAGGCTATGCATCTGAAGCAGGCGAAAACTGAATATGAGGCTCGAGCTGAGTCCATTCTTATTTGGGAAAGGCAGATTCTGGAACTTCAGCAGAAAGTTAAGGAGGCTAAGGAACAACAACTAGCCTTCGAAACTAATCCTGCAGGTAACCAATTCGAAGAGCTTCTCAATCGGGGGCTTGCAGAAATGGAGACTGCAGAACAACTTAAAGGAGAAGTGGCAACCTTGGAAGGTGCCAGGCGGTTTGCTCAGCAGAGACTTGAAACATTTCGAAGCACCTTTAATCGATTGAAAAATAATGTTTATTTCTAAATTTTTATATCTCATCTGACCATAACTTTGGTTTTTACATGTAATATTCGAACAACGCCATTTTGGCATTCTTATCTTGCCATCTTGGCTTTTTATAATATTTTGTTTATGTTGTTATTATTCGAATCTCCCGCAGGCTTGGCTTATATTTCTTTAAATATTTCCCATTAACCTTTAGGACACGTTTATCATCCAAGAGTTCTTCGACTTCGTATGCATTGTTTGAGAATACTTTTAATATTCGAAAAGGTCCTTCCCAATGAGGTGACCATTTACCTAACGCTTTGTTCTTCTTATCCATAGGCAATATGACTCTCCAAACCAAGTCATTAATAACGAATACTTTTTTCTTTACCCTTTTATTGTATGTTCTGGCCACTCTTTCTTTTTGCCTCATCAAAATTTCCAACGCATGTAACCTAATTTCGTCCAACTCAACTAATTCATTCATCATCATTTCCCAATATAATGCAGCTGGAATTTCGTTTTGTTTCTGGATTCGAACTGATTGCAGATGAATTTCTACTGGTAATACTGCATCATGGCCGAATGTAAGTTGGAAAGGCGTAGTGTTGGTGGCTTCCTTAGGAGATGTTCTACAAGCCCACAACACTTGGTCCAGAGTTTTATGCCAATTTCTTGGCTTCTTGCCAATATGCTTCTTGATTAATCCTATTATTACTTTGTTTGCTGCTTCGACTTGTCCGTTTGCTTGAGCATAATATGGTGTTGATGTTAGCAATCTGAACCCCATTTCTTGGGCAAATCCTTGCATCTTTCTACCAGTAAATACAGAGCCTTGGTCTGTAGTTATACTTTCTGGCAATCCAAACCTATAGATAATGTGCTTTTGTATAAACTCGATAATTGCCTCTTGATCAGCAACTACCAAAGGTATAGCTTCGATCCATTTGGTGAAATAATCTACTCATACCAAGATATATTTCTGACCTTTGGACGAAGCAGGATTTATCTCCCCTATCAGATCCAATGCCCATCCTCTGAATGGCCATGGTTTGATGATCGAATGCAACTCACTTGCAGGGGCGTGTTGAATTCCTGCATGTTTCTGACATTCCTCACATCCTTTAGCAAAGTCTATGCAATCTTTGAGCATGCTAGGCCAATACAAACCATATCGAAATAGCAACCATTTCATTTTATGGCCTGCTTGGTGTGCCCCACATGCCCCATTATGGACCTCAGACAATGCTAAATATGCCTCACTTTCTCCTAGGCATTTCAATAATACACCTTCTTGGGTCTTTTTGAACAATTCGTTCCCCATGAGGAGATATGACAATGCTCTATATTTTGTTTTTCTATCCACCTTTAAAGTTGGGTCTGCTAAATAACTCTTTAATGGACTTCGCCAGTCTGTATCTGACAAAGTATTTATGGCTAGAATTTCGAATCCTTGTTTCTCAGCATATCCCAATCTCATACTTTCCAGATCCGATGGTGTGAATCTAGTAGCCATAACTCTTCCCCTTATTTCGACCAAATCTTTAAGATTCTTGGTAGATACTTTATAACCTGAAGCCAACTGCGCTAAGTCATTTGCTTCTTGGTTTTCTAATCTTGGTATGTGTTGAATGTCCATGTATTCAAACTTTCGTAATAGCCTATTGACTATGACGAAGTATACCATTAAATTTTCCTTTATGCACTTGTATTCTTTTGTGATTTGTTTGACCACCAATTCAGAGTCTCCTTTAATTTCGACTCTGGTTGCCCCCAATTCCAACAAAGCTTCAAGTCCAACAATGAGCGCTTCATATTCAGCTTCGTTGTTCGAACAACGAGGACCATCCAATTTATACTTGAATTTTGTTGGAATTCCTTCAGGAGAAATTAGAAGGACTCCAACACCACTTCCATTCCTGTGGGTTGAACCATCAAAGTACAATTTCCATGGTTGCATTTCGACGTAACTCATGCTTGTCTGCTCAACCAACGAATGATCCACAATGAAATCAGAAATCACTTGACCTTTCATAGCTTTTAAGGGCATAAAAGTCAATGAATATTCTGTTAAGGCCAGAGCCCACTTTCCAACTCTACTATGCATTATTGGCTTTGAAAGCATATGTTTAATGACATCGAAGTGAGACGAAACATAAACATCAACAGGTTTTATATAATACTTGAGTTTCATTCAAGAGAAGTACAAACAGAGACATAGCTTTTCTAAATTGCTATATCTGGTCTCTGCATCATTTAGCACTCTACTTAAATAGTATATGGCTCTTTCGACGCCATTGTTATCCTCTTGTGCTAACATACTGCCTATGCTAACTTCAGAGGCAGATATGTACAATCTCATGGGCTTCCCCCATGATGGTGGAGACAAAATAGGAGGCTGGGAAAGATATTCTTTTATTTTGTCAAACGCCTCCTGGTGAGCTTCGTTCCATTCGAAGGCCTGACCTTGCTTCAGACGAAGTAACAGAGAGAAAGCTTGGGTCCTTCCACTCAGGTTCGAAATGAATCTTCTGAGGAAGTTAACTTTCCCTAGTAGAGATTGCAACTCCCTTTTTGACGCAGGTGCTTTCGTCTCCATTATGGCTTTGGTTTTGTTCTGGTTGATCTCAATTCCTTTCTTGTGGACCACAAAACCGAGAAAGTCTCCAGCCTGCACAAAAAATGCACATTTAAGGGGATTCATCTTTAAGCCATGTTTTCTCATCCGTTCGAATGATTGGCCTAAATGATGCAAATGTGCTTCTGCAGATATAGATTTGATGACTATATCATCAATATACACCTGCATGAAGGTTTCGATGAAGTCATGAAAGATTGAATTCATCGCCCTTTGATAAGTTGCCCCAGCATTTTTTAAACCGAAAGGCATCACCACCCATTCGTAGGTGCCTAAGGCTCCTGGGCAACGAAATGCTGTTTTTGCAACATCTTCTTCAGCAATGAAAATCTGGTTGTATCCAGAGTATCCATCTAACATGCTCAAGTATTCGAATCCTGCAGCAGAATCTACTAGCATTTCTGCCACGGGCATGGAATATTCATCCTTAGGGGTTGCAGTATTTAAATCCCTAAAATCTATGCAAATCCTTAAAGAACCATTTTTCTTAATAACAGGTACTATGTTTGCTAACCATTCAACGTACCTTGTTGTTCTGATGAATTTGCAGCGCAACAACCTTTCGATCTCAGCTTTAATTTTTGTGAGAACCGCTGGTGCGAATCTTCTGGGAGTTTGTTTGATGGGCCTCTTGCCATCTTTGATTGGCAGTCTATGTTCGACCAACTCCCTCTTTAAACCAGGCATCTCATCATAATCTCATGCGAAACAATCTTTGTTTTTCCTAAGGACTTCGATCACTTTTTCCTTGAGGCCTGGGCTAAGTTTAGCACTCACGTAAGTTACTCTTTTCGTTTCTTCATCCCCTAAGTTGACTTCTTCGAGCGGGTCCTGTGCCAACATTTTGACACCTGAGTTTATGGGGTCCCTTTCGAAGCCTAAGGGTTCTTTGTCATAGATGGCATCCAACCTTTGATCCATCTCCAATTCTTTGATGGGTGAGCATTTCGCACCCCCCCCCCCACTGACTTCATTCGTCTTTACAGTTGATTCATTTATTTCAGCCTCTAAGGTCGCTTTCGATTCATTCTCAGCCATATAGGCCGAAATCCTTTCGAAGAAGGTAGACTCAGTCATGGTTAAGGTTGTCGAAGTTCCAGCCTGCTGGCCGTTTTTGTATAGCACCTTCAACTTCCTCCTCTTCACTGATTATTGTTCTATCCCAGTAAAGACCATCATGACGAAGTGTCATGTAGTAGTGGGCGTTTCTAGTTTCATTCATCTCATCGTTTGGGACACATGGAGCAATCTTTGCCAGATTTTTATCATAATCCCTTTTGTCAACTAAATTGACAGTTGACATAAAGTAACTCTGGTCTGCTTCGATGTTTTCCACGATTCCGTCCTCTCTCCACAGAACTAGTCGTTGATGCATTGACGAAGGAACTGCCCCCACGCCATGAATCCATTCTCTTCCTAGCAGTAGGTTATAGTTGGCCTTGGCTTCGATAACCATAAACATGGTGGGCCTGCAACTTAAGCCTATTGTCAATTCCAACTGGACCACCCCCAGTGTTTTGCCCACTTTTCCCTCATAATTGGATAGAACCATATTATGGGGCTTGATATCTCCTTCGCGGATCTCTAACCTTTTTAGCATGAAATGGGGAATCAGGTTGACTGCAGCACCCCCATCCACTAGAACTTTGTTCACACCATGGACACCTACTTTCGCCCGAATGAAAAGTGGCTTGAGATGATTCTTCATTGCAGGCTCTGGACGTTCGAAGAACGCATTTTGTTCCTCAACAGCCCCATTGTCCATCACGTAGTAGCACACGGGCCTATGTTTCATTAAATCTGTGGTGTCTTCCTCCTCATATTCATTGATTTCGGTTTCCTGCCCAAATTCGCAGGGAAGCACGGACACCACGTTACAGTTCAGGTTGAATGAAGACTCCCCCTCCGATTCGAAGTTATCTGTTACCATATCTTCGTCCTCTTCCGGGCCTGGAATATATTCCTTTGGTTCGTCTTGTTGGTCTTCAGAAAAAAGCCTCCTATTGACTGGAGGTTTCTCTTCAGTCTGATTTTTTGGTTTGTTGGTGCTTGATTCACCTTGTATCTTCGTTGAAGTATCCCCTTTGTTTGCCATAGCTTCTCTCTCAGCCTTTCGAATCTTTTGCTGTCTGCGCCACTGGGATCTTGACATGGGGTTCCTTCCTTTGTAATTCTCTAATCTCACTTCCTCCCTTTTTTGTGTGTTGAATTGCCTCCTGTATGTCACAGCATGGCGTGCATTTCGTTCAGCACTCCTCCATTTGTCTTTGCCTTTGTCATTTCTGACTTGTAGCCATCTATCGGTTGGCACTTCAGCAGGGAGTTTGAAAGTCACTCTTCGAGCAACTTTGGGGTGAGGGCTATCAGGTCTTCGCTGTTTGTATCTGCTGTCGAAACGCGGGCCCATCTGGGCAGTTTCTTGATGGTTCCAGCAAGGGGCGAAGGGGATCGTTTCGAAGGCCCTGGACATGCTTTGGTCATACACAGCAGAACATCTTGGGCAAACCAAACACTTAGTTGCCCCTTTGTAGCAGCGAAAAACAAACTCCAACAGACTCTCTCCAGCCTTGGGATAGCACCTAAAGAGTTGGTTATCCTGGCGCCAATTGTTGCCAGTTCGAGCCCTCTGTACCCTTTCGAAATTTGCAGCAATTCTTTGGTTGCAGAGGATGCTGCACCTAGGGCATAATATCATGCCTGGATCTCCTTTGTGGCATGTCATGAGATAGTCTTTGAGAGTAGCATCTCCAGTGTGATTATCCCCCATTCTGTGCTTTTCTTTTTCTAAGTATTTTTTCACTTCCTCCATCTCAGAATGGGGCCCTTCCATATCCACCATATTTATTTCCACATCCCCCTCTTTAGTTTCGTCATCGCCCCATCCTGTGGGCTTTATATCTTCGATCTGGACCTTCGAACTTTCTGGGGCAGAATATTTGACCAGATAGTCAAATTTCCCACTGGGTTCCCCCAGAGTGTCCCATATTTCCTTCCGAAGGGGAACTGGCTGCGTAATTTGGACTTTCTCCAATTCCAGCCTCAAGCCCTCAGTGACTTGTGTCAATCCTTCGTTTTGATTTCCTTGGCCTTCAGTAGCCTGGGTTTCTCCTGCAACAGCCACAGGTGCAACAATCGAAGTATCTGGCGTATTCTGGATGTCTTCAGTGACTTCCTCGCTGACTTCGACCATCACCCAGTTTTCGACTCCAGTGTCCTTCTCTCCTGTTGGGGCATCGCTTTGATCAGTTTCCACCATGTTGACCTCTCCAATGCATGCAGGCTCGGAGTAGTTGGTGTCTGCGACGTCCAAAGGATCTTCGTCCACTTTCATCTTCACCTTATCAGCAAACTTTAGTCTGCCATCTTTGATCGCGTTTTGAATCAAGTCCCTGAAAAGAAAACATTGTGAGGTCTTGTGGCCTAGGAAACTATGATATTTGCAAAATCCCCTTTTCTTCCTCTGATCCAAGGGAGGTATTTTGACATTTGATGGCACAATTAGTTGGCCATCCTTGACAAGCAAGTCAAAAATTTCGTCACACTTAGTGACGTCGAAGGTGTAAACCTTCTTTGGAAACTTGTCACTTTTCTCATTTTCAACAATATCTTTCCCTTTCGTGGGAACTAACATTTTGCAGGAGTAAGGTGGGGCCTGTTTTAATTCAGCGAGGTCGATTTCGACCTCTTCGAATTCGAATTCAGGATATTCTTCTACTTCCTCAGTCCCAACATAGGAAACCCTTTCTTTCTTACTATTCTTAAAGACTCTGGCTTTTTCAGCTTTTAGTCTTTCGACCTGTCGAACCCTGTCGGCTAATTGAGCCATATCCCTCAAATACTGAGTATCTAATTTCTTTCGAATAGAATAATCCAAACCCCCAGCGGCCATTTCGACTAACTCATGTTCAGGCACTACTGTGTAACATCTGGATTTTAACAGCCTAAATCTATTCAAATAATCATCTATGGGTTCAGTGAATTTTCTCTTAACACTGGCCAATTCCTTCAAACTTATTTTCGATTGTCCCATGTAAAATTGTTCATGGAATAATCTCTCTAAAAGGGGCCAAGTGTCAATAGATCCGGGAGGCAACGTGGTAAACCAAGTGAAGGCGTTTTTTGTCAAGGAACTTGGGAAGTATTTGATCCTGAGATCTTCATTATTGGCTATGTCTCCCGCTTCGGTTAAATATCTCGCTATGTGTTCGACTGTTGACTCGTTGGTATCCCCAGCGAACTTTGTAAATTTAGGGACTTTGTATCCCCTTGGTAAATCAGTATGCATTATACAATCCAATATAGGAGAAGCGTAATTTGGCCTCCTCATTCCCGTATTGAGGCCATTTTGGGCCATGATCCTCTCTATCATGGTGGTTAGGTTATTTTCTGCCAAGATGTTATCGTTTCGAATCCTATGAACGACGGCATCGGCATCTTGATTTCGACCAACAAAAACAACTCCCCTGGGTTGTTCTTCTCGAAGTTCTGGGGCTTCTGGCCTTTCGATCCTTGCCCCTGGTTCCATAACTTCCCTTTGTGGGCCCTGAATTACTGGGGCTTCTAACCTTGGTGCTCTGGCCCCTAAGTTAGCTTCTTCTCTGGGTAGTCTCTGAATTGGGTCGTTAGCAATTCGTTCTATAACAGGCATGTTTGTTCGAAATCCCGCCTGGTTCTGCCTACGCCTTTCTGTGGGAGCAAAGAAATCTGCTATTCGACTCATATTGTCAGTGTTTTCCCTGTTCGTCACAGTCACATTCTGAACTATTGGGGCAAATATTTCCTGCATGGTTTGCGCTAACACCCCTATCATGTTGTGGTTGCTGTCATCCATCAATTGCCTAAAAGCCAACTGGTTATCTGTGGTTAGGATAGGCAACGTGCTATAACCTCCTGACCCTTGGTTATTTGTCATAAATTGGTTCGCCCCAGACCCAGATCCTAGTTGTGGGGATGAATTCGAAGTGGAATTGTGTAAACCTGCCATAAAAGATGTTGGCATTCCGTAAGAAGAACTTCTAATTCTATTCCCATCGAAGCCGGGTGGTCTAGTTAATGGTGTGGCTAAATGGGATTGTGTTCCTGGTGGTGGAACGAATCCCCCAGGGTAGCCCATAGTTCCAGTATTTCCTAAGATCGAACTGTTAGTTGATATGCCACTTACTCCAGTGGTGGCTATGTTACTGGTTGAAGATGCAACAGACTGTGCATTCGAAGGGATTACATTAGATGTTCCGCTCGAAATGGACGCGTTAGTGCTTGTTGCATGTGGGTCACCTTGGTTTCCTTGTTGATTGTCTGAATTAGACATTTTGTCCAAACGTTTTCTTCTGGATAAAGGTTGGTTGCTGTTGGTTATCTTACCACTTCTTAGGTTCATAAAACAGCAAATTTCTTATGGTTCCTACGTTTTTGGGATGGCTATGTCTCGACAATCCTTAATTCTGATATCCAACTATTGGTCCCACCAGGTGTGCCAATTTGTTTCCAGTGATTTCTGGTAAACAACCGCTAGTCTTCCAAACTATCGAATAATCTTTATTAACGCTACTCAATCTCTCTGGTAACTCACAGGATCGACTAGATTGATCCTAGGACTCCTTGGATATTAAAGTTACTCTCACAATCGAACAATTATTCATGGTTGCTATTGTACAAGTGTTTGGTTTATTTCGATCCTTCTCTCTAAGAGTTTAAAAATGTGGTCAAATTGTACATGAAAACTAAATTATACGAATAAATGCTAATTGTAATGCTGATTGAAGAGACATATAAAACTGTATGAAAAATGAAGTAAATGATTTCGATTTGCAAAACATTTAACATAAAAGGTTTCTGGAATGTAGAAGTTTAAAATGTGAAGAAAGCGTTTAATACAATTTTAATTAAAAGGATGCGTTTGAAAAACAATACTTGGAAGTAAAGGTATTGAAAGCGTAACAGTTCTCTGAAATATAAAGTGCTCGAAATATAAAGAAAGTAATAAAGAGTAAAACTTTTGAGGAAAAGACTTTGAAATGAAAAGACGATAAATAAAGAAACTTGTAAATGTTATTCGATAAAAAGAAAAGAGGAAAGTACTGGAAATGGTAAAAAGGCTTTCATTAAGTTAGAAATACATGGTGCTATCATACATACATCTCTCTTGCATTCGTTTCCCTTGCCATGTGGTAGTTTGAATGTTATTGAGTATTTTGTATAACAGATATGACACACTGAAATCCTAATACTAAGACTTCTATTTATACTAATTCGACCCTAACGGTCTCGCTATAGGATCATGCCACGTTTCGAACATGCAAGACAATGCTTCTTTCATCTTTCCACGTGTCCCCAAATGCTCCAACACATAACTTTCAAACTTTGAAAGTCCCGCTTCCATTTAAATTTTAAATGCTTTGGTGTTTCTCCGTTTCGAACGCTCTTCCCAAACCTAGCCTCGCTGTTGTTTCGAGACCCCTTTGGATATTTTCCCATGATCACCGTTCGAAGCTTCAAGCTTTGACACACTCATTCGAAACACTGCTTCTGCAACTTCGAAATATGGTGTTCAATTCCATTTCGATCAGAACTTTTAACTTTTTTGAATTCTAGATAACATTATCAAAATCTTCAGCCAACACCCTCCTGAGCCAGCACTGGCCTAGGATGATCGATGAGTACCCCTCAGTCTGCCCGACATCAAGTCGTACAGGTCACTAGGAACCGCCCAGAGAGATGCCTGTAACTTGCCTCCTCCTCAGAACCAATGACTAGTTACGAGCATATCTTCTCGGTTTGACCAAGTCCTGACAGTTACCTGATTTTGTGAACCCATATATCCAAGCGCAAAAACAAGAACCAATAGTCATACGTTAGGGGTATATTATATGCTCTCACACTTGTGAGGGCCAGATATCAAATATTCACTATTCACTACCAATATCTTAACACTTTGCTTGTATCTCTTTTTTCTCACTCTTACTTGATCGTCGGAGTGCCTTGCACGTACAACCCTTTTTTTCCTCCTTGACATCACAGCCCGACTACAGATCATCATTCGACCGCTTCGCATATTCTGATCAACCGGTAAAATTAGTGACACCATCTGTGGGAAACTGCTCTCCCCATATTTATTTCCTCAAAACTCAAAGATCAAAGTGTTGTACCCTAAAATTTGCCCTCTTTTCATACACGTATATTATTGGTTTTATGGTTATGAAATAAAGGTATATTTATCAAGCTTCTTCAGGTTACAAGTGACGTTTATTTCGTCAATGGATATTCTCAGAGTATTTTCTGTGTTGAAGATCGGTTCGCCGTTTTGCAACGATTCGGGGTTCAAAGATTCACAAGTCCAACCCGGCGCGTCATATTCAGGTGTTCTTTTGCCAAGATATCTATGATAACATATTCTCAAATTCAGGTTCGGCTCAAGAGTCAATTCTTTAAAAACGGTATCCGAATGTGTGAGTTTTTCTCGAAGAAATATGGTGAAAAAGTGTGCTGAAAGTGCTGTTTTTACGCGTTAAAAAATTCATAACTTGAAGATCGCGGCTCGTTTTGAACCCGTTCCAGTGGCTAAAATTCCGTATTAACGTCATCTATGTTTTCATCTCTCACGGATGGAAGTCAATTTCGATCAGAAGGTCTTCAAAAATGCGGATTTATCAAGTATTTTCGTACAGAAAATTTGTGACAGAAATTTAATTGCGTCATATTCAGAAAATCATAACTTGGTCGATTTTCATCGTATCAAGCTGGTTCCAGCGCCAAAATTTCATAAATTGAGTTGGCTAAGTTTTCACAGAAGGTATCGAGTTCGAACGATATCCAAAAGGTCTTTATTTTTTGCTCAGAGTACGCGTGACGCGTCGAAAATCCTGAATGCTGAATATTATTTTATCTGGGTCGAAACTTCAAAAATTCATAACTCGGTCAACTTTTATCGGATTGGGCCCATCTTTTTACACAAGGTCACTGACTCAGAGATCTACAACTTTGCTTCAAAAGTAGAGACCGAATTATGCTCCGATCAATACCAGTTTTTTATTGAAGAACGTGTCAGAGTCGACACTGGAGCCCAAAATAAGTTTGTGTGAGCTGAAATTTCAAAAATTCATAACTAATTCACCGTTTATCCGATTGAGCCCATTTTCGGACATGAGTTAGTTCTCGATGTCGGCTACATTTTGTTTTCATATTTCAACTTCAAAAAGTGCACTTAAGCCCCTGCGATTTTGCCTAGAATGTGACAGACTCAAGTGGACATTTGAGGCTCAATTACACATTTAAAGCCCATTTTTTGCTCTCTAATTTCTATTATATAATCCCATTATTTTCACACAAACAAGGAGGAGAAAAAAAATTAACATTTGCCACAACGCTGTCAGAATATCAAATTCTTTCAGGAATCCTAAAAACCTTGAAATCCTTATTACAAATCCCCCTCTCACTACAAACAAGTCATCCCAGTTACAAACCAACATTTCATTACTTCTCCAGTAAGGGTAAGGCTGGCTTGATCTCCATGATCAAAAGGGCATAAAAGCATTCATATCACTACTTCTCCAGTAAGGGTAAGACTGATTTGATCTCCATGATCAAAAGGGTATAATCATTCATACATGCCATATCGGTTTTAATGTGTTCATAATATATAATGTGTATTTGTATTTCATAATATATAATAATTTATTTAATGTGTTCATGAGATTCAACACTGCAGATTTAGACAGCATCCCATGCAGGTTCATTAAGAAACGTTGAGGCTAAAACACAAATGACCAAAAGGCAAAACACAAATGGTCAAAACAGAACAGCTTACACATGACACCAATACATGGCGAGGCAGACATCCTGAGAAGGTTAAGGGCGTGGGTTCAACAACCACCCCTATTGGTTTTGATTTTCTTCCTTTCTATTTGTCCGTTTACCTGATTTTATTCTTTTTGTTTAAAATCTTTTTTTCATAAAACTTAATATTTTTCACAAATCTTTGATTTTTTTATAATAAACTCAAATAATTAATTTTAGGTTTTAATTTAATTTTAGGTAACTTTAATTGTTTTATAAATAAATTAAAATTAATTAGAACAATTAGGATTTTGTTTCTAACTTAATTCTATTTTCTTTTTTCTTAAAATAACAAAACACAAATTAGGCCTAGATCTTATTTTTATTAAAAATAAATTAATTAATTTAATTAGGTTTATTAATTTAGACAATTTTAATTCCTTTTGCAAATAATTAAAATTAATTAGAATAAATAGGTTTTTATTACTAACTTAATTATTTTATTTCTTTTCTAAAATAACAAAAAAACCAAAGATATGTCATGTAATTATTTTTATTAATTAATTTGATTAACTAATTAATTGCACATTTTAATTTAGAAAACTCATTTCTTTTATTAAAAACAACAAAAAACAATTTTCTCTTTTAATTAGGATAGAAGGGTCAAAACCCTAAGTTCTCGTTGAGCTAATTTTCATCGCGCACTTTATTATTGTTTTTATCCCAATTATTGTATCTGCTCACAGTTTGTAATAATTTTAATTAGGACTTTTATTTTTATCGCTTTACTTTTCAAAAGGTTTGTTTTTGGCGATGTAAATACCCGATGCCTTGTAATTTAATTTCCGCACCTTTAATTTCTGCAAATTATAACTGTTAGATGTTTGATAATAGGGTTTGCATGACAAGACTGAATGCCTAATCTTAAAATCAAATTAGATCACCTTTAACATGTGCAAAGATAAAAATAACTGAAAACGACACACTCGCACATACGCACTCTTAGGGTACACCCCACTTGGTTGCCTTCGTACACGGTCATTGAGTATAGATCGTTTTAGAGGTCGCCCTCTTGTCTAAAAGATCATAGTCGCCTCCAAATGGTCGCCTCAGATATTGTTGCCTCAAACAAATGATCTAAGACATTAGGGTTACCGCTAAGGTATCCTAACATTGCTTTAGTGATCGTATATCCCTCATTCGAATTGACCCTCAAACTCCAACGACGGTGCTACCTATTCATTAATAGTGGGATAGCATTGTCTAAAGGAAATTAGCATAGAACGATTCCTTTTTCGAGTAGGTAGATTAGCTCTTAGATACTTGCTCTTTCAAAAACAAAACTTTTCACACTTACACTCCTTTTCGAACAAAGTTTTCAAAACACTTCATTACACTCTTGAGGACAGAAGCAAGAGTTAAATCGAAGTTTCAAAATAAAAACTTTTCCAAACCCACAAGCACAAAGAAAACAATTTTGAAAATAATTGAGCAAGTACCTAAGAGCCCGTAGATAACTACGGATAGAAAGGGTGCTAACACCTTCCCTTTCTATAACCTACCCCCCGTACTCAGAAAATCTCGAAAAAGGAATTTTTCTGTGCTTTTTTCCTTTCCTTGTTGGATAAAATAATTGTTGTTTATTTGACATTGTTGTTGTTGTTGTTGACGTTGTTGGTTTTGTTGTTTATTTGACGTTGTTGTTGTTGTTGTTTATTTGACATTGTTTTAGTTGTTGTTGTTTATTTGACGTTGTTGTTGTTGTTGTTTATTTGACGTTGTTGTTGTTGACATTGTTGTTGTTGTTTATTTGACGTAGTTGTTATTGTTGACATTGTTGTTGTTGTTGTTGTTGTTGTTGTTTATTTGACGTTTTGTTGTTGTTGTTGTTTATTTGACGTTGTTGTTATTGTTGTTTATTTGACGTTGTTGTTGTTGTTGTTTATATGACGTTGTTGTTGTTGTTGTTATTGTTGTTGTTTATTTGACGTTGTTGTTGTTGTTTATTTGATGTTGTTGTTGTTTATTTGGCATTGTTGTTGTTGTTGACGTTGTTGTTGTTGTTGTTTATTTGACATTGTTGTTGTTGTTGTTGACGTTGTTGGTGTTGTTGTTTATCTGACGTTGTTGTTGTTGTTGTTTATTTGACGTTGTTTTAGTTGTTGTTGTTTATTTGACGTTGTTGTCACTTGTTCTGATTTTCCCCAGCTTAGATACGCTCCAGACACAGTAGCCATTCTATTGTTTATTCAAGATTCTTCTTTCAGATTCAATTTCCAGATACAGTTCAGATACGTTCTAGACACGGACACCATTCTGATATTCATTCTTTCGACTTACAGCTTACAGTACAACAAACATTCTTGGATGGCATCTTTAAGCCCATTCCCTCAACTACACTTTGTTGAGTGCAAATTTATGGACACTCTGGTGTCCAATCATCTTTTACCTTCGAGTCACGAACGGAATAAATCGCCAATCTAACTCTTCAGGTTCAAGAAGATTGAACAGGGGCAGCTGTTGTACCCCAAAATTTGCCCTCTCATTTATCAAGATTTTTCTCACAAGACTTCTTGGACTCAAGGCAAGATTAGGGTTTGGTCAGCTCAAGACACCTCATCTTGCACTAATAACCCAAAATTAGGGTTTGAGTTTGCACAAGGATTTTTGGACCATCATTGCTTCATGTGAATTTCATACACCATCTTGGACTCCTAATATTGCTCATGTTAAGTTTCAAACCTTGAATCACATTTTTGCTCAGTCAATTGGACAATTGACCTAAAAATCAGCTGTATTGGGGAAAAAATCAACCATGGCCAATTTACAGTCAAACTTCATAATTTTTGATCCACAACAACATTTTAGACTCATATGTACCATTTGATCAAGTTTGGATCACAACTCCTCAAGAAATTTGATCAAATCATCAAAAGGGCAAAATGGTCAAAATTAGGGTTTTGGCTGAGAAAGGGCAATTTCTGATTTTTAACCTAGCCAATGACCAATTGGGTTCAAACATGATTTCAAGGACTCAATGGCATCATCTTGACCTAATTACATAGTTCAAAAGATCTCAAGTTCATTGGATTGACAGATGAATTTTCCAGTCAACTGATCAAAAGTCAACTGTGCACTGAAAAGTGAAACTTTGACTTTTTGGTCAAAATCAAGTGCCAAGGGTCATAATTCATCAAGATATGTCAAAATGTGAAACTTGTTCACCAAGAAAACCAATTTTGAAAATTAGGGTTTTGAATTTGAAATTTTTCATAACTTAGAATTTTTCTAAGTATGGAAATTTCCTTATTTTTTCCCAACTTTTCACAACTTTTTCATCATGATGAAATTTGATTCAAAGAAAACTTCCAACATGAAAGTTGTAGTCCTCCATAAAATCTATAACTTTGATTCAAAAAGTTTTCCCAAAAGATGCTTTGATCTCATGTTATGAATTTGTGAATAGAGGTCCATGAACTAAATGACTTAGTGAAATTTTGCCCTAATTTAGGCAGGTTTTGACCCAACTTCATGGCAACTTTTCACCTATTTCCAAGAGGTATCTCAAAATTCATTTCAAATATGGATTATAGAGCACATTTAAAGCTTTCTAAAATGTCAGGGAACTCTCCAAGATCATTTGTGGCTAGGGAGAATCGAAGAAGAGAAATTGGCATTTTATCACTTTTGTTCATGCCATTTTTACAAAGTGTCAAGATGCAAATATGATCTTGGATGCTTGTACCTTTCATTACAGGTCTTAAACTCATTCTACACTCCATAATTAAATGCTAACTCATAAGATAAAGGCTTTATTTTGGCTTTTAGAACATTGTACAAGAGATAATTCCATTAATGGCATAAAGGGCACATTGTCATTTTCATAAAGGCAAGCTTTTGCAACTTTACAAATCTTGAGCCTTGGAGTTGTCCCTTTGGTGCAGGAAATTTCCACAGATATCAAGCATTGTTTACCAACTCTCTGCAGCCCACAAGCAAGCAAGGACAGGCCTGTTGCACAAGTCATCTCACTTTTCTTAAAATGTAAGAAAGTTGGCCAAAAGTGCTAGAACTTGTACAACTAGTGAGAGTGGACTTTGTATCCATTCTATACATATTGACAAACTTATCACAAGCCAAGACACAAATTGATAACATCTGAAACTCTCCAAAACACAAAAACTTCATTTTTCTGCCCAAACATCTAGTTTCTGCAAAATCATAGCAAGCTCATTATTTGCTCGTGCGTTTTGCCTTTTAACATTTCAAACACCTTCCATATATCCTACCAAAGATATCCAAGCATTCATCTTGCACCTGTAAGCTCGGTTTCAGCCATTGCCATTTTCACTTTGGAAGCTTTCAACTTGACTTCTATAGAGATTTTTGGCCATCCACAAAGCAAGCTAGGTATTGGAATAGCTTGAAGGAACTTCAAGGAAGCTCACACGATCCTCAGGCTTCACTCAAAGTCCCCACATTATCGTATCCAAATCCAGTTGAAGGAGGTATTTTTCAAATCTCTATCTCTCTATTTAGGCATCCTCAAGCCACGATTTGTGAAGCAAAAATATAGTCCTTAACATGGTGAAGCTGTAGATATGCATACTTGTCATTTATATTAACTGTGCCATGAGAATTTGAAGCTTGAAGTTCATGAAATAATTAGGTCACGAATTAGGGCTGACAAAATTCTCCCTGATCTTTGAGAGTTAGGTTACAAATTTTATATCATTGGAATCGTGAGATAAAATGCTACATGTTTTGTGTTATAAGTTTTTATTTTTATGCAAGCAATAGCAAGTTACAGGTTTGAATCATAAGCGGGCGAAGGAGAAGGAACCAAGGATAGGGAAGAAGCTGATGTTTGGGCCTTAGCGCATTGGGCCTGTTTGCTTTTGTTATTCACACCCCCCCCCCCCCCCCCCGACCACTATTTGCATCCCCTAACTCTTGTTTTATATTTTTTGCATTTTTCTTTACATTTTCATGTTTATTGCTTTTAATCATTTTTTTCTGAACATTAAAAATCCTAAAAAATAATTAAATAATTTTGTGCACTTTTATTTTATTTTTTATTATTTTTTTACATAGAAAATAGCTTATTAGAATAAATAGAATTTTATTTTCTTATATAATTTATAAATACATTTAAATAATACTTAATATTTTTATTTTATTATTTTACACATTAAATATTTATTTTCATACATATTTTAATTTTTAATATTTGTACATAATATTACTTATTATTTTCTTGCACAAAAAATGGATAAAATAATAATATAGAACATATATTTCTTTTAATAAAAAATTAGGGTTTCCCCCTTTCAAAAATAATAATATTATTTTTCCTTATTTTCTAGGGTTATTTTATTTTATTTTTCTCATACCTTAAACAAATACAAAACATATTTTTACATAAAATACATTTGCATTGCATTTTAATACTTGCATATTTATTTAATGCACAATATTCAATTGGGTTGTAATAGTATTTTTAGGGTTTATTTTGTGCAATATCCCCATTCAAAAACTTGTATCCCCCCTCCCATAATAATTGTTGTAATAGCTTAGTTTACATTTACGCAATTTGTCACATTTATACTATGTTTAGTAAACTAGGGTTTGCATGACAAGACCAAAAACAAACAAATAGAAAAGACCTAATCCAAGTGTTTCCAGTGATTTCTGGTAAACAACCGCTAGTCTTCCAAACTATCGAATAAACTTACTGACTGTTATTCAATTTCTCTGGTAACTCACAGGATCGACTAGATTGATCCTAGGATTCCTTGGTCATTAGGGTAACTCTCATGATCGAACAGATATTCATGGTTGGTATTTGAGTGTTGTGTAGGTGTTTGACTTATTTCGATTTCTCTCTTAAAGATCTAAAGGTGTAATCAAAATATATGTGCGAAACTAACTTGCATGAATAAATGTTAATTGTAAAGACATGTAAAATTGCATAAAAAGCAAGTAAATGGCTTGGAATTATAAAAACAGTTAATGTAAAAGATGCTCTGGAATGTAAAAGATTCGAAATATGAAGAAAGCGTTTAATGCAAGAAATCTGTAAAATGACTTTAAGTAAAAATAGGCGTTCGAAAGATAAAACTTGAAGATAAAGGCATGAAAAGTATGACAGTTTTCTGAAATGTAAAAGTGTTTGAAATGTAAAGAAAGCATTAAAATGTAAGGCTTCAATGAAAAGATTTCGAATAAAAAGACTTTAAATGAGAAAACTTGTAAATGGTATTTGGCAGAAAGATAAAGGAAAGTGCTGGAAATGATAAAAGGTTTTCATTAAATCATAAACATGTGGTGATATCATACGTACATTGCTCTTGCATTCGTTTCCCTAGCCATGTGGTAATTTGAATGTTTACTGAGTATTTAGTACAATAGATATGACACACGAAATCCTAATACTAAGACTTCTATTTATACTACTTCGACCATAACGGTCTTGCTATAAGATCATGCCACGTTCAGAACATGCAGAACAATGCCTCTCTCTTGTTTCCACGTGTCTCCAAATGCTTCAGCACATAAATTTCAAACTTCGAATGTCCCGCTTCCATTTGAATTTCAAATGTTTTGGTATTTCTCCGCTTCGAACGCACTTCTCAGACACAACCTTGTTGTCATTTCGAGACTTCTTTAGATATGTTCCCACAATTGCCACTCGAAGCTCCAAGCTTTGATATGCTTATTCGAAACACTGCTTCTGCTACTTCGAAACATGACGCTTTGTTTCATTTCGATCGAAACGTTCAACTTACTTGGCTTTTAATAATATTATCAAAATCTTCAGCCAACAAAATACCCCTTTAAAATATGTATTTCGATCTCTCTGAGAAATACCTATTTTAAACATCTACACAAGATTTTGATGCGACCTTCGAATCATCGTAACATTTAATGCATTTGACTCCAGTCACGTCAATCATAGCACTTTTTTGGATTCCTTAACCGCCTGGAGCCACTTCACAGTATGGTGCAGTTACAAACAATGATTATCTTTAATCACGCCTATTTCCCATGTTAACTTTACGCCACCTCTTCATCAAACCAACCCATGATTTCCACGTATCACACCCTTATTCAGTGGATGCTTAAACTTCCACATTATAAAACATCATCAACTTAGTCTTTTTCTTTTCTTTCCACATTCTGAATCTTTTATCCTTCTTCTCTCGCCAAAAAACCCTAAGCTTTCAACATCCTTCAAAAATGTCTTCTTCTACTTCATCCCAACTTAAAAAGGTTTCCAAGAAGAAAGGAAAGACCGCATGAACTTCAATGGAAAGTAAGGTTATTACTCACCAAGGTCAATCCGTTCTTGCTCCTCAGATGATCTCAAAGGAAAAAGAAATGCTTTATGCATCACAGGTACTCATTCCTACCACCGTTGCTGGTAAGAGGTTAGCTTTAATGGGCCCTCTTACGGTTTTTGAAATTTTAAAAGATACCAGGACAATTTTCCCAGTTTGATATAGTTTCAAACCCTTGTTTAACAAAATGGACGCCCCTAAGGCAATAGAATCTTCTGGCTCAAACACCATAGAAAATCCAATTGTTCCTCCTAAGGACCCTTTTGTATTAGACTATGTAAAAAGTAATTTTAAACCGTTTCGATCTTGCCCCACCTCCGACGCTGCTTACCAAAACTGGTTCAAAAAGGTAGAAGCTAAGAAATCCCAGCAATGGGAAGAATTAGGTATCTACAACCTGATTAAGCTGTCGAAGCCTGGTTTCACTTACAGCCACCCTTTGTTATTCGCGTCCCTCTATTTCTGGGACAGTACCTATAATACTTTCCATCTCCCTGGTGGAATGATTACCCCTACCTTCTTCGACATAGCGGCCATCACTGGGCTATCGCCAGTAGGAGAAACATATATACCTGACAACGAAGAACATTCAAGTATAATCGACTTCGAAGTCAAGATAGCAAGTTTTTCTAAGTTTATCAATCACTACCATGCTGAGGGAGACATTGTGTCTGATGTAGAACACATTGCTTTCCTAACCCTATGGCTGTCAAGATACATCTTCTGCAGTAGATCCCTACAGGTAGCCAGTAGGTTTATTCCTCTAGCTAGGGATTTGCATGAAAATCGAAGAGTGTGCTTAAGTGAACTGCTCTTAGTTGACCTTTATGAAAGCCTAAGGTCAGCTGTTTCGAGCCTAAAATCTCATACCTCCAAAAATATCCTGTTGGCTGGCCCTTTTTGGTTACTTCAGCTATGGCTAAATGCCATGTTCGAACCCTCCTTGTCAACTGCCAACACCATTGATGAACAAGACCCTGAGATAACTGATAGGATAGTCGAAGGCACTAGGCTGCGAAGATTAACTCCAAATGACGATAAAGATGACTTCAAAGTCATATTCTCGAAGTACATCATGATATTCTCCAAAAGGAATAAGTTCGAAGAGAGCATGGCGCCTTTTGCTTCGAGGGCTCATGGACCTTCCTGGTTCACCATGGCTCTCTCAGAAGCTATCAAGAGCAAGGAGATTCAGGATGTGTGGAGAGCCTTTTTGATGCCTAGACTCATTTCTTCAAGAATAACTCCTGCCAAGAATCAGATTTTTCTTTTCGCTTACCAGCCAAATTTTGTTTCGAGGCAGTTTGGCTTATGCCAACTAATTCCTGAACCCTTATTTCAAACTGAGAGTGCCATTACCTCTGGGCGAACTTTCAAGGCACGGGAAGCTAAAATACAGCAAGAACAATACCAAGGCTTTGCCAGTTTGAGCTAATAACTTTCGAACCTACTCATCTCACAGCTAAGGGGTTTCTGGAATGGTGGACCAAGTTTTATCAAACTTATATGTTCGATACACTTACAATTCAACAGAAACAAATTGATGCCTTCGATGTGCAGGTACCAGCAAAGAAAGGTATGTTTACTCATGCCAAAGAGATTAAAGCTTTTAAAAATTATTTTGAAACTACTTATGACCCCACGCGCTTGGAATCCACTGTGCATCAAGCGGCTGAGACCTTGAAGGAAAAATTCAAACAAAAAGTTTCTAAGTTAAAACTTCCTTCAGGGTTGTCACCTGAGGATAGGTATAGGTTGGCATTCGAAATGCATCCACCTAAATTTCCTAGATTACCTACCTCAGAACTGGCTCTGGCTTGGTTTCCCCCATATCCTTGGTGGTTCACTTGCAAAGAGATGTTCAAACATCTTCAAAGGAAACCAAAGCCATCTGAGACTGTGACATGGGCTCGACACTGGCTTCATGATTTCCCAGGACACCTTCGATACGACCTTTCTGCCATGTCAATTAAATCTGATCAAGGCACAGGTGCGAATGCTTGGGAAAATCCCAAACGTTTTTTATTTTCCATATCTTTAACCTTTGCTTTAATTGTTTCAATTTTCAGCCATCAGGATAAAGACAGCCGCCTCAAAGTCGAAAGAAGGGAGCGCCTCTCAAGCCTCTATCGAAACTACTGACAAAGTGACTCCACCCGAAACAACAACCATTGCTGCAACCACAACAATAACAACAATACCAACAACAACCAGTGTTCCAAATCCAACGGTAATCACTTAGCCTTGATGTTTCGAATTCACTCATGTTTTATGTTTGCATCTAACTCTTTGTTTAAATCTTTTCAGACCAACAAACTTCCTCCTACTACTCCCAAGAAGCAGAAATCAAACACCACTGGGGAAGACCCCAAGGCTGGAGGAAACTTACCAACTGCTTCGAAGAAGAAGCAAAAGAAGGACATTTCGAAAAGTACCATTCCAACTAGTGTCTCTGGACTCGATCCCAGGGATGCTGCTCCCTCACCCAAATCCAAAATTCCACCTTCGACCTCCAACGTAATGTTGGAACGCATATCTAGTAACCTCTCCTCCGAGAGTCCACAGGTAAATTGAACTTTAAATCTCTTTGAGAATAACAATTGCTTATTACCTTGGTGCATGTTTTTAACATTCTTTTGCTCCTTGCAGAACATCTTGAATCCAACTTCCACTACTTCGAACTCACCATCCAAAGCTGCTGCTCCACTCAACTCCTCTCCTCAAGGAGATTCCAGCAACCTTGTACAGAACAAAGGTTCGTCCAATATGGCGATTCTGGCTGGAACTTCTGAACAGCAGGATGATCAAGGCACCTCCATTCCTCTGAAAGAGACAAACGAAACACCACTTCAAATATCTGCAGAAGATTTGCAAAGAGCTTCTCTTCAAAAGTCCCCTCTTGAAACCCTTCAAGAGGATCCAAAGGACACTCAAACTGAAGGAGAGAAAGCTGATTCTGGCCAAAGAGACGAAGAATCTGCAGACGAAGAGTCTGAGGAGGAGGATGCTAATGATGGTTCGACTGCTGGGACGGAGTCCAATGCAAATAGCAGCGAAAAGGAAGACATCGAAGTGGTGGACTTGGATGATGATGAAGAAGATCACAAGCACGAAACGAACGAAGGGGATGGTGATGCAACCAACAAACCCATGGAGGTTGAAATGGACGTGACTCCCCTACGTGTGGAACTTCCTCAATCCTCTTTGTCTCGAATGACTGACGAGGAGCTTGCACTCCTGAGACGAAATGACCCTATTGGGTACATGAAGGAAAAGCTGGCTCAAAGGGACATCCCACTTGCTAGGGCTGGCACAAGTTCGATCAGCTATCCTCTTCCCACAGATGAAAGAATTGTACTTCTTAATAAGATTAGGAAAACAATTCTCAATGTGGATATATTCGAAGTGCTCAAACAAGATAGCACTGCTTGCTATACTATGAAGGAGTTGCTTACAAAGGTCAATCTTGCTACCTGCTCCTTGCCAGTTAGTACTCTCTTGTTCGATCTTCAGGCTTTGCTGGACAACGTAACTGGTTACCTTCTCTAAGATGAATCTGCTGCCAAGAAGGTTCAAGACAAACGCATTGCAATGGATGCTGCTTATGAACAAGCTTCGAAACTCTCTCAAGAAGCTGAGGATCAAGCTATGCATCTAAAGCAGGCGAAAACTGATTATGAGGCTCGAGCTGAGTCCATACTTCTTTGGGAAAGGCAGATTCTGGAACTTCAACAGAAGGTTAAGGAGGCTAAAGAACAACAAATGGCCTTCGAAACCAATACTGCTGGTAACCAATTCGAAGAGCTTCTCAACCAGGGGCTTGCAGAAATGGAAACTGCATAACAACTTAAAGGAGAAGTGGCAACCTTGGAAGGAGCCATGCGTTTCGCTCAGCAGATACTTGAATCATTTCGAAGCACTTTCAACAGACTGAAAAATAATTCTTATTTCTAAATTTCAATGTTTATTTGACTACAATTTGGTTTCTTATATGTAATATTCGAACAACGCCATTTTGGCATCTTATCTTGCCATTTTGGCCTTTTTATAATATCTTGGTTACGTTGTTACTATTCGAATCTCCTGCAGGCGTGGCTTATATTTCTTTAAATATTTCCCATTAACCTTTAGGATACGCTTATCATCCACCAGTTCTTCGATTTCATATGCATTGTTTGAGAATACTTTTAATATTCGAAAAGGTCCTTCCCAATGAGGTGACCATTTACCCAATGCTTTATTTTTCTTGTCCATGGGCAATATCACTTTCCAAACTAAGTCATTAATAATGAATACTTTTTTCTTCACCCTTTTGTTGTATGTTCTGGCCACTCTTTCTTGTCTCATCAAAATTTCCAATGCATGTAATCTAATTTCATCCAACTCAACTAATTCATTCATCATCATTTCCCAATATAATGCAGCTGGGATTTCGTTTTGTCTCTGAATTCGAACTGATTGTAGATGAATTTCCACTGGCAACACTGCATCATAACCAAATGTGAGTTGGAAAGGCGTAGTGTTAGTGGCTTCCTTAGGAGATGTTCTACAGGCCCATAATATTTGGTCCAAAGTTTTGTGCCAGTTTCTTGGCTTTTTACCAATATGTTTCTTGATTAATCCTATTATCACTTTATTGGCTGCTTCGACTTGACCGTTTGCTTGAGCATAATATGGCGTTGACGTTAGCAATCTAAACCCCATTTCTTGGGCAAATTCTTGCATCTTTCTACCAGTAAACACAGAGCCTTGGTCTGTGGATATGCTCTCTGGAAATCCGAACCTATAGATAATGTGCTTATGTATAAACTCAATAATAGCCTCTTGATCAACAACTATTAGTGGTATAGCTTCAATCCACTTGGTAAAATAATTTATTCCTACCAAGATATATTTCTGTCCTTTGGAAGAAGCAGGATTTATTTCTCCTATCAAATCCAATGCCCATCCTCTAAATGACCATGGTTTGATGATCGAATGCAACTCACTTGCAGGGGCATGTTGAATCCCTGCATGTTTCTGACATTCCTCACATCCTTTAGCAAAGTCTATGCAATCTTTGAGCATGTTAGGCCAATACAAGCCGTATCGAAATAACAGCCATTTCATTTTATGGCCTGCTTGATGTGCCCCACATGCCCCATTGTGGACTTCTGACAATGCTAAGTATGCCTCACTTTCTCCTAGGCATTTCAATAATACGCCCTCTTGGGTCTTTTTAAACAATTCGTTCCCCATGAGGAGATATGACAATGCTCTGTATTTTGTCTTTCTATCCACGTTCAGAGTTGGGTCTGCTAAATAACTCTTCAGTGGACTTCGTCAATCTGCATCTGACAAAGTATTTATGGCTAATATTTTGAATCCCTGTTTCATAGCATATCCCAATTTCATACTTTCCAGATCCGATGGTGTGAATCTAGTAGCCATAACTCTACCCCTTAACTCAACTAAATCCTTAAAGTTCCTGGTAGAAACTTTATAACCCAAAGCCAACTGTGCTAAGTCATTTGCTTCTTGGTTCTCTATTCTTGGTATGTGTTGAATATCCATGTATTCAAATTTCCTTAGTAGCCTATTGACTATGACGAAGTATATCATCAATTTTTCCTTTATGCACTTATATTCCTTTGTAATTTGTTTGACCACTAATTCCGAGTCTCCTTTAATTTCGACTCTAGTTGCCCCCAATTCCAACAAAGCTTCAAGTCCAACAATGAGCGCTTCATACTCAGCTTCGTTGTTCGAGCAACGAGGACCATCTAATTTATACTTGAATTTTGTTGGAATTCCTTCAAGAGAAATTAGAAGGACTCCAACACCACTTCCATTCCTGTGGGTTGAACCATCAAAGTACAATTTCCATGGTTGTATTTCGACGTAACTCATGACAGTCTGCTCAACCAAAGAATGGTCCACAATGAAGTCAGAAATCACTTGACCTTTCACAGCTTTTAAAGGCATGAAAGTCAAAGAATATTCTGTTAAGGCTAAAGCCCATTTACCAACTCTGCTATGCATTATTGGTTTTGAAAGCATGTGTTTAATGACATCGAAATGAGATGAAACATAAACATCAACAGGCTTTATATAATACTTGAGTTTCATACAAGAGAAATACAAACAGAGACATAGCTTTTCTAAATTGCTATATCTGGTCTCTGCATCATTTAGTACTCTACTTAAATAGTATATGGCTCTTTCGATACCATTGCTATCTTCTTGTGCTAACATACTATCTATACTAACTTCAGAGGCAGATATGTACAATCTCATGGGCTTCCCCCATGAAGGTGGAGACAAAATAGGAGGCTGAGAGAGGTATCTTTTTATCCTGTCAAATGCCTCCTAGTGGGCTTCGTTCCATTCGAAGGCTTGGCCTTGCTTTAGACGAAGTAACGGAGAGAAAGCTTGGGTTCTTCCACTCAGGTTCAAAATGAATCTTCTGAGGAAGTTAATTTTCCCTAGCAGAGATTGCAACTCCATTTTTGACGTAGGTGCTCTCGTCTCCATTATGGCTTTGGTTTTGTTCTGGTTGATTTCAATCCCTTTCTTGTGAACCACAAAACCAAGAAAATCTCCAGCCTGCACAAAAAATGCACATTTAAGGGGATTCATCTTTAAGCCATGTTTTCTCATTCGCTCGAATGATTGGCTCAAATGATGCAAATGTGTTTCTGCAGATATAGATTTGATGAGTATATCATCAATATACACCTGCATGAAGGTTTCAATGAAATCATGAAAAATCGAATTCATTGCCCTTTGATAAGTTGCCCCAGCGTTCTTTAAACCAAAAGGCATCACCACCCATTCGTAGGTGCCTAAGGCTCCTGGGCAACGAAATGCTGTCTTTGCAACATCTTCTTCAGCAATGAAAATCTGATTATACCCAAAGTATCCATCTAACATACTCAAGTATTCGAACCCTGCAGCAGAATCTACTAGCATTTCTGCCACAGGCATGGAATATTCATCTTTAGGGGTTGCAGTGTTTAAATCCCTAAAATCTATGCAAATTCTTAAAGAACCATTTTTCTTAATAACAGGTACTATGTTTGCTAACCATTCGACGTACCTTGTTGTTCTGATGAATTTGCAACGCAGCAACCTTTCGATCTCAGCTTTAATTTTTGTGAGAACCGCTGGTGCGAATCTTCTGGGAGTTTGTTTGATGGGCTTCTTGCCATCTTTGATTGGCAGTCTGTGTTCGACCAACTCCCTCTTTAAACCAGGCATTTCGTCATAATCCCATGCGAAGCAATCTTTGTTTTTCTTGAGGACTTCGATTACTTCCTTCTTGAGGCCTGGGCTAAGTTTTGCACTTATGTAGGTTATTCTTTTCGTTTTTTCATCCCCTAAGTTGACTTCTTCGAGTGGGTCTTATGCCAATATTTTGGCACCTGAATTTATGGGGTCCCTTTCGAAGCCTAAGGGTTCTTTATCGTAGATGGCATCCAACCTTTGATCCATCTCAAATTCTTTGAAGGGTGAGCATTTCGAGCCATCCCCACTTACTTCGTTCATCTTTACAGTTAATTTATTTATTTCAGCCTCTAAGACCGCTTTTGATTCGTTCTCAGCCATATAGGCCGAAATCCTTTCGAAAAAGGTGGACTCAGTCATGGATAAGGTTGTCGAAGTCCCAGCCTGCTGGCCGTTTTTGTATAGTGCTTTCGACTCCCTCTTCTTCACTAATTATTGTTCTATCCCAGTAAAGGCCATCATGGCGAAGGGTCATGTAGTAGTGGGCGTTTCTGGTTTCGTTAATCTCATCATTTGGAACACACAGAGCAATCTTTGCCAGATTTTTATCATAATCCCTCTTGTCAACTAAATTGACTGTTGACATAAAGTAACTCTGGTCTACTTCGATGTTTTCCACGATTCCATCATCTCTCCACAGAACTAGTCGCTGATGCATTGACGAAGGAACTGCTCCCACGCCATGGATCCACTCCCTTCCCAGCAATAAGTTATAGTTGGCCTTGGCTTCGATCACCATAAACATGGTGGGCCTACAGCTTGAGCCTATTGTCAATTCCAACTGGACCACTCCCATTGTTTTGCCCACTTTTCCCTCATAATTGGACAGAACCATATTATGGGGCTTGATGTCTCCTTCGCGGATCTCTAGTCTTTTCAGCATGAAGTGGGGTATCAAATTGACTACAGCACCCCCATCCACTAGAACCTTGTTCACACCATGGGCACCAACTTTTGCCCGAATAAATAGTGGCTTAAGATGGTTCTTCATAGCAGGTTCTGGACGTTCGAAGAATGCATTTTGCTCCTCAACAGCCCCATTGTCCATCACACAGTAGCACACAGGCTTATGCTTCATCAAATCTATGGTATCTTCTTCCTCATATTCATCAATTTCGGTTTCCTGCCCAAATTCACAGGGAAGCACAGATACCACGTTACAGTTTATGTTGAATGAAGACTCCCCCTCTGATTCGAAGTTATCTGTTATCATATCTTCGTCTTCTTCTGGGCCTGGAGTGTATTCCTTTGGTTCATCCCGTTTTATTTCAGAGAAAAGCCTCCTATTAACTGGAGGTTTGTCTTCAGTTTGATTTTTTGGTTTGTTGGTGCTAGATTCACCTTGGTTCTTTGTTGAAGTGACCCCTTTGTTTGCCACAGCTTCCCTCTCAGCCTTTCGAATCCTTTGTTGCCTGCGCCACTGGGATCTTGACATGGGGTTCCTTCCTTTGTAATTTTCTAATCTTACCTCTTCCCTTTTTGCTATGTTGAATTGCCTTCTGTACGTCATAGCATGGCGTGCATTTCGTTCGGTGTTTCTCCATCTGTCTTTGCCTTTGTCATTTCTGACTTGCAACCATCTGTCGGTTGGCACTTCAGCAGGGAGTTTAAAAGTCACTCTTCGAGCAGCCTTGGGGTGAGGGCTATCAGGCCTTCGTTGTTTGTGTCTGCTGTTGAAACGTGGGCCCATCTGGACAGTTTCTTGATGGTTCCAGCAAGGGGCGAAGGGAATCGTTTCGAAGGCTCTGGCCATGCTTTGGTCATACACAGCAGAACACCTTGGGCAAATCAAGCACTTGGTTGCCCCTTTGTAGCAGCGAAACACAAATTCCAGCAAACTTTCTCCAGCCTTAGGATAACACCTGAACAGCTGGTTATCCTGGCGCCAATTGTTGCCAGTTCGAGTCCTCTGTACCCTCTCGAAATTCGCAGCGATTCTCTGATTGCAGAGGATGCTGCACCTTGGGCACAATATCATGCATGTATCTCCTTTGTGGCATGTCATGAGGTAATCCTTGAGACTAGCATCTCCAGCGTGATTATCCTCCATTCTATACTTCTCTTTTTCTAAGTATTTTTCTACTTCCTCCATCTCAGAGCGAGGCCTCTCCATATCCACCATATTTATCTCAACATCTTCCCCCTTAGCTTCATCATCTCCCCATCCTGTGGGCTTTATATCCTCAGTGTGAACCTTCGAACTCTCTGGGGCAGAATATTTGACCAAATAGTCAAATTTTCCACTGGGTTCCCCTAGAGTGTCCCATATTTCCTTCTGAGGGGAAGTTGGCTCCGTGATTTGGACTTTCTCCAATTCCAGCCTCAGGCCTTCAGTGACCTGTGTTAGTTCTTGGTTTTGATTTTCCTGGCCTTCAGTAGCCTGGGTTTCTTTTGTAACAGCTACAGGTGCTGCTTCAATCGAAGTCTCTGGTATCTTCTGGATGTCTTCAGTGACCTCCTTATCGACTTCGACCATCACCCAGTTTTCAGTTTCAGTACCTTTCTCTCCTGTTAGGACATCGCTTTGGCCAGCTTCCACCATGTTAATCTCTCCAATGCATGCAGGATCTTCGTCCACTTTCATCTTTGCCTTATCAGCAAACTTTAGTCTGCCATCTTTGATTGCATTTTGAATTAGGTCCCTGAAAAGAAAACATTGTGAGGTTTTGTGGCCTAGGAAACTATGATATTTTCAAAATCCTCTCTTCTTTCTCTGATCTAAAGGAGGTATTTTGACATTTGATGGCACAATGAGTTGGCCATCTTTGACAAGTAAATCAAAAATCTCGTCACATTTAGTGACATCGAAGGTATAAACCTTCCTTGGGAATTTGTCACTTTTCTCATTTTCAACAATCTCTTTCCCTTTTGTGGGAACCAATAATTTGTAGGAGTAAGGTGGAGCCTGTTTTAATTCAGCGAGGTCGATTTCGACCTCTTCGAATTCGAATTCAGGATATTCTTCCACTTCCTCAGTTCCAACATAGGAGATCCTTTCTTTCTTGCTATTCTTAAAGACTCTGGCCTTTTCAGCCTTTAGCCTTTCGACCTGTCGAACCCTATCGGCTAACTGAGCCATGTCCCTCAAATATTGAGTGTCTAGTTTCTTTCGAATAGAGTAATCCAAACCACCAGCGGCCATTTCGACTAACTCATGTTCAGGCACTACTGTGTAACATCTGGATTTCAAAAGCCTAAATCTATTCAGATAATCATTGTTGCACCCCAAAATTTGCCCTCCCATATTCTCCAAGAAATTGCCAAGCCAAGTCACAAAATTCCCCAAGGGTTGCACAGTGCAAAGGTCTCCTATACAGTCAAAACTAGGGTTTATGTTATGATCAAAGAAATGAAGTTTTCAAAGGCCCAATCAAGTCTCACATGCTTACAAAGATGGTCAAGCATCCTCATATCAAGTTTCAAGGCATTCAGCTCAAAATTGCACAGTCAAAACCCTAAATTGCACTACAGTCAACTGTAGGGGCAAAATGGTCATTTGACAGTCAAAAGTTCAAATTTTTGGTCAACATATCATTTTGAAGCCACAAACATCATTTGATCAATGCTTAATCATGATTCTCAAAATTTGGCTCAGAAATCATCAAAGATGCAAAAGTTACTATATTTGGACAGCTGAAAAAGTCAACTGAAATTGACCAGGGCATAACTTTCACATGGATTATCAGAAAAATTCCATCCAAAGCTCATTTTGAATAGAAAGACATTTCCTACAACTCATCTTCATACTTCAAGTCCAAGAAATGCTCACACAAAAAGTTATCAATTTCAACATTATAGGTCATTTTCAAAAGTCAACAAAAAGGGACTTTAAGTCAAAGACCATAACTTGAGATTGGTAAATCAAAATGACATGGGACCAAAGACATTGGTTAGAGGACTCAAAGACCTTTCCAAAATGTCCAAGAACATGAGAAAAGCTTAAAAATTGAGCAAGTTATGCCTTGTGGAAGTTGGGAAATTTTTGGATATTTTGAAAAGTCAACTTTGATCCAAATGACCTAAAATTGCAAATGGGCCCATTTTTCTTCCATGATTCATCATTCTAAGCATATGCACGACCACTTGGCCCAAAGGGAAGTATTTTCTCATTTTTTATTTGTTTATTTGAATTTTTATTTATATTAATTCAATTAAATCAATTAAATATGTGAAAAATATCTAAATGAACCAAACAAATCTTTTTGTACACATTTCAGCTTCAATATTTCGTGCACATCCCAACATGGAAAGATTTGGTTTAATTTGAGCATGATTGAACAAAGAACACATGAAAAAAAGATATGGAAGATCCTTAAGAAATCAAATATTGAAAACCATTATTGCCATGGATTTGATTGAAATTTCTTAACCTAATTGCTTCACTACAAATGCCTGAAGAGAACCCTAATGCCCAAAGACTAAAAACTGCGCAGCAATTCCCCTACCAAACTTGAAATTTTCTCCATAAAACTCAAAACTGAAAACCACCCTAGAGGTGAATTAGAGGCATAATTCATAGTCCATTAGCTTCCTTGAAGGCTCCTGAATACGTTCCAATCAAGCACAGCCACTAAAACCTCAAGAATTGGTATACTAAACTGAAACTGTACAGCATGAAACTCACGATCGTATTTTCCATTCTAGGCATTCTCATGACATTCTAATTGTGGATTTATATTCATTGTAATGTTTTAAAGCTAACCATGATGTTTAATTTGATTATCATGCTGTATATCCAATTGTACCATGCGCGATTTCTAGGGTTTACAGGTTTGCAAATTTAGGGCTTTTGAAACGGAGTAAAATCAGGATTCCAGACCACCACCATTCAATTGAGCAAGCCTGGACGAAGAGATCCCAACCCTCGCGCTGAATTTATGTTTAGAGATGAGCTAATCGCTATTTTCTCAAAACGTCCCTAAAACCACGCTTAAGAAACCGTTGCCATACGTTCATGTTTCAGAAAAAGTGAAGAAGACGAACTCGTGGCCGGCGTTGATTGGAGGATTTGAATTTCGCGCGTTTTATCCCACTAATGCGTTATTTTCTTTTATTATATTTGCTGCTTATTCATTTAACAAAAGCGTTTCATGGCTCAGCTGGCAGGCGTTGATAGCGTTCACATCCAAGACCTGGGTTCGAACCCCAGGCCTGTGTAAATTTCAATATTATTTTTCACTAATAACTCCCATGCAGCGCTTATGATAAGGACCATGATGCACTCTCTTAATCCAAGTGTCCACGCGTCCTGGGACTTCAAACCAAAGGCTGAGATTGGAAACACACGCTAAGCCCAGGTCAACGCGCTGGCACACAAACTGAAAAGGTCAGATGGACCAAAGCTTAATGGGCCAGCATTCTAAGGCCTATACCTCACAATTGGGACTGAAACCCCCTGGTTTGCAATTTCATTACATTTTATTTTTTTTCAATTTATTGTTTTATTTCTGCTTTATTGTTTTAATCAAATTAATTAATTTTCTTTTTACAAAATATAAAAACATCATAAAAACTCAGAAAAAGATAAAAAATATAATGATTATTTATTTTGATATTTTCTTGTAAATAAATTAACATGTAATGAATTTAGTTTTAATTAGGATTTTTGCAATTTTAATTCTTCTCATAATAAATATAAAAAAGGTAGAATTAGGTTTAATTGACAATTTTCATTCCTTTTAATTTTTCTTACCATAATATTATTTATTTTCATAACTAAGTTTGCATGTAAAAATTAGGGTTAATTTAGTTTAAATTTAATATTTTCTTAAAAAACTTAAAAATAATTAGACTTAGGTTTAGCTTTTTATTTTAATTTTAATTAATTCCTTTTTCTATTAAGCCTTAAAATACTAAAAACACCAAAAAATAAGTTTCTTTTCTTTTAAATTTTAATTTTAATTCTTTATTAACTTTAAATTTTGTAAAAGGGTCCAACGCCCATGTTTTTAATTCTCCTATTTCGCATATTTATTTTATCGCTTAAATAATTATGTATCTCTCCCGAAGCGTTGTAACAATTACTTCTCGCACTTTTTTTATTTATTTACTTTGCTTAATTTATTTTCCGTCAAATCGGGTCCTGGTTAATTTTGGCGATGTGGACCCGCGCCATTTGTAATAGCCTTAGATTTACTTTCCCGCAAATATTAACTGTTAACAAAAAGCATGAAAGAATGTATGGCCTTAAATAAAATCAAGCGTAGATCACCAATAACCTGACAAGACAAAAATAAATGAATCTGACACACAAATCACACACCACCCCTAGGGTACGCCTCACTGTTGCCTTGCCTCGAAAGGTGATCGTCGAGTAGAGAATGTCTTAGTAAGTCCTCATGATCCGGGAACCGGGCATGAGGGTAGCTTCTAAGGTGTCTTCCTATTGCTCTGGTGATCACCATGTCCCGAACCTCGAATTGACCCGAACACCTCCAACGGTGGTGCTACCTACCTCTCAATGGTGGGATGGCACTACTTTAAAGGACATTTACACAGACGAATTCCTTAGGGTAGGTAGGTTCTCGTAGATACTTGCTCTAAATTCAAAACAAATTCAAAAAATACTTTTCACACCAACACATTTTCAAAAGCTTTCGAAAGCAATTTTTCAAACACTCTTGAGGACCGATACAAGAGTCGAACTGGAATTTTCAAAGAAACTTTTTTTAAACCCACAGTTGAAAAGCAAACAAACCATTTTGAAAACACAAATGAGCAAGTATCTAAGAGCCCATGGATAACCATGGATAGAAAGGGTGCTAACACCTTCCCTTTCTATAAATCTACCTCCCGAACCGAGAGCAATCTCTATAAGGAATTTTTCTGTGCTTTTGTCCTTTCCATTTGGAGAAAATAAAAGACGGTGGCGACTCTTGCTTCCGCGATATTTCGCGAACCAGCGTTAAACAGTCAGTTCCAGATCCACCGATCACAGAACTGGCGACTCTGCTGGGGACACAAACTTAAAGTGAGGTGTACCTTAGGGATAGTTCATAACTGTGTTTTCAATTGCTTTCTTTGCTTGCTTTATTATTGTGGGACTGTCTTGGGAGTTCTATAGATCCTAACCCGGATCTGGGGATACCTTTCTTAGAAAGTAGCAACAAGGCTGTGAGGGAACTGTGCGGGGTATACCGACATGGTAAACAGTCTGCTACGTTGATGTGGCACTTTGGTGTGTACCGGTAACCCTTGAGTTCAGTCAAGGAGAGTACGGGGCCTCCGCATGGTGTCGTGAAGCATCAACAGACCTTAGGAACCTTAATTGAACTATCTTGGCCTCTTTAGGGTAGTGAGATAACTGACTTTGGTGCAGTCCGAGGTTGGTTGATACTCGATACTACGCTCAATTGAGGGTTGCTTTCCTGGAATATTTCGGTCGCCAGTTCAGTGGCTAAATCAAAACGATGAACAATGAAAGCAATCCCGTGATATTGGGACCCTTAGAACCCGGTTACTTCTAATAGGACAGGTTGAGCCCACCAACTTCAAGAGGGTACTACCCAGACCCCATGCTGGCTTAAACCCTAAGGGTTTCTCTTGTGTGACTTGTGTGCCTTTGTACTTGCCTACTTGCATGCTCGTTAGCTGACACATGAACTACTTGCAGGTTTTGTTTATAGTCCTCAACTAGGACTCATAACAGGGTTTACTAGATATCTTGCAGGTTTTGTTTATAGTCCTTAATTAGGACTCATAACAAAGTTTACCGAATGTCTTGCAGGTTTTGTTCATAGTCCTTAATTGGGACTTATAACAGGGTGTACTAACTACTTGCAGGTTCTGTTTATAGTCCTTAATTGGGACTCATGACAGGTTTTACTTAGGTTTCTTGCAGGTTTCGTTCATAGTCCTTAATTGGGACTCATAACAATGTATACTGAATTTCTTGCAGGGTTTGTTTATAGTCCTTAATTGGGACTCATAACATGGTTTACCTACATCACCCCATGCATAGCATGACATCATACCATGGCATACATCCTAACCCATTTCAAGGATCTCAAGGGCTTGTGATGCAGGTCATGATGAATCAAACATCTAGCAAGGGGCAAAGAGGATTTATTTTCCTCTAGCCAAGGTCGTCAAGGGCTATGACCCACCGGATATGGTGAGCCTTTGACCCTTGAAGGGGGATTTCCTGCAATAGGAAGTTTCTTCAATCAAGTTACCGGTTTTCAACTCTAACAAGTTTCTCTGTTTACCCTGCGAGGTCCTTGAAATCATTGCATGCATGTCATACATCTCATTGCATTGTAGGTGTCCCTTTGACAGGTTGCTTACCCTTCTTCGCTGTTTATTTCAGCCGATCGTCATGAATCCTGAATCATCAGCTGAGCAGTCCATCAAGGCCCTCCAGGCTCAGAACGCCCAGTTTCAAGGGTTGATCATGAACTTGACCCAGGGGCAACAAGATCTGAAGGCTCTGCTCTTGAAGAAAGAAAAGAAGAAGAAGAGGACTGTTTTGTTCAGCCCTAGACGCAGATCTGGGAATGCACCGCAGATTGAAACTGAGAGGACAACTCCATCTGTGAGGGAAGGTAGTAATCAGGGGGAAAGGGTTCCTAGTCCAGTGGTCTCCGACAACGAGACAGATTTCAACGACGAACAATACCCTCCTGCCGAAGACAAGTACAAACAGTTGGAGGATAGGCTGAATGCTATGGAGATCCAACAGGTACCTGGGCTGGATTTTGGAGATCTGGGTTTGTCAACTGGTGTGATTATTCCTCGGAAGTTCAAAGCACCATCCTTTACCAAGTATGACGGGGCATCTTGCCCCAAGCTGCATCTAAAGTCCTATGTTCGGAAAATTCAGCCGTACTCTGCGGACAAGAACTTATGGATCCACTTCTTCCAGGAGAGTCTTTTAGGGACTCATCTCGAATGGTTCTATCAGCTGGATGGGACCAAGGTTCGTAACTGGGAGGAGTTGGCTACTGCTTTCTACAAGCAGTATCAATATAATGCCGACCTTGCTCCTACGCGTACCCAACTCCAGGGTATGTCGTTAGGATCAAGTGAAGGTTTTAAAGAATATGCGCAGAAATGGAGGGATCTTGCTGGAAGAGTACAACCACCTCTGACTGATCGGGAACTTGTCGATATGTTCTTGGGGACCCTGTCTGGTCCGTTCTACAACCACCTAATTGGGAATTCGTCTGCTGGGTTCACTGATTTGATCTTGACTGGAGAGAGGATAGAAGCTGGCATCCGGTCTGGGAAAATTCAAGAGGCTGCACCTTCTGATAAAAAGCCTCATCATGGAAAGAAAGAATCCAATGCTGTGCACGGTAAAAAGAGCCGTCAAGAGGTAGGGGCAATCCAGATCTCCAATTCTGGACCTGCTCAACAAGGACAGGGGCAGCAGCGCAAGGAGAAACGACAGTATACCAAACTCAACATGTCGCTGGATCAAGCACTACAACAAATGTTGAAGGCAGGGCTGATCACCTTAAGGGCTCCCCTTCGGAATCCGAACACTTCGGCTCCTAACTATCATCCCAACGATAGGTGCGCATATCATTCTGATAGCCCGGGGCATACTACGGACAACTGTTGGCCTCTCAAGAACAAAATTCAAGACATGATTGACGCCGGGGAGATTCAGTTTGAAGTGCCTGAGACTCCGAACATAATCAGTGCTCCGTTACCCAATCGTTGAAGACCTTTTGTTTATTTGAATTTCTGAGTTGTGTTTTTCTTTGCTTATATAAACAATTAATGTCATAGCAAACTCTTTTATTCTATTAATGCATCGCATATGTCTGTTTTGGGAATTAATACAATTGTTTTCATTATATTCAAAATTCTTTTCATATTTTTTCTGATGATCAACTCTTGGTTAATAATTCCGAGCCTCTTGAGGGAGGATGACGAAAACGATACCGAATCTACAGTATGCTTTTGAACAGACCCCGCTGATGAGGTACAGGCATTGTTTCAATCCCTAAACACTGGAGTTATAAGGATGATAATCCCTCGTCAACCCCTCTGAGCCAAAGAAGTAGGAGTTTTTCTTTTCGAAATTTAAAACCCTTAATCATAACCTGGGGCAGGGTAGTCTCTCAGTTGATCCAAGTGCATAACGAATGGCACCAAATGAGTCTTTCCAAAAACAAAAGACAGTGATGGTTCAGAACAATCATAAGGACAGGCAATCATTATCAAAAACAAAATCATCAATAAAAGCCCAAAAAGTCAAAACCTATAAAAGGGACTTACGAAACTGGGGCATCCCGCTGACTGTAATTCCAAAAAGAAACAGTTCAGGCAAAAAAAAAGGGATAACAAAAAAGAAAGAGGTCCTACAAACCCTCAACAAAAAAATGACTGCCTATTCAAATGAAATCATCAACATCTGAACCATTATTGGAACATCAAAGCAAAGACTCAAGCAAAGGTCTAACGTATGATCAACTGAGATTAGGTTTGGAGAACACCACGAAGAGCGGGTGGGTACAAATAATTTGAGCCTTTATCCTTTGTTTCTTAAACCGTGAACCAGGCCACGTTATAACCCTCAAAAGTCCTAGCTGAAGCATGGGTTAGCTCGAAAGCATACTGTCACGAAAGGTATCCTGACTCCTTAAGGCCTACGGTAAATACGGAGTTGACATCACGTTTTACAAACAATCATTTGTTTTATGAAAAAGAATGCATTTTCAAAATCCTTGAGACAGACATAAGCTTTGCATTTTTAACATAACTTTGTTTGCATATGACTTTTTGTTTGAACAGCCTAGCAATTCGCATGACGAAAGTCTAAGAGTATCTCCAATCAAGGGGCACGGCATGATCATGGTCTACCATCTGGGACAGTTAAGTCAAGATCCAGAGGATCTCTCAAAAAGCCAAAAAATCCTGGGGCAAATCTCTGCCTGAGTCACTTGGGGAACTCCAGCAACGAATCTTGCACGATCAGACACCTTCTGGTAATATGACAACACAAGCAGCCAGGGGCACCTACCTGCATTCTAAATGCGTGGACATAGTCGGAAAATACTACGCAAAATCAAAGACCCGCTAGGCTGACATACCTAGGCAAAAATAAGGGCTTCCCGGCAAACCAAAAGGGTTCGGGCAAAATGAAGGGATGAAATGAAAAAATTTGTACACCCGGCAAGTCGAAAACCTGAAAAGGCGGCTTGGGCAAAAATGGGTATCCCGGTGGACTGAAAACCCGAAAGGGCGGTCCAGGCAAAAGTTAGGGATCAAAGCGTACGACTACGTCCTGTCATCTTGTCACCTGCCTACCAGAAGAAGGTTTGACCCTCAACAATTATCAGCATCCCACAGGTGCCTTCTCCCAAAGAAACAGGGGCAATAAAGAGTGGTCTAAGCAATCTGATTGTTCTGTCCTCCAGGGTATCAAGGTAGGTTCCGTTGAAGAACATAACCAATACAGTTCAATACTTCCCCAGGAGAGTCTAATCTAGTTCCCCAGGAAAGTTGGAATTTATCTCCCCAAGCAGTAAGCTTATCCCCAGTGGATTCTGGAAGCTTATCCTCGCAGAGCACGAACACGTCTCCCGACTTTATTCAAAGAGTTATTTCCTTAACAGGATATAACTGGGTTATCCTCAGCCAAAAGCCACAGAAAGAGCGTCCTCGACAAAGTCTTCCTACCCCAGCGAAGTCTATCAATACTTCCAACATAACAACGGTATCCCCAGCAAGTTATCAACTTCAGCAAGGCATCCCTATCCCCACAGAGTATTGCTTCTCAGCATGGTCGCTAGAGTATCTTTTCTCCCCGCAGAATCTTCCATTTGCCAAGTTTATTCCGCAACGGAGTCATCTTCTCCTACCGGTATACTTGCAACTATCATCCCCAGCGGAAGCAAAAGCTATTCTTCAACATTAGCCCAGGATACGACTTCCCGGCACCCGTCAAGGATTCACTTTCCTAGACAAAATACATTCATAAACAATCACATCTTCATACATTATAGCATGCATATGCATCATACTACACGCAACTCATTGATATTGAAGACATACAGTTCATGCATCACGATTTTGCATACGATTATGTTTTGCCTTTTCAGGAAAAAGATCAATACAAAAATGACTACTATCAACTATCGCAATTCTTTCTAGATATAGTTTCAGATATGATCCAGAGATGGTGACGTTCTGACGCTGCTTCCAGACTTCCTTCTAGATATAGTTTCAGATATGATCCAGATATGGTGACGTTCTGATGCTGCTTCCAGACTTCCTTCTAGATATAGTTTCAGATATGATCCAGAGATGGTGACGTTCTGATGCTGCTTCCAGATATCCTTCTAGATATAGTTTCAGATATGACCCAGAGATGGTGACATTCTGATACTGCGTCCAGACTTCCTTCTAGATATAGTTTCAGATATGATCCAGAGATGGTGACGTTCTGATGCTGCTTCCAGAGTTCCTCCTAGATATAGTTTCGGATATGACCCAAATATGGTGACGTTCTGATGCTGCTTCCAGATATCCTTCTAGATATAGTTTCAGATATGACCCAGAGATGGCGACGTTCTGATGCTGCTTCCAGACTTCCTTCTAGATATAGTTTCAGATATGATCCAGATATGGTGACGTTCTGATGCTGCTTCCAGATTTCCTTCTAGATATAGTTTCGGATATGATCCAGATATGGTGACGTTCTGATGCTGCTTCCAGATTTCCTTCTAGATATAGTTTCGGATATGATCCAGATATGGTGACGTTCTGATGCTGCTTCCAGATTTCCTTCTAGATATAGTTTCGGATATGATCCAGAGATGGTGACGTTCTGATGCTGCTTCCAGATTTCCTTCTAGATATAGTTTCAGATATGACCCAGAGATGGCGACGTTCTGATGCTGCTTCCAGATTTTCTTCCAGATATAGTTTCAGATGTAAACCAGATTTGGTGACGTTCTGATGCTGCTTCCAGATTTCCTTCTAGATATAGTCCAGATATGAACCAGATATGGCGACGTTCTGACACTTATTCCAGTTGAAGATATTTCAAGACCTTCTCTAGTCCAGCTAAATCGACTCCCAACAGATTTTTGATAAAGACTCAGCAGAAGTTATGGTCCCCTCTCCGACAAGTGCGTGAGGTGGTAATTCCTTTTTCAGATGTTTCCCTCTCCGACGATGAGTGTGAGGTGATAGTCTCCTATGGTCCCCTCTCCGACAAGTGCGTGAGGTGGTAATTCCTTTTTCAGATGTTTCCCTCTCCGACGATGAGTGTGAGGTGATAGTCTCCTATGGTCCCCTCTCCGACAAGTGCGTGAGGTGGTAATTCCATTTTCAGATGATTCCCCTCTCCGACGGCGAGTGAGGTGATTCCCTTTCAGATTATAATGGTCTATGGTTCTCGTTCCGATCCTGCGAAGATGGTATTTCCCACCAAGATTTTCTCAACGAGCGTTGTTGAAGTTAAAATCACCCAAGGTTTTCTTATCATTCATGCCAAGGCAGTAACCATCCCTGGTTCATTCATTATCTTTTGAAGCTCCAGATCCAGCTCCTGTAACCAGTCAGGACACATCTTTACCAAGCATCTAAAAATCAGCTCCTGCAACGTGTCAGGTACTCATTTGTTTCTTTTGCAGGTATACAAGTTCTCGCTAAGGAATCTCCTACGCAATCAACATCCAGATGGCATCTATAAGCCCATCATCCTATCTAGCAATCTCAAAATGGCATCTATAAGCCCATTCCCCCATCACTGCTAACATGTGAGCGCAAATTTCTGGGCACTCTAGTGTCCAATCATCTTCTACCCTCGGATTACGAAAGGCACATCAGCCAATCTGCATCCTCAGGTCTAAGAAGATTGAACAGGGGCAACTGTTGCACCCCAAAATTTGCCCTCCCATATTCTCCAAGAAATTGCCAAGCCAAGTCACAAAATTCCCCAAGGGTTGCACAGTGCAAAGGTCTCCTATACAGTCAAAACTAGGGTTTATGTTATGATCAAAGAAATGAAGTTTTCAAAGGCCCAATCAAGTCTCACATGCTTACAAAGATGGTCAAGCATCCTCATATCAAGTTTCAAGGCATTCAGCTCAAAATTGCACAGTCAAAACCCTAAATTGCACTACAGTCAACTGTAGGGGCAAAATGGTCATTTGACAGTCAAAAGTTCAAATTTTTGGTCAACATATCATTTTGAAGCCAAAAACATCATTTTATCAATGCTTGATCATGATTCTCAAAATTTGGCTCAGAAATCATCAAAGATGCAAAAGTTACTATATTTGGACAGTTGAAAAAGTCAACTGAAATTGACCAGGGCATAACTTTCACATGGATTATCAAAAAAATTCCATCCAAAGCTCATTTTGAAGAGAAAGACATTTCCTACAACTCATCTTCATACTTCAAGTCCAAGAAATGCTCACACAAAAAGTTATCAATTTCAACATTATAGGTCATTTTCAAAAGTCAACAAAAAGGGACTTTAAGTCAAAGACCATAACTTGAGATTGGTAAATCAAAATGACATGGGACCAAAGACATTGGTTAGAGGACTCAAAGACCTTTCCAAAATGTCCAAGAACATGAGAAAAGCTTAAAAATTGAGCAAGTTATGCCTTGTGGAAGTTGAGAAATTTTTGGATATTTTGAAAAGTCAACTTTGATCCAAATGACCTAAAATTGCAAATGGGCCCATTTTTCTTCCATGATTCATCATTCTAAGCATATGCACGACCACTTGGCCCAAAGGGAAGTATTTTCTCATTTTTTATTTGTTTATTTGAATTTTTATTTATATTAATTCAATTAAATCAATTAAATATGTGAAAAATATCTAAATGAACCAAACAAATCTTTTTGTACACATTTCAGCTTCAATATTTCGTGCACATCCCAACATGGAAAGATTTGGTTTAATTTGAGCATGATTGAACAAAGAACACATGAAAAAAAGATATGGAAGATCCTTAAGAAATCAAATATTGAAAACCATTATTGCCATGGATTTGATTGAAATTTCTTAACCTAATTGCTTCACTACAAATGCCTGAAGAGAACCCTAATGCCCAAAGACTAAAAACTGCGCAGCAATTCCCCTACCAAACTTGAAATTTTCTCCATAAAACTCAAAACTGAAAACCACCCTAAAGGTGAATTAGAGGCATAATTCATAGTCCATTAGCTTCCTTGAAGGCTCCTGAATACGTTCCAATCAAGCACAACCACTAAAACCTCAAGAATTGGTATACTAAACTGAAACTGTACAGCATGAAACTCACGATCGTATTTTCCATTCTAGGCATTCTCATGACATTCTAATTATGGATTTATATTCATTGTAATGTTTTAAAGCTAACCATGATGTTTAATTTGATTATCATGCTGTATATCCAATTGTACCATGCGCGATTTCTAGGGTTTACAGGTTTGCAAATTTAGGGCTTTTGAAACGGAGTAAAATCAGGATTCCAGACCACCACCATTCAATTGAGCAAGCCTGGACGAAGAGATCCCAACCCTCGCGCTGAATTTATGTTTAGAGATGAGCTAATCGCTATTTTCTCAAAACGTCCCTAAAACCACGCTTAAGAAACCGTTGCCATACGTTCATGTTTCAGAAAAAGTGAAGAAGACGAACTCGTGGCCGGCGTTGATTGGAGGATTTGAATTTCGCGCGTTTTATCCCACTAATGCGTTATTTTCTTTTATTATATTTGCTGCTTATTCATTTAACAAAAGTGTTTCATGGCTCAGCTGGCAGGCGTTGATAGCGTTCACATCCAAGACCTGGGTTCGAACCCCAGGCCTGTGTAAATTTCAATATTATTTTTCACTAATAACTCCCATGCAGCGCTTATGATAAGGACCATGATGCACTCTCTTAATCCAAGTGTCCACGCGTCCTGGGACTTCAAACCAAAGGCTGAGATTGGAAACACACGCTAAGCCCAGGTCAACGCGCTGGCACACAAACTGAAAAGGTCAAATGGACCAAAGCTTAATGGGCCAGCATTCTAAGGCCTATACCTCACAATTGGGACTGAAACCCCCTGGTTTGCAATTTCATTACATTTTATTTTTTTTCAATTTATTGTTTTATTTCTGCTTTATTGTTTTAATCTAATTAATTAATTTTCTTTTTACAAAATATAAAAACATCATAAAAACTCAGAAAAAGATAAAAAATATAATGATTATTTATTTTGATATTTTCTTGTAAATAAATTAACATGTAATGAATTTAGTTTTAATTAGGATTTTTGCAATTTTAATTCTTCTCATAATAAATATAAAAAAGGTAGAATTAGGTTTAATTGACAATTTTCATTCCTTTTAATTTTTCTTACCATAATATTATTTATTTTCATAACTAAGTTTGCATGTAAAAATTAGGGTTAATTTAGTTTAAATTTAATATTTTCTTAAAAAACTTAAAAATAATTAGACTTAGGTTTAGCTTTTTATTTTAATTTTAATTAATTCCTTTTTCTATTAAGCCTTAAAATACTAAAAACACCAAAAAATAAGTTTCTTTTCTTTTAAATTTTAATTTTAATTCTTTATTAACTTTAAATTTTGTAAAAGGGTCCAACGCCCATGTTTTTAATTCTCCTATTTCGCATATTTATTTTATCGCTTAAATAATTATGTATCTCTCCCGAAGCGTTGTAACAATTACTTCTCGCACTTTTTTTATTTATTTACTTTGCTTAATTTATTTTCCGTCAAATCGGGTCCTGGTTAATTTTGGCGATGTGGACCCGCGCCATTTGTAATAGCCTTAGATTTACTTTCCCGCAAATATTAACTGTTAACAAAAAGCATGAAAGAATGTATGGCCTTAAATAAAATCAAGCGTAGATCACCAATAACCTGACAAGACAAAAATAAATGAATCTGACACACAAATCACACACCACCCCTAGGGTACGCCTCACTGTTGCCTTGCCTCGAAAGGTGATCGTCGAGTAGAGAATGTCTTAGTAAGTCCTCATGATCCGGGAACCGGGCATGAGGGTAGCTTCTAAGGTGTCTTCCTATTGCTCTGGTGATCACCATGTCCCGAACCTCGAATTGACCCGAACACCTCCAACGGTGGTGCTACCTACCTCTCAATGGTGGGATGGCACTACTTTAAAGGACATTTACACAGACGAATTCCTTAGGGTAGGTAGGTTCTCGTAGATACTTGCTCTAAATTCAAAACAAATTCAAAAAATACTTTTCACACCAACACATTTTCAAAAGCTTTCGAAAGCAATTTTTCAAACACTCTTGAGGACCGATACAAGAGTCGAACTGGAATTTTCAAAGAAACTTTTTTTAAACCCACAGTTGAAAAGCAAACAAACCATTTTGAAAACACAAATGAGCAAGTATCTAAGAGCCCATGGATAACCATGGATAGAAAGGGTGCTAACACCTTCCCTTTCTATAAATCTACCTCCCGAACCGAGAGCAATCTCTATAAGGAATTTTTCTGTGCTTTTGTCCTTTCCATTTGGAGAAAATAAAAGACGGTGGCGACTCTTGCTTCCGCGATATTTCGCGAACCAGCGTTAAACAGTCAGTTCCAGATCCACCGATCACAGAACTGGCGACTCTGCTGGGGACACAAACTTAAAGTGAGGTGTACCTTAGGGATAGTTCATAACTGTGTTTTCAATTGCTTTCTTTGCTTGCTTTATTATTGTGGGACTGTCTTGGGAGTTCTATAGATCCTAACCCGGATCTGGGGATACCTTTCTTAGAAAGTAGCAACAAGGCTGTGAGGGAACTGTGCGGGGTATACCGACATGGTAAACAGTCTGCTACATTGATGTGGCACTTTGGTGTGTACCGGTAACCCTTGAGTTCAGTCAAGGAGAGTACGGGGCCTCCGCATGGTGTCGTGAAGCATCAACAGACCTTAGGAACCTTAATTGAACTATCTTGGCCTCTTTAGGGTAGTGAGATAACTGACTTTGGTGCAGTCCGAGGTTGGTTGATACTCGATACTACGCTCAATTGAGGGTTGCTTTCCTGGAATATTTCGGTCGCCAGTTCAGTGGCTAAATCAAAACGATGAACAATGAAAGCAATCCCGTGATATTGGGACCCTTAGAACCCGGTTACTTCTAATAGGACAGGTTGAGCCCACCAACTTCAAGAGGGTACTACCCAGACCCCATGCTGGCTTAAACCCTAAGGGTTTCTCTTGTGTGACTTGTGTGCCTTTGTACTTGCCTACTTGCATGCTCGTTAGCTGACACATGAACTACTTGCAGGTTTTGTTTATAGTCCTCAACTAGGACTCATAACAGGGTTTACTAGATATCTTGCAGGTTTTGTTTATAGTCCTTAATTAGGACTCATAACAAAGTTTACCGAATGTCTTGCAGGTTTTGTTCATAGTCCTTAATTGGGACTTATAACAGGGTGTACTAACTACTTGCAGGTTCTGTTTATAGTCCTTAATTGGGACTCATGACAGGTTTTACTTAGGTTTCTTGCAGGTTTCGTTCATAGTCCTTAATTGGGACTCATAACAATGTATACTGAATTTCTTGCAGGGTTTGTTTATAGTCCTTAATTGGGACTCATAACATGGTTTACCTACATCACCCCATGCATAGCATGACATCATACCATGGCATACATCCTAACCCATTTCAAGGATCTCAAGGGCTTGTGATGCAGGTCATGATGAATCAAACATCTAGCAAGGGGCAAAGAGGATTTATTTTCCTCTAGCCAAGGTCGTCAAGGGCTATGACCCATCGGATATGGTGAGCCTTTGACCCTTGAAGGGGGATTTCCTGCAACAGGAAGTTTCTTCAATCAAGTTACCGGTTTTCAACTCTAACAAGTTTCTCTGTTTACCCTGCGAGGTCCTTGAAATCATTGCATGCATGTCATACATCTCATTGCATTGTAGGTGTCCCTTTGACAGGTTGCTTACCCTTCTTCGCTGTTTATTTCAGCCGATCGTCATGAATCCTGAATCATCAGCTGAGCAGTCCATCAAGGCCCTCCAGGCTCAGAACGCCCAGTTTCAAGGGTTGATCATGAACTTGACCCAGGGGCAACAAGATCTGAAGGCTCTGCTCTTGAAGAAAGAAAAGAAGAAGAAGAGGACTGTTTTGTTCAGCCCTAGACGCAGATCTGGGAATGCACCGCAGATTGAAACTGAGAGGACAACTCCATCTGTGAGGGAAGGTAGTAATCAGGGGGAAAGGGTTCCTAGTCCAGTGGTCTCCGACAACGAGACAGATTTCAACGACGAACAATACCCTCCTGCCGAAGACAAGTACAAACAGTTGGAGGATAGGCTGAATGCTATGGAGATCCAACAGGTACCTGGGCTGGATTTTGGAGATCTGGGTTTGTCAACTGGTGTGATTATTCCTCGGAAGTTCAAAGCACCATCCTTTACCAAGTATGACGGGGCATCTTGCCCCAAGCTGCATCTAAAGTCCTATGTTCGGAAAATTCAGCCGTACTCTGCGGACAAGAACTTATGGATCCACTTCTTCCAGGAGAGTCTTTTAGGGACTCATCTCGAATGGTTCTATCAGCTGGATGGGACCAAGGTTCGTAACTGGGAGGAGTTGGCTACTGCTTTCTACAAGCAGTATCAATATAATGCCGACCTTGCTCCTACGCGTACCCAACTCCAGGGTATGTCGTTAGGATCAAGTGAAGGTTTTAAAGAATATGCGCAGAAATGGAGGGATCTTGCTGGAAGAGTACAACCACCTCTGACTGATCGGGAACTTGTCGATATGTTCTTGGGGACCCTGTCTGGTCCGTTCTACAACCACCTAATTGGGAATTCGTCTGCTGGGTTCACTGATTTGATCTTGACTGGAGAGAGGATAGAAGCTGGCATCCGGTCTGGGAAAATTCAAGAGGCTGCACCTTCTGATAAAAAGCCTCATCATGGAAAGAAAGAATCCAATGCTGTGCACGGTAAAAAGAGCCGTCAAGAGGTAGGGGCAATCCAGATCTCCAATTCTGGACCTGCTCAACAAGGACAGGGGCAGCAGCGCAAGGAGAAACGACAGTATACCAAACTCAACATGTCGCTGGATCAAGCACTACAACAAATGTTGAAGGCAGGGCTGATCACCTTAAGGGCTCCCCTTCGGAATCCGAACACTTCGGCTCCTAACTATCATCCCAACGATAGGTGCGCATATCATTCTGATAGCCCGGGGCATACTACGGACAACTGTTGGCCTCTCAAGAACAAAATTCAAGACATGATTGACGCCGGGGAGATTCAGTTTGAAGTGCCTGAGACTCCGAACATAATCACTGCTCCGTTACCCAATCGTTGAAGACCTTTTGTTTATTTGAATTTCTGAGTTGTGTTTTTCTTTGCTTATATAAACAATTAATGTCATAGCAAACTCTTTTATTCTATTAATGCATCGCATATGTCTGTTTTGGGAATTAATACAATTGTTTTCATTATATTCAAAATTCTTTTCATATTTTTTCTGATGATCAACTCTTGGTTAATAATTCCGAGCCTCTTGAGGGAGGATGACGAAAACGATACCGAATCTACAGTATGCTTTTGAACAGACCCCGCTGATGAGGTACAGGCATTGTTTCAATCCCTAAACACTGGAGTTATAAGGATGATAATCCCTCGTCAACCCCTCTGAGCCAAAGAAGTAGGAGTTTTTCTTTTCGAAATTTAAAACCCTTAATCATAACCTGGGGCAGGGTAGTCTCTCAGTTGATCCAAGTGCATAACGAATGGCACCAAATGAGTCTTTCCAAAAACAAAAGACAGTGATGGTTCAGAACAATCATAAGGACAGGCAGTCATTATCAAAAACAAAATCATAAATGAAAAGCCCAAAAAGTCAAAACCTATAAAAGGGACTTACGAAACTGGGGCATCCCGCTGACTGTAATTCCAAAAAGAAACAGTTCAGGCAAAAAAAAAGGGATAACAAAAAAGAAAGAGGTCCTACAAACCCTCAACAAAAAAATGACTGCCTATTCAAATGAAATCATCAACATCTGAACCATTATTGGAACATCAAAGCAAAGACTCAAGCAAAGGTCTAACGTATGATCAACTGAGTTTAGGTTTGGAGAACACCACGAAGAGCGGGTGGGTACAAATAATTTGAGCCTTTATCCTTTGTTTCTTAAACCGTGAACCAGGCCACGTTATAACCCTCAAAAGTCCTAGCTGAAGCATGGGTTAGCTCGAAAGCATACTGTCACGAAAGGTATCCTGACTCCTTAAGGCCTACGGTAAATACGGAGTTGACATCACGTTTTACAAACAATCATTTGTTTTATGAAAAAGAATGCATTTTCAAAATCCTTGAGACAGACATAAGCTTTGCATTTTTAACATAACTTTGTTTGCATATGACTTTTTGTTTGAACAGCCTAGCAATTCGCATGACGAAAGTCTAAGAGTATCTCCAATCAAGGGGCACGGCATGATCATGGTCTACCATCTGGGACAGTTAAGTCAAGATCCAGAGGATCTCTCAAAAAGCCAAAAAAGCCTGGGGAAAATCTCTGCCTGAGTCACTTGGGGCACTCCAGCAACGAATCTTGCACGATCAGACACCTTCTGGTAATATGACAACACAAGCAGCCAGGGGCACCTACCTGCATTCTAAATGCGTGGACATAGTCGGAAAATACTATGCAAAATCAAAGACCCGCTAGGCTGACATACCTAGGCAAAAATAAGGGCTTCCCGGCGAACCAAAAGGGTTCGGGAAAAATGAAGGGATGAAATGAAAAAAATTGTACACCCGGCAAGTCGAAAACCTGAAAAGGCGGCTTGGGCAAAAATGGGTATCCCGGTGGACTGAAAACCCGAAAGGGAGGTCCAGGCAAAAGTTAGGGATCAAAGCGTACGACTACGTCCTGTCATCTTGTCACCTGCCTACCAGAAGAAGGTTTGACCCTCAACAATTATCAGCATCCCACAGGTGCCTTCTCCCAAAGAAACAGGGGCAATAAAGAGTGGTCTAAGCAATCTGATTGTTCTGTCCTCCAGGGTATCAAGGTAGGTTCCGTTGAAGAACATAACCAATACAGTTCAATACTTCCCCAGGAGAGTCTAATCTAGTTCCCCAGGAAAGTTGGAATTTATCTCCCCAAGCAGTAAGCTTATCCCCAGTGGATTCTGGAAGCTTATCCTCGCAGAGCACGAACACGTCTCCCGACTTTATTCAAAGAGTTATTTCCTTAACAGGATATAACTGGGTTATCCTCAGCCAAAAGCCACAGAAAGAGCGTCCTCGACAAAGTCTTCCTACCCCAGCGAAGTCTATCAATACTTCCAACATAACAACGGTATCCCCAGCAAGTTATCAACTTCAGCAAGGCATCCCTATCCCCACAGAGTATTGCTTCTCAGCATGGTCGCTAGAGTATCTTTTCTCCCCGCAGAATCTTCCATTTGCCAAGTTTATTCCGCAACGGAGTCATCTTCTCCTACCGGTATACTTGCAACTATCATCCCCAGCGGAAGCAAAAGCTATTCTTCAACATCAGCCCAGGATACGACTTCCCGGCACCCGTCAAGGATTCACTTTCCTAGACAAAATACATTCATAAACAATCACATCTTCATACATTATAGCATGCATATGCATCATACTACACGCAACTCATTGATATTGAAGACATACAGTTCATGCATCACGATTTTGCATACGATTATGTTTTGCCTTTTCAGGAAAAAGATCAATACAAAAATGACTACTATCAACTATCGCAATTCTTTCTAGATATAGTTTCAGATATGATCCAGAGATGGTGACGTTCTGACGCTGCTTCCAGACTTCCTTCTAGATATAGTTTCAGATATGATCCAGATATGGTGACGTTCTGATGCTGCTTCCAGACTTCCTTCTAGATATAGTTTCAGATATGATCCAGAGATGGTGACGTTCTGATGCTGCTTCCAGATATCCTTCTAGATATAGTTTCAGATATGACCCAGAGATGGTGACATTCTGATACTGCGTCCAGACTTCCTTCTAGATATAGTTTCAGATATGATCCAGAGATGGTGACGTTCTGATGCTGCTTCCAGAGTTCCTCCTAGATATAGTTTCGGATATGACCCAAATATGGTGACGTTCTGATGCTGCTTCCAGATATCCTTCTAGATATAGTTTCAGATATGACCCAGAGATGGCGACGTTCTGATGCTGCTTCCAGACTTCCTTCTAGATATAGTTTCAGATATGATCCAGATATGGTGACGTTCTGATGCTGCTTCCAGATTTCCTTCTAGATATAGTTTCGGATATGATCCAGATATGGTGACGTTCTGATGCTGCTTCCAGATTTCCTTCTAGATATAGTTTCGGATATGATCCAGATATGGTGACGTTCTGATGCTGCTTCCAGATTTCCTTCTAGATATAGTTTCGGATATGATCCAGAGATGGTGACGTTCTGATGCTGCTTCCAGATTTCCTTCTAGATATAGTTTCAGATATGACCCAGAGATGGCGACGTTCTGATGCTGCTTCCAGATTTTCTTCCAGATATAGTTTCAGATGTAAACCAGATTTGGTGACGTTCTGATGCTGCTTCCAGATTTCCTTCTAGATATAGTCCAGATATGAACCAGATATGGCGACGTTCTGACACTTATTCCAGTTGAAGATATTTCAAGACCTTCTCTAGTCCAGCTAAATCGACTCCCAACAGATTTTTGATAAAGACTCAGCAGAAGTTATGGTCCCCTCTCCGACAAGTGCGTGAGGTGGTAATTCCTTTTTCAGATGTTTCCCTCTCCGACGATGAGTGTGAGGTGATAGTCTCCTATGGTCCCCTCTCCGACAAGTGCGTGAGGTGGTAATTCCTTTTTCAGATGTTTCCCTCTCCGACGATGAGTGTGAGGTGATAGTCTCCTATGGTCCCCTCTCCGACAAGTGCGTGAGGTGGTAATTCCATTTTCAGATGATTCCCCTCTCCGACGGCGAGTGAGGTGATTCCCTTTCAGATTATAATGGTCTATGGTTCTCGTTCCGATCCTGCGAAGATGGTATTTCCCACCAAGATTTTCTCAACGAGCGTTGTTGAAGTTAAAATCACCCAAGGTTTTCTTATCATTCATGCCAAGGCAGTAACCATCCCTGGTTCATTCATCATCTTTTGAAGCTCCAGATCCAGCTCCTGTAACCAGTCAGGACACATCTTTACCAAGCATCTAAAAATCAGCTCCTGCAACGTGTCAGGTACTCATTTGTTTCTTTTGCAGGTATACAAGTTCTCGCTAAGGAATCTCCTACGCAATCAACATCCAGATGGCATCTATAAGCCCATCATCCTATCTAGCAATCTCAAAATGGCATCTATAAGCCCATTCCCCCATCACTGCTAACATGTGAGCGCAAATTTCTGGGCACTCTAGTGTCCAATCATCTTCTACCCTCGGATTACGAAAGGCACATCAGCCAATCTGCATCCTCAGGTCTAAGAAGATTGAACAGGGGCAACTGTTGCACCCCAAAATTTGCCCTCCCATATTCTCCAAGAAATTGCCAAGCCAAGTCACAAAATTCCCCAAGGGTTGCACAGTGCAAAGGTCTCCTATACAGTCAAAACTAGGGTTTGTGTTATGATCAAAGAAATGAAGTTTTCAAAGGCCCAATCAAGTCTCACATGCTTACAAAGATGGTCAAGCATCCTCATATCAAGTTTCAAGGCATTCAGCTCAAAATTGCACAGTCAAAACCCTAAATTGCACTACAGTCAACTGTAGGGGCAAAATGGTCATTTGACAGTCAAAAGTTCAAATTTTTGGTCAACATATCATTTTGAAGCCACAAACATCATTTTATCAATTCTTGATCATGATTCTCAAAATTTGGCTCAGAAATCATCAAAGATGCAAAAGTTACTATATTTGGACAGTTGAAAAAGTCAACTGAAATTGACCAGGGCATAACTTTCACATGGATTATCAAAAAAATTCCATCCAAAGCTCATTTTGAAGAGAAAGACATTTCCTACAACTCATCTTCATACTTCAAGTCCAAGAAATGCTCACACAAAAAGTTATCAATTTCAACATTATAGGTCATTTTCAAAAGTCAACAAAAAGGGACTTTAAGTCAAAGACCATAACTTGAGATTGGTAAATCAAAATGACATGGGACCAAAGACATTGGTTAGAGGACTCAAAGACCTTTCCAAAATGTCCAAGAACATGAGAAAAGCTTAAAAATTGAGCAAGTTATGCCTTGTGGAAGTTGAGAAATTTTTGGATATTTTGAAAAGTCAACTTTGATCCAAATGACCTAAAATTGCAAATGGGCCCATTTTTCTTCCATGATTCATCATTCTAAGCATATGCACGACCACTTGGCCCAAAGGGAAGTATTTTCTCATTTTTTATTTGTTTATTTGAATTTTTATTTATATTAATTCAATTAAATCAATTAAATATGTGAAAAATATCTAAATGAACCAAACAAATCTTTTTGTACACATTTCAGCTTCAATATTTCGTGCACATCCCAACATGGAAAGATTTGGTTTAATTTGAGCATGATTGAACAAAGAACACATGAAAAAAAGATATGGAAGATCCTTAAGAAATCAAATATTGAAAACCATTATTGCCATGGATTTGATTGAAATTTCTTAACCTAATTGCTTCACTACAAATGCCTGAAGAGAACCCTAATGCCCAAAGACTAAAAACTGCGCAGCAATTCCCCTACCAAACTTGAAATTTTCTCCATAAAACTCAAAACTGAAAACCACCCTAGAGGTGAATTAGAGGCATAATTCATAGTCCATTAGCTTCCTTGAAGGCTCCTGAATACGTTCCAATCAAGCACAACCACTAAAACCTCAAGAATTGGTATACTAAACTGAAACTGTACAGCATGAAACTCACGATCGTATTTTCCATTCTAGGCATTCTCATGACATTCTAATTATGGATTTATATTCATTGTAATGTTTTAAAGCTAACCATGATGTTTAATTTGATTATCATGCTGTATATCCAATTGTACCATGCGCGATTTCTAGGGTTTACAGGTTTGCAAATTTAGGGCTTTTGAAACGGAGTAAAATCAGGATTCCAGACCACCACCATTCAATTGAGCAAGCCTGGACGAAGAGATCCCAACCCTCGCGCTGAATTTATGTTTAGAGATGAGCTAATCGCTATTTTCTCAAAACGTCCCTAAAACCACGCTTAAGAAACCGTTGCCATACGTTCATGTTTCAGAAAAAGTGAAGAAGACGAACTCGTGGCCGGCGTTGATTGGAGGATTTGAATTTCGCGCGTTTTATCCCACTAATGCGTTATTTTCTTTTATTATATTTGCTGCTTATTCATTTAACAAAAGTGTTTCATGGCTCAGCTGGCAGGCGTTGATAGCGTTCACATCCAAGACCTGGGTTCGAACCCCAGGCCTGTGTAAATTTCAATATTATTTTTCACTAATAACTCCCATGCAGCGCTTATGATAAGGACCATGATGCACTCTCTTAATCCAAGTGTCCACGCGTCCTGGGACTTCAAACCAAAGGCTGAGATTGGAAACACACGCTAAGCCCAGGTCAACGCGCTGGCACACAAACTGAAAAGGTCAAATGGACCAAAGCTTAATGGGCCAGCATTCTAAGGCCTATACCTCACAATTGGGACTGAAACCCCCTGGTTTGCAATTTCATTACATTTTATTTTTTTTCAATTTATTGTTTTATTTCTGCTTTATTGTTTTAATCTAATTAATTAATTTTCTTTTTACAAAATATAAAAACATCATAAAAACTCAGAAAAAGATAAAAAATATAATGATTATTTATTTTGATATTTTCTTGTAAATAAATTAACATGTAATGAATTTAGTTTTAATTAGGATTTTTGCAATTTTAATTCTTCTCATAATAAATATAAAAAAGGTAGAATTAGGTTTAATTGACAATTTTCATTCCTTTTAATTTTTCTTACCATAATATTATTTATTTTCATAACTAAGTTTGCATGTAAAAATTAGGGTTAATTTAGTTTAAATTTAATATTTTCTTAAAAAACTTAAAAATAATTAGACTTAGGTTTAGCTTTTTATTTTAATTTTAATTAATTCCTTTTTCCATTAAGCCTTAAAATACTAAAAACACCAAAAAATAAGTTTCTTTTCTTTTAAATTTTAATTTTAATTCTTTATTAACTTTAAATTTTGTAAAAGGGTCCAACGCCCATGTTTTTAATTCTCCTATTTCGCATATTTATTTTATCGCTTAAATAATTATGTATCTCTCCCGAAGCGTTGTAACAATTACTTCTCGCACTTTTTTTATTTATTTACTTTGCTTAATTTATTTTCCGTCAAATCGGGTCCTGGTTAATTTTGGCGATGTGGACCCGCGCCATTTGTAATAGCCTTAGATTTACTTTCCCGCAAATATTAACTGTTAACAAAAAGCATGAAAGAATGTATGGCCTTAAATAAAATCAAGCGTAGATCACCAATAACCTGACAAGACAAAAATAAATGAATCTGACACACAAATCACACACCACCCCTAGGGTACGCCTCACTGTTGCCTTGCCTCGAAAGGTGATCGTCGAGTAGAGAATGTCTTAGTAAGTCCTCATGATCCGGGAACCGGGCATGAGGGTAGCTTCTAAGGTGTCTTCCTATTGCTCTGGTGATCACCATGTCCCGAACCTCGAATTGACCCGAACACCTCCAACGGTGGTGCTACCTACCTCTCAATGGTGGGATGGCACTACTTTAAAGGACATTTACACAGACGAATTCCTTAGGGTAGGTAGGTTCTCGTAGATACTTGCTCTAAATTCAAAACAAATTCAAAAAATACTTTTCACACCAACACATTTTCAAAAGCTTTCGAAAGCAATTTTTCAAACACTCTTGAGGACCGATACAAGAGTCGAACTGGAATTTTCAAAGAAACTTTTTTTAAACCCACAGTTGAAAAGCAAACAAACCATTTTGAAAACACAAATGAGCAAGTATCTAAGAGCCCATGGATAACCATGGATAGAAAGGGTGCTAACACCTTCCCTTTCTATAAATCTACCTCCCGAACCGAGAGCAATCTCTATAAGGAATTTTTCTGTGCTTTTGTCCTTTCCATTTGGAGAAAATAAAAGACGGTGGCGACTCTTGCTTCCGCGATATTTCGCGAACCAGCGTTAAACAGTCAGTTCCAGATCCACCGATCACAATCATCTATGGGTTCGGTGAACTTTCTCTTGACACTGGCTAATTCCTTCAAGCTTATTTTCGACTGTCCCATGTAAAATTATTCATGGAATAATCTCTCCAAAAGAGCCCAAGTATCAATGGACCCAGGAGGCAAAGTGGTAAACCATGTGAAGGCGTTTTTAGTCAAGGAACTTGGGAAATATTTGATCCTGAGATCTTCATTATTGGCTATATCTCCCGCTTCGGTTAGATATCTGGCTATGTGTTTGACTGTTGACTCATTGGTATCCCCAGCGAACTTTGTAAATTTAGGGACTTTGTATCCCCTTGGTAAATCAGTATGCATTATGCAATCTAATATAGGAGAAGCATAATTTGGCCTTCTCATTCCTGTGTTGAGGCCATTCTGGGCCATGACTCTCTCTATCATGGTGGTCAGATTGTTTTCTGCCAAGATGTTATCGTTTCGAATTCTATGAACGACAGCATCATCATCTTGATTTCGACCAACCATGACAATCCCCCTAGGTTGTTCTTCTCGAAAATCTGGGGCTTCTAGCCTTTCGACCCTTGCTCCTGGTTCCATAATTTCTCTTTATGGGCCTGGGATTATTGGGGCTTCTAACCTTGGTGCCCTGGCCCCCAAGTTAACTTCTTCCCTAGGTGGTCTATAAATTGGGTCGTTAGCAACTTGTTCCATAACAGGCATGTTTGCTCGAAATCCTGCCTGATTTTGCCTACGCCTTTCTGGGGGAGCAAAGAAATCTGCTATTCGACTCATGTTGTCAGCGTTTTCCCTGTTTGTCACAGTCACATTTTGTACTATTGGGGCAAATATTTCCTGCATAGTTTGTGCTAACACCCCTATCATATTATGGTTACTGTCATCCATCAATTGCCTAAAAGCCAACTTCTGTGGTTAAAATAGGCATTGCGCTATAACCCACTGACCCTTGGTTATTTGTCATAAACTGATTCGCCCCAGACCCATACCCTAATTGTGGTGATGAATTCGATGTGGAATTGTGTAAACCTGCCATAAAAGAAGTTGGCATTCCATAAGAGGAATTTCTGGTTCTATTACCATCGAAACCGGGTGGTCTAGTTAGTGGAGTGGCGAAATGGGATTGTGTCCCTGATGGTGGAACGAATCCCCCAGGGTAACCAATGGTTCCAGTATTTCCTAAGATCGAACTATTAGTTGATATGCCACTTACTCCATTGGTGGCTATATTACTGGTTGAAGATGCAACAGACTGTGCATTCGAAGGGATCACATTAGATGTTCCCATCGAAGTGGACACATTAGTGCCTGTTGTATGTGGGGCATTTTGTTCCCCTTGTTGATTGTCAGAACTAGACATCTTGTTCAAACGTTTTCTTCTGGGTAAGGTTTGGTTGTTGTTGGTTATCTTACCACTTCTTAGGTTCATAAAACAGCAAACTTCTTATGTCCCAACGTTTTTATAATGGTTATGTCTCAACAATCTTTATTTCTAATGTCCAATTATTGGTCCCACCAGGTGTGCCAATTTGTTTCTAGTGATTTCTGGTAAACAACCGCTAGTCTTCCAAACTATCGAATAAACTTACTGACTGTTATTCAATTTCTCTGGTAACTCACAGGATCGACTAGATTGATCCTAGGATTCCTTGGTCATTAGGGTAACTCTCATGATCGAACAGATATTCATGGTTGGTATTTGAGTGTTGTGTAGGTGTTTGACTTATTTCGATTTCTCTCTTAAAGATCTAAAGGTGTAATCAAAATATATGTGCGAAACTAACTTGCATGAATAAATGTTAATTGTAAAGACATGTAAAATTGCATAAAAAGCAAGTAAATGGCTTGGAATTATAAAAACAGTTAATGTAAAAGATGCTCTGGAATGTAAAAGATTCGAAATATGAAGAAAGCGTTTAATGCAAGAAATCTGTAAAATGACTTTAAGTAAAAATAGGCGTTCGAAAGATAAAACTTGAAGATAAAGGCATGAAAAGTATGACAGTTTTCTGAAATGTAAAAGTGTTTGAAATGTAAAGAAAGCATTAAAATGTAAGGCTTCAATGAAAAGATTTCGAATAAAAAGACTTTAAATGAGAAAACTTGTAAATGGTATTTGGCAGAAAGATAAAGGAAAGTGCTGGAAATGATAAAAGGTTTTCATTAAATCATAAACATGTGGTGCTATCATACGTACATTGCTCTTGCATTCGTTTCCCTAGCCATGTGGTAATTTGAATGTTTACTGAGTATTTAGTACAATAGATATGACACACGAAATCCTAATACTAAGACTTCTATTTATACTACTTCGGCCATAACGGTCTTGCTATAAGATCATGCCACGTTCAGAACATGCAGAACAATGCCTCTCTCTTGTTTCCACGTGTCTCCAAATGCTCCAGCACATAAATTTCAAACTTCGAATGTCCCGCTTCCATTTGAATTTCAAATGTTTTGGTATTTCTCCGCTTCGAACGCACTTCTCAGACACAGCCTTGTTGTCATTTCGAGACTTCTTTAGATATGTTCCCACAATTGCCACTCGAAGCTCCAAGCTTTGATATGCTTATTCGAAACACTGCTTCTGCTACTTCGAAACATGACGCTTTGTTTCATTTCGATCGAAACGTTCAACTTACTTGGCTTTTAATAATATTATCAAAATCTTCAGCCAACACCAAGACAAATCAAAAGCATGTAAAATGACACACATTTCACACAAGCACCCTTAGGATTTCATCCACTTGGTTACTTTACAAAATGGTCATGGTATGCATGCAAAGTATCTTGGCAAAACAAAACAAAACAAAAGATCATAGTCCCTCGATGACGCTACAAAGGTTGCCTAAAACAAAATGATCTTGGTCCCTCAAAAATGCTAAGATACTTGGCAACATTGCTATCATGGTCATACGATGACCCACACCCGTCCCGTTTAACATCAAAAGATAGGTTTGTTTACCAAATCAATGGTAAATCAACAATGTCAAAGGAATAAAAATGCATAGGAAAGACAGTTGAGTAGGTAGATAGCTTCTAAGTTACTTGCTCCATTTCAAAACAATCCTTGCTATTTTCAAAAAAACAAACACACACACTTCAAAACATTTCCAAACAACTTTCAAAACATTGAAACATTTTTCAAAAGACAAACATCTTTATATACATTCTTACGAACAAGAATCATTACAAAGATTGCCTAAACGAATGGCCTCTTTTCAAAATACTTTCAAAACCACACCAAACATAAAGCACCATTTCAAACAATTTCAAAAGCAAAGCAAGTGATCTAAGCAAGTAACTAAGAGCCCATGTAAAAACATGGATGAAAAGGGTGCTAGAACCTTCCCTTTTCATAATCTACCCCCCGAACTCAAGAAAATATCTCAAAGGTCTTTCATGTGCTTTTTTACTTTTCCTTTTGGATAAAATAAAAGTCGGTGGCGACTCTTACTAAACTGCGACATTTGCGACGAAACGCAAAACCTCAAGTCAGTTCTCCCACCGTATCACAATGTTTTCATCCGGAAATTCGAATTTCATGGATTGGTAGTCTTCTATAGCTTGGTGAGCGAGGTGATCAGCTAGTATAATGCCCTTTATAGCTTTCTGGGTAGTATAATGTATGTCATATTCTGTCAGGATCATCTGCCATCTCGATATTCTTCCAAAAAGAGTAGGCTTCTCGAAAATGTATTTTATCGGATCCATTTTAGATATCAACAAGATAGTATGAGTTAGCATATACTGTCTTAGCCGACGAGCAGCCCATGCCAGAGCACAACAAGTTTTCTCGAGCAGTAAATATCTGGTTTCACAGTCGGTAAACTTTTTGCTCAGGTAGTAAATAGCATGCTCTTTTCGGCCAGACTCGTCATGCTGCTCCAATACACACCCCATTGAGTTTTCTTAAACAGTCAGATACATGATCAACGGTCTTCCCTCGACTGGTGGCATCAATATTAGAGGCTCTTGTAAGTATTCTTTGATTTTGTCAAAAGCAATTTGGCATTCATCATTTCATTTGACTACTTGATCTTTCTTCAATAGTTTAAAGATTGACTCACAAGTAGCTGTCAGGTGAGAAATGAATCTGGAAATATAGTTCAAACGTCCCAAGAATCCTCTGACTTTGTTTTCAGTGCGAGGAGCAGGCATCTCTTGTATTGCTTTAACTTTGGCAGGGTCGACCTCGATACCTTTGTTGCTGACGATAAAGCCCAGGAGTTTACCAGACCGTACCCCAAATGTGCATTTGTTTGGATTCAACCTTAGCTTGTACTTCTTCAGTCTCTCAAACAATTTTTGTAAGTGGTCAAGATGGTCTTCTTCTGTTTGAGATCTGGCTATCATATCGTCCACGTAGACTTCTATTTTGTGATGTATCATATCGTGAAATAGAGCTACCATGGCACGCTGATAGGTTGCCCCATCATTCTTCAGTCCGAATGGCATCACCTTGTAGTAGAACGTGCCCCACTGCGTGACAAATGTTGATTTCTCCATGTCCTTAGGCGTCATTTTGATTTGGTTGTAATCCGAGAATCCATCCATGAAGTAAAACACTTTGTGTTGTGCTATATTGTTAACTAGAATATCAATGTGGGGGAGTGGAAAATCATCCTTAGGGCTCGCCCTATTCAAATCTCTGTAGTCCACACACATTCGCACTTTGCCGTCTTTTTTGGGTACGGGAACAATATTGGCAACCCATTGAGGGTAAGAGGTGACAGCCAAAAATCCAGCATTGAATTGCTTCATGACTTCTGCTTTAATCTTTTCTGACATGTCAGGTCTCATGCGACGAACCCTTTGCTTCACTGGAGGACAATCTTCTCTTGTAGGCAGACGATGCACCACGATGTCTGCATCAAGTCCCGGCATGTCTTCATATGACCAGGCAAAGACTTCAACATAATTGTGTAATAATTGAATCAGACGCTCCTTGACACTGGGTTCCATATTGGCACCTACCTTGACCTCTTTTTTGTCTTCTTCGGTACCTAGGTTGATTGTATCCAAGGGTTCCTCGTGAGGCTGAATGGTTCTTTCTTCTTATTGTAGTAGTCTGGCAAGTTCCCCTGGTACTTCACAATCTTCCTCACCTTCGTCTTCGGCTTGGTAGATTATATTCTCAGAGTCACAAAAGGCCATAGCAGTATCGTTACCCATGGGATCCTGAATGGATGTATACCTGCATTATGAGTGTGGGTGTGTGTAAGGGTATATATATCTTTGAAAGAAAATAAAATGTAAAAAAAAAACAATGAGCGCGAAAGTTTGTATGCGAAAACGTCCATGATTCATTGATGTCATATGAAAATGAGATAATAACCCTTACAAATGGACCATTGTGCCTCGGGTAAGACACAAGGTTTTAAGAGTGCGAATTGTTTCAATATTACAGATCCAACAAAATGTAAAGACAAATTATTGTAGGATAAAAGTGATCGAGACAAAGTCTCTAGCCTCCCAATTGTTGAGCCCTCCATTGACAGTCGGGAATATCCAGTCCTCCAAGTTGCAACCATCTTCACCATCTTCTACCGCGTTGACTTCACGGTTGCTGATCTTCAAGAGTGGTCCTCCCGCACGGGCACGACGTACAACCTTTTGAGCACTTGAAGTGAAGCCTAGGCCAAACTTGTCAGACTTATATGGGATATCTGGGAGTTGTTCTCAGATAGTTCATCCTCCTTCTTCTACCACTGCTTTGGCGTCCTTCAGCGATGACATCCGGAGTGAAGTTCTTGTAATTTTGGGAAGCTGAGACACAGTCTTGGTCACTGCCACCTCTTGCGCAACCTCTTCAAAGTGTTGAAATGGAGTTTCAATAAATTCACCATCTAATTCCACATATCTGAAGGAATTGAGATGGTTAATCATGTATTCTTCCTCTCCATGAACGGTGGTAATCTTCCCTTGAACTTGATACTTCAGCATTTGGTGCAACGTAGAAGTAACAGCGCCAGTATTGTGGATCCATGGTCGGCCTAGCAAGCAGGAGTATGAATGGCGGATGTCCATTACATAAAAAGTTGAATTGAAAGTTTGGGTTCCAACCTTTATGGGGATGTCCACTTCCCCATACACCATCCTCTATGAGCCGTCAAATGCCCTTACTACTATGTTGCTTGGCTTTAATGTCAGTCCCTCGCAGTCAAGTCTATCAAGATCCTTTTTGGGTAATACATTCAGAGATGAGCCAGTGTCCACCAAAACATGAGCCAAGGTTGTGTCCCTACATTCAACCGAGACATGCAATGCCTCATAATGTTTCCTTCCCCTCGGTGTTAGATCAGCATCCGAAAAACCTAGGCCATTATCTGCTGTCAAGCTGGCTACGTAGTCTTGGAATTGATTAACAGACGTCTCTTGAGGTACATGGGCAGTTTTTAAGAACTTTACAAAGGATTTTGCATGCGCCTCGGAACATAGTAGTAATGCTGGCATGGAGATTTTAGAGGGGTTTTGCCCCAGTTGTTCAAATACATCATAGTTGCTCCTCTTTATAATTTTTAGGATCTCCTCCATTTCTTTCTTGAAAGTCTCATGGATAGTCAACGACTGAGCCTTCGTCCGGACAGGCTCAACCAGAATACTCTCTCCTCGAGTCTCGGCAACGGAAGTGTCAGTAGGAATGATAACAGGGTTGTAACAGCTTTGTCAATAGGATTACTTGCAGAGATGATTATGGGTGTAGAAGTAACCTTTGGAGCATCCACGGGGATGATTACGGGTCCAGAAACTGCTTTTAGAGGAGCGATTTATGGGGAAAAGATCCTACCACTTCGGGTAATTTTGCTAGTTCCTACAATATTACTGACGTCGGAATCTTCTTTCTCGAAATTTATCTCTTCGGTGGCCGGTCAGTCTTGTTTGATACCATGGTAGTAAACATCCCCTCCATAATTCCACGGCAGGGTTTTGTCTGACACATATGGGACTGGCCCAGGCATTGTGATTATTAAAGAAGCTACTTTCGGAACTGATATAATTCTAACGAGTCTTTTGGTGGAGACCCTGGAAGAATTGGCGAAAATGGTAATGAAAGAAACATCTTCAACAGGAACAGGTGGAACAGGAGTCTTTTCAAACAAAATCTCTTTGTTATCTATCAGGCACTGAACGCTTACTTTCAACAAGGGACAACTAGTTGGTGAGGATAAACAGAAATGGTAATCTTCATCACAGCCCGGGAACACACCGGCATTCAAGAAGTTTATTTTAACAGTCAAAAGTGGGGTCATAAGTTCATTAACTAAAGTAACAAATAATCCTTCTTCAATGGCATTGGTATTGTGGCCATGTCTGGGCATAGAAGCATAAATGACGTTTGGCTTCTCGAACACATCGAACTTAATTTCTTTTGCTTCAATGAGGTCTTGTATTTTGTTCTTCAAGGCCCAACAGTTATTAGTATCGTGACCAGGACTTTCAGAGTGATATGCGCAACGGCTATTGGGATGATAATGAGGAGATGTTGTATTGGAGTTTTTCGGAGCTTCTTTCAAGGTTACCAAGTTGGATCTTAGTAGATGCGGCAATACTTGAGACAGGGTCATGTTAATTCTGGTGAACTGCCTGACTGGCCTTTCCATCCTCGGTTAATTACTTCTTTGTTGATCAGACGTAGGCGTAGGAATCATAACACCCCACCATTGGTCGGCGTTCGGCCCTATCTTGGTTTCTTTGAGGATATACAGCAGCCAACTCTTTCTTTCCGATGAAAGGCTTCCTTACAGCTGTAGAAGAAGAAGTATCTTTTTGAATCTTTCCACTTTTTATACCGGCTTCTACCCTCTCTCCGGTCAATATTAGTTCAGTAAAGCCTGCAGACGAACTTCCAATTAAATTATTGAAGAAAGGACCAGACAAGGTGCCCAAGAACATGTCTACCAACTCTCTCTCAGATAGAGGGGGTTAAACTCTTCCAGCCAATTCTCTCCATTTTTGCGCATAGTCCTTGAAACCTTCATTGGAAGCCATGGCCATACTCTGGAGTTGAGTACGGGTAGGCACCAAATCAGCATTGTATTGGTATTACTTGTAGAAAGCTGCAGCAAGATCTTCCCAATTGTGAATGTTGGCTTTTTCTAGTTGGTAAAACCAGTCAAGTTGAGTTCCAGACAGATTGTCTTGGAAGAAATGCACCCATAAGTCTTTATCAGCGGTATGGGGTTGGATTTTCCTCACATATGATCGGAGATGCATTTTAGGGCATGAAACTCCGTCATATTTGGAGAATATAGGTGCTTTGAATTTCGGAGGAATCACAATCCCCGACACTAAACCCAATTCCTCAAAGTCCAAGCCTAACACTTTTTGGATTTCCATCGCGCTCAACCGCTCTTCGAGATGTCTATACCTATCATCAGCTGGAGGGTATTGTTCTTCAGAGTAGTCCTCTTCTTCCTCTTCCTCTTCTGAGTCTGATGGGACAACTGTTTCCGTGCCTTTCCCCTCTCGATTGTCTCATTCACCGGATGTTGTTGCAAAATTCAAGGTCCTTCTTGTCTGCTCATGAAATCTTCTCCCCATGTTTAGGACTCCGGTTACCTTCTTTGTCTTCTTTTTCCTCTCTTCAGCCAGCAAAGTCTTTAATTCTTCTTGTCCCTTGGCTAGGGTCAAGAGCAACTGTTGAAACTGCACATTCTGAGCTTGGAGATCCTTCACTGTTTGCTCAAGATCCATCTTATTGAAACACACCTCCTACTCCTACCCCTAACCCCCCTACTCCTACTCCTACTCCTACTCCTAACCCCCCCACCCCTACTGTAACACCCCGTTTTTGATTAAATGTTATTTAAGTTATTTTTTCCCGAAATTATCAAATTAAATCTATTTTAAGAAATATATTTATTTGATATCAATTAAAATGTTAATTCGGTTATTTGAAATAAAAATATTCATAATGATAAAATACTATTTTGAGTAATATTATTTTGGTGTGTATTGGGCTTCGTTTGATTTATCGGTATAATTTAGTTTTTATGGAATAAATATTAATTAAATGTAATATGGTTTTAATAGAATTATATGATATAATTGGAATTAAATAGATTGGGCCAATTTAGAATTTTAGAAAGTTAGGGGGAGGAAAGTAAGTAGTAGTAAAATTTGTTTTATAAGATAGAAAGTAGGATAGTTGGTAAGAATAGAAAGAAAAAGAAGAAAGAGGAGAAGAGAAGAAAGGAAGCTAGGTTTGAAGTTGCAACATCATCATCATCTTGTTTCAAGAAAACCCACACCAAGGTAAGGGGTTTGATTTTCCAATGCTTATAGTTAGAGTTTGATTTGATATATTTTGGATTTGGGGAAAAAAATTGATGTTAGGTTTTTTTTGAGTTTTGTTGAGGATTTGTGATAGAAATTAGAAGAGTTAATAAGGTGTTGTTGTTGTTGAATTAGTATTAGATTAGTTAAATTGGAATTAAAAAGAAAATAGAGATTATATTAATTAAATTAAGTTTTGAAAACTAAAAACAAAATTATGCAGTAGCAGTATATCTCTTTTCTAAGTTAGCAGTTAAGTTATAAAAGCTAGAAGTATGTTTACTGTATTAAGTTTAGAAATCTATGCTTGAAGTGTATTGATTAAATGGATTTCAGTAAAAACAAGAACTATGCACTAGCTTAGAGAAAAAAATGTAAACATGCAGTATAATGGAAATAAGTTTAGAAAAATTAATTAATTATTTAATTTATGTTTTGTTTTTTTTTTATTATTAATTTAATATATTAAATATTTATATTAATTAAATACAAATATGACATAAGTTAGCCGATTTAATTTGGAACCCGATTATGTTCCGATTTCTCGATTTCGGCAATTTCGGTGATGGAGCAAGTTGCTCCGAATTTAACGAAAATTGACGTGCTAGCATAATTCGACGTGTAGATTAACATAGTGAAGTTCGTTTTGCGAAATTTCGACTTTTTAAGAATCGACCCGATTTTAGTATGAGATGAAATAAATTGAGTTTAATCCCGAATTTAACCGTTCGAGTTACATTCCGGTGACTCGATCGCGATGAGTAACATTGGGAGTAATGTCGGTTCATTGATGATGACTTTATGTTGAAATATACTTTCCGATTTGGAATTGTTTGATAGTTGATGGTTTATGTTTTGGTTGAGTAAGTAACTTGTTTGTATACATTTTACTTGACGTTGTGATTGTTAAATTATATGTATGCATGCATGTACAATAGTTGATGTTCCATTGGTTGGATTTGATGGTATGTGTATGTTAAGATTATTGTGGATCTTAATTGCATACATTGGTTATATTGTACATTGCATGGCATGGTTGGTCTTGAAACAGAGACGGTGAAACTGTGGATTACATGATTTTATAGACGGTGACCCTAGTGTGGGAATAGACGTAGCGACCTTGATCCGGAAGGGAAACATAGGTGGTGGAACATTGGGTCCATAATATCTAGACGGTGACCCTATTGTGGGAAAAGACGTAGTGACCTTGATCCGGAAGGGAAACATAGGTGGTGGAACCTTGGGTCCACAAGTCGGTACCGCATTCGCATGTGTTGAGTCGTGTTGTGAGTCACATGCATAATTGTGTATATGGTGTATGTGTGTTGATGTGTTTGGTTATGTACCAATATTGTTGTTGTTTGAATAATGGTTATGTGCCAATGATGTGAGTATTCGGATAATTGGTTTATATGGTTAATATGTTGGAAATGACTTCCTTGAGTACGGATACTATATGTGATAAAATGAATATGATCATGATGTGTTGCTTTATTTATTACCATTGCTTTACCTTAATTACATGTTATATGATTATTGGAATTCTTACCCCTTCTGTTTGAAAATGCTTTTGATGGCATTGTTCAGGTACCGAGGATGGTAGCGCGAGGCGCTAGTTAGCGGATGCATTGGATTGCAATCTGTTTTATTTTGATTAGAGTCGAGTCGATGCTCTGGTAGTAACATCTGGGGGGGGGGGGGTATATTTAGTGTCGAACTCGTCTATTTTGTATTCGGATTATGATGTATATAATCCTTACTTTGTGTTTATTATTTTGTGTATGTGAGACTTGATAACATATGCTTGATGTGAATTATCATGGCTTGATGCCTTGAATTATGTTTTGATTCCTCCATGAATGGAGATGAAGTTAAATATTGAAACTCCGTTGCGTTTGCACGAGAGAAAGAGGTTAAATATTTATGTATGTTTGTTTTGTGTTGATATGCTTAAATTTACAAACGTACCCTGTCCGTTTTTCTTTAAAATTTTGGAATGTGATGTGTGTTGTGACATCCCTTTCGTGCAATTTATTTTCTCTGATTTTAATCTTTACCTTTAATTGGGGTATTTAGAAGGGGTGTTACAATAGTGGTATCAGAGCATAGTCGGTCGGTTGTCAGGTCTTAATTTTTGTTAATCCCTTGTATTTGATTGTGTGGCTAACGCGATCAATACTTTGTGTTGTAGAGAGAGAGAAGATGGCTGGTAGAAGGAATGATGATGCTTTAGCTGAGGCATTGAGGTTGCTTGCGGAGTCAATAAATCAGATGCCGCAAACGACTCAAGCGCCACATGATGGTACTGAAGATGCTTTCCGTGCTCTTGGGAAGTTCCAAAAGAACAACCCGCCTACTTTCAAGGGAGAGCATGCTCCGGTGGAAGCTCAAGAATGGTTAAAAGCAATTGAGAAAATCTTTCGTGTGATGAATTGCACCGACGCTCAGAAAGTGCAATTCGGAACACACATGCTGATTAAAGAGGCCGAAGACTGGTGGATCAACGCTAGTCAGAGGTATGAGGAGGAGCAGGTTGTGGTGACTTGGGAAATTTTCCGAGATGCATTCTTGGAGAATTATTTTCCGGAGGATGTTCGTGGTAAAAAGGAAGTTGAATTCCTGGAATTGAAACAAGGTAGTGGTTCGGTAGCTGACTATGCGGCTAAATTTCAAGATTTGATCAAATACTGTCCTCACTACAACACTATTAATGCTGAGAGGTCGAAGTGCCTTAAGTTTGTTAATGGTTTGAGGCCGGACATAAAGAAGGCGATTGGGTATCAGCAGATTACAAGATTCTCTGAGTTGGTTAATAAGAGTCGTATCTACGACGAAGACAGTCGGGATAGCACTGCTTATTACAAGAGCTTGAGTGAGAAAAGAGGTAAGGGACAGATGCGTCCTAAGCCTTATGATGGAAGAGGAAAGAGACCAATAAGTAGTGGAAAGAGTCCGAGTGTGGGAGTGACTACTCCAATCAAATGTTTTAAATGTGGTAAAGAGGGACATCGTGCTATGGAATGTCGCCAGGGGATAGTTAAGTGTTTCAAGTGTGACAGGGTGGGTCACAAAGCGGTGGATTGTAGAGTTGGTGTGAGTGCAACTTGCTTTAATTGTGGTGAGCGAGGCCACATAAGTACCAAATGTCCAAAGCCAAAGAAAGAAGTTGGAAAAGTATTCGCTTTATCTGGAGCAGAGACTTCTGCTGAGGAACGTCTAATCAGAGGTACATGCTTTATCTCTAATGTGTCTTTGGTTGCTATTATTGATACGGGTGCGACGCATTCGTTTTTTGCTTTAGATTGTGACAAGAGATTGGGCCTTGTCTTGTCTACTTTGGATCGAAGTATGGAGGTAGATACACCTGCGATGGGTTCAGTTTCTACTTCAGTTGTTTGTTTGAAGTGTCCTTTGCGCATGTGCGGAAGAGATTTCGAAGTTGATCTCGTGTGTCTTCCTTTACATCAGATTGATGTGATTCTGGGTATGGACTGGTTGAAAGCCAACCATGTCTATATCAACTGTTTTGCTAAGGCTGTTCTTTTTCTCGAGTTCGAGAAAGATGGTGTGGTTTTCTTGTCTACACAGCAAGTTGAGAAGAGTGTGAAGAATGGAGATGGGTTGTTTATGCTTATGGCGAGTATGGTTTTAGAAGATGGTAGAGTAAGAAAGGATTATCCTGTGGTATGCGAATTTCCTGAAGTGTTTCCTGAAGAGATTACGGATTTACCTCCTGAGCGTGAGGTAGAGTTTTCCATTGACTTAATTCCTGGTACTAGTCCTGTTTCGATGGCTCCTTATAGGATGTCACCGTCGGAACTAGTGGAACTGAAGAGTCAGCTGGAGGAGTTGCTTGACAAAAGGTTTATTCGTCCTAGTGTGAGTCCGTGGGGTGCTCCAGTTTTACTTGTGAAGAAGAAAGAAGGAACAATGAGACTTTGTGTGGATTATAGGCAGCTAAACAAAGTGACCATTAAGAACAAGTATCCTTTGCCAAGGATTGATGATTTAATGGATCAGCTGGTGGGTGCGTGTGTGTTTAGCAAGATTGACTTGAGGTCAGGCTATCATCAGATTCGCGTGAAAGCGGGTGATATTCAGAAAACTGCGTTCAGAACTCGTTATGGACACTATGAGTATTCAGTGATGCCTTTTGGTGTTACGAATGCACCTGGTGTGTTCATGGAGTATATGAACAGAATCTTTCATGAGTTTCTGGATAAGTTTGTGGTGGTGTTCATCGATGACATTTTGATTTATTCCAAGAATGAAGCAGAGCATGCCGAACACTTGGGAATTGTTTTGTCAATTCTGAAGGAAAATCATTTGTTTGCTAAACTTTCGAAGTGCGAATTCTGGTTAGAACAAGTGAGTTTCCTTGGTCACGTGATATCTCGTGGAGGTATTACTGTGGATCCTTCGAAGATAGAAGCCGTGTCAGAATGGGAATCTCCAAAGTCAGTTTTTGAGATTCGAAGCTTTCTTGGTTTAGCGGGTTATTACCGTAAGTTCATTGAAGGCTTTTCCAAGCTAGCTTTACCGTTGACGCAATTGACTAGGAAGAGTCAAGCGTTCGTGTGGACTCCGCAGTGTGAAGATAGTTTCCAAGAGTTGAAGAGAAGGTTGACAACTGCGCCAGTTTTGATTTTGCCTAAACCATCTGAACCGTTTATGGTCTATTGCGATGCTTCTTTGATGGGTTTAGGAGGTGTGTTAATGCAAAATGGGCAGGTTGTGGCGTATGCTTCGAGGCAACTCAAGGTGCATGAGAGGAATTATCCAACTCATGACTTGGAGTTGGCAGCGGTGGTTTTTGTGTTAAAGATTTGGAGGCATTATTTGTTTGGGTCGAGATTCGACGTCTTTAGCGATCATAAGAGTTTGAAATATCTGTTTGATCAAAAAGAGTTGAATATGAGGCAAAGAAGGTGGCTAGAGTTTCTTAAAGATTATGACTTCAGTTTGAATTACCATCCTGGTAAGGCAAACGTGGTTGCAGATGCTTTGAGCAGAAAGTCTTTACACATGTCTATGTTGATGGTTAAAGAATGGGAATTGTTGGAGCAATTTCGAGATTTGAGTTTGGTGTGTGAAGAGACTTATTTTGGCGTGAAGCTTGGTATGATGAAGCTTACTAGTGGTGTCTTGGAAGAGATTAGAGATGGGCAAAGGTCAGATTTGGTTTTGGTTGACAAGTTTACTTTGGTGAATCAAGGTCAAGGTGGAGAGTTCAGAATTGATGAGAATGGAATTTTGAGATGTCATGATAGAGTTTGCGTTCCCGATGTGGGGGATGTGAAAAAGAGGATTCTTGAGGAAGGTCATAGAAGTGGGTTAAGTATTCACCCTGGTGCTAAGAAGATGTATCAAGATTTAAAGAAGCTGTTTTGGTGGCCTTGTATGAGGAAAGAAATTGCTGAGTTTGTGTATGCTTGTTTGGTTTGCCAAAAGTCTAATATTGAACATCAGAAGCCTTCGGGTTTGTTGCAACCGTTGTCTATTCCTGAGTGGAAGTGGGATAGTATCTCGATGGATTTTGTTTCTGGTTTGCCGAGGACTCCGAGTAACCATGAGGGTATTTGGGTCATAGTGGATAGATTGACTAAATCTTCACACTTTATTCCGATTAGGATGGATTATACTATGGAGAAGCTTGCTAAGTTGTATGTGGAACGGATTGTTTGTTTACATGGTATTCCTACATGTATTGTTTCAGATAGAGATCCGCGTTTCACTTCAAGATTTTGGGAAGGTTTACAAAGAGCCATGGGTACTAAGCTGAGATTGAGTTCCGCTTATCATCCTCAGACGGATGGTCAAACGGAGAGAACAATTCAGTCACTTGAGGATTTGTTGCGTGCTTGTGTTTTGGATCAAGGAGGTTCATGGGAGAGTCATTTGCCTTTGATTGAGTTTACTTATAATAATAGTTTTCATTCTAGCATTGGCATGGCTCCTTTTGAGGCATTGTATGGAAGACGGTGTAGGACACCTTTGTGTTGGTACGAGACGGGAGAAAGTGCTATAGTTGGTCCGGAATTGGTTCAAGAGACTACAGATAAGATCAAATTGATAAGAGAGAAGATGAAAGTGTCTCAGAATCGCCAAAAGAGTTACTATGACAAGAGGAGGAAACCTCTTGAGTTCAAGAAGGATGAACATGTGTTTTTGAAGGTGAATCCAACTACGGGTGTTGGAAGGGCGCTTAAATCGCGGAAGTTAACACCTCGGTTTATTGGTCCTTATCAGATTTCAGAGCGGATTGGAAGTATGGCTTATCGGATTGTATTGCCGCCATCACTTTCAAATTTGCATGATGTGTTTCACGTTTCGCAATTACGAAAGTATATTGCAGATCCGTCTCATGTTATTCAAGCGGATGATTTGGAAGTAAGAGACAATTTGGCGGTTGAGGTTTTACCGGTGAGGATTGAAGATAGAAAGGTGAAACAACTAAGAGGAAGAGAGATTACTTTGGTTAAAGTTGCATGGGGTGGTTCGGCGAATGGTAATGTGACGTGGGAGCTTGAAAGTCGGATGCGGGATTCCTATCCCGAGTTGTTCGTTTAGAGGTAATTTTCGAGGCCGAAAATCTTCTAAGTGGGGGAGAGTTGTAACACTCCGTTTTTGATTAAATGTTATTTAAGTTATTTTTTTCCGAAATTATCAAATTAAATCTATTTTAAGAAATATATTTATTTGATATCAATTAAAATGTTAATTCGGTTATTTGAAATAAAAATATTCATAATGATAAAATACTATTTTGAGTAATATTATTTTGGTGTGTATTGGGCTTCGTTTGATTTATCGGTATAATTTAGTTTTTATGGAATAAATATTAATTAAATGTAATATGGTTTTAATAGAATTATATGATATAATTGGAATTAAATAGATTGGGCCAATTTAGAATTTTAGAAAGTTAGGGGGAGGAAAGTAAGTAGTAGTAAAATTTGTTTTATAAGATAGAAAGTAGGATAGTTGGTAAGAATAGAAAGAAAAAGAAGAAAGAGGAGAAGAGAAGAAAGGAAGCTAGGTTTGAAGTTGCAACATCATCATCATCTTGTTTCAAGAAAACCCACACCAAGGTAAGGGGTTTGATTTTCCAATGCTTATAGTTAGAGTTTGATTTGATATATTTTGGATTTGGGGAAAAAAATTGATGTTAGGTTTTTTTTGAGTTTTGTTGAGGATTTGTGATAGAAATTAGAAGAGTTAATTAGGTGTTGTTGTTGTTGAATTAGTATTAGATTAGTTAAATTGGAATTAAAAAGAAAATAGAGATTATATTAATTAAATTAAGTTTTGAAAATTAAAAACAAAATTATGCAGTAGTAGTATATCTCTTTTCTAAGTTAGCAGTTAAGTTATAAAAGCTAGAAGTATGTTTACTGTATTAAGTTTAGAAATCTATGCTTGAAGTGTATTGATTAAATGGATTTCGGTAAAAACAAGAACTATGCACTAGCTTAGAGAAAAAAATGTAAACATGCAGTATAATGGAAATAAGTTTAGAAAAATTAATTAATTATTTAATTTATGTTTTTTTTTTATTTTATTAATTTAATATATTAAATATTTATATTAATTAAATACAAATATGGCATAAGTTAGCCGATTTAATTTGGAACCCGATTATGTTCCGATTTCTCAATTTCGGCAATTTCGGTGATGGAGCAAGTTGCTCCGAATTTAACGAAAATTGACGTGCTAGCATAATTCGACGTGTAGATTAACATAGTGAAGTTCGTTTTGCGAAATTTCGACTTTTTAAGAATCGACCCGATTTTAGTATGAGATGAAATAAATTGAGTTTAATCCCGAATTTAACCGTTCGAGTTACATTCCGGTGACTCGATCGCGATGAGTAACATTGGGAGTAATGTCGGTTCATTGATGATGACTTTATGTTGAAATATACTTTCCGATTTGGAATTGTTTGATAGTTGATGGTTTATGTTTTGGTTGAGTAAGTAACTTGTTTGTATACATTTTACTTGACGTTGTGATTGTTAAATTATATGTATGCATGCATGTACAATAGTTGATGTTCCATTGGTTGGATTTGATGGTATGTGTATGTTAAGATTATTGTGGATCTTAATTGCATACATTGGTTATATTGTACATTGCATGGCATGGTTGGTCTTGAAAAAGAGACGGTGAAACTGTGGATTACATGATTTTATAGACGGTGACCCTAGTGTGGGAATAGACGTAGCGACCTTGATCCGGAAGGGAAACATAGGTGGTGGAACATTGGGTCCATAATATCTAGACGGTGACCCTATTGTGGGAAAAGACGTAGTGACCTTGATCCGGAAGGGAAACATAGGGGGTGGAACCTTGGGTCCACAAGTCGGTACCGCATTCGCATGTGTTGAGTCGTGTTGTGAGTCACATGCATAATTGTGTATATGGTGTATGTGTGTTGATGTGTTTGGTTATGTACCAATATTGTTGTTGTTTGAATAATGGTTATGTGCCAATGATGTGAGTATTCAGATAATTGATTTATATGGTTAATATGTTGGAAATGACTTCCTTGAGTACGGATACTATATGTGATAAAATGAATATGATCATGATGTGTTGCTTTATTTATTACCATTGCTTTACCTTAATTACATGTTATATGATTATTGGAATTCTTACCCCTTCTGTTTGAAAATGCTTTTGATGGCATTGTTCAGGTACCGAGGATGGTAGCGCGAGGCGCTAGTTAGCGGATGCATTGGATTGCAATCTGTTTTATTTTGATTAGAGTCGAGTCGATGCTCTGGTAGTAACATCTGGGGGGGGGTATATTTAGTGTCGAACTCGTCTATTTTGTATTCGGATTATGATGTATATAATCCTTACTTTGTGTTTATTATTTTGTGTATGTGAGACTTGATAACATATGCTTGATGTGAATTATCATGGCTTGATGCCTTGAATTATGTTTTGATTCCTCCATGAATGGAGATGAAGTTAAATATTGAAACTCCGTTGCGTTTGCACGAGAGAAAGAGGTTAAATATTTATGTATGTTTGTTTTGTGTTGATATGCTTAAATTTACAAACGTACCCTGTCCGTTTTTCTTTAAAATTTTGGAATGTGATGTGTGTTGTGACATCCCTTTCGTGCAATTTATTTTCTCTGATTTTAATCTTTACCTTTAATTGGGGTATTTAGAAGGGGTGTTACACCTACCCCCACCCCCACCCCCCACCCCTACTCCTACTCCTACTCCTATTCCTACCCCTACCCCTACCCCTACCCCTAACCCCCCTACTCCTACTCCTACCCCTAACCCTAACCCCCCTACTCCTACTCCTACCCCTAACCCCCCTACTCCTACTCCTATAAAAGTTGTATAGTGTATACAAGTTGTATAGTCTAAACTAACATAAAATTCGACCATCCTAACAAAGTCCAGTACAGTTACATTCAGGGGATAGATTTGACTTGAAAAATATTTATGACCGTGAGGCGCCCGAAACCAAACTTTTGAGAGCAGGCATTTAGCTCTCCAGAATCTCTCTAATTCTATTCGATGCACAACTGTATTCCTGCACAAAATAGAAAAGAAGAAAAAAAATAGTTTACAATCTAAACATTGAATTGGGCGGGCATTCAAAATAATCTTATACACGTTTACAAATATATCAACCACTCCCAGAAATATCACATACCCATTTTAAAATAGTTAATGCTACATGTTCTTGTGAAATTCGGATTTATTTTCTAATTACTCAACAAAGACATTGGAAAAACTTGCTCGAGAAACTTCAATTCCAAGTCTTACTCACGTTTAAAACTTAACAGAAGACGGTTTAGAACAAAAGTTTGATTACTTTGATATCTTAGAGAAGAATGATCAAAATTCTGTGAGATCAACCATAATAACGTGTATAAATGAACAGTGCATGAAAAGAAACTACTCACGTCATCAGGAGTAGCTGATAGTGTCAAAAGAGTAACGGCAGCAGCTTGATAATCAGCTATAATCTTGCAAGCTGTCTCGTCAAGCTTATCCTAACAAATAAAACATGTGAACCAAAATTAGGGAAAAGTTACAGAAGACGTTTTACAATATTTTATGGATATTTGAATTGTTTTACTAGTACCTTACAAACCCCCCATTAACTACTTTAGGTTCTCTAAGATATTATTCATTCAGATTTTGATAAAACATAAGTTAAACATATATTACTGCAAGCTTTCCAGTCCTAAAGAGTGTTCATTGTTCTTGCAGAATCCATGAGAACTATTTTTCCTTGGTTGACTAGTACTTAACAAACACACACTATTTGCTACTTTAGTTGCCTAAGATATTCATTCAGCTTTTGATAAAAAATACGTTAAATATATATACTTTTGGAAGCTTTTCAGTCCTAAAAAGTAATCATTATTCATGCAGAATCCATGAGAACTATTTTCCTTGATTGCCTGCTGTCAGATTATTGTCAAAACTAGTGCAAAAATGAGCCTAAAATCTATTGCCTGTGAAGTATTATGCTCTGATAAGTGTATAGGTGTTACAATTATCTCTCAACAAAATAAGTGCAAGAAAGCTAATAGTTTTTACCACTATAAGATACGGTTAAATGCAAAAAAAAACCTAGATATGGTTAAGTGCCTGTGAACTATATTTGAGAATGTAAAAAAACCCTAGATATGGTTAAACGCAACATACAAGAATCATGACTAACACTTTTGCATTAAACAGCCATTCAAGTGTAACATGGAATAGATTATGCTCTGATAAAGTTTTTATGATCTATCTGAGATATTGAACAGCAAAACAAGTAAGAAACCACATATAATGTCCATATCTTTGTTAAATATCACCACCAAATCATATTTTAAATACAAGGGCAATGAGGCATCACTGTTTATCTCAGGGTTCAACAACGTTTTTCAGTACTTACTGTCAGTTGATATACAAATACTTGTTTTGATTTCGGCAATTACTATTATTTCAGTTGTCTTGATGCATAATTAAGCATATGGAAAGAACATACCGTCAATTGAGAAATAGCAACAGAAATGGCCCTTCCAGAGGCTTGTAGAGCTTTATGGTAAACCTGTTAATACAAATACATGTTAATGATGGGAATAAGAGTTTTTTTTTTGTTGAGGTGAGGGGGAAGTAGCATCAAGTTACCTGAACATAGAGTAAAGACACGACTTTCGGCAGAAGTGATACAGGGTCAGTCTCAGCCGAAACTTGAGATGTCAATTCCTGATGATAACAGTGATAGAAGACACGGTTTAAGATCATCCAAATTGCAGAATATCATGGCAAAAACAAACAAAAATTCTATGTAAAATGGACGGGTCTGCTAATATTAGGAATTACAATTTAAACAATCTTGAATATCAGATATAGCATACTGAAATTGAAAAGAATATCAAATAAATGTTTAATAATGGGGCCTTGCAAACCAAAGTCACGTGAAATATAGTCCTTAAGCCAGTGGGAAAATATCTCATTGTTGCCTATGGGTATTTACAATTGAAGTTGGTCCATGTGACTCTATTCACTTATTAAAGCCTCGTTTAGGGACCAAATATTACACTAAAATCTTTTGCTTGAATAATATATTTTCTTGAGCCCGCTGTTTGGCTCTTCCTAGCCATGGCTGTCATTAAACATTGGCCTCAATACAATCGGGACATAAAGAAAGTCCTCTCCAATGGTAATTTACAAGTTTACATGGATTAACTACCTGGATTTATTGCTAGGTGGGATTTGGGTTGGGGTGCAAGCAGTAGAAAACATTGTATGGTCTGAAATAATCATCTTGGTGAAACCGACAAGAACTAAATATAGGACATTCTTGGAGGTTACTTTGAAAGTTGAAATGTCCCATTATAACAACCACCAAAACAAAAGCTTTTACGCACTAGCTGGGGTTTGTTACATCTACCTATCCATCTATCTATCTATCTATCTACCTAACTATCTATCATGATAACGAGATTAAATATCTCCTTAGTAATGCTCGTGAGTGCAGTAAGTAAATTCCTTGATTCTACGTGTGACTCTAACCGTGATATTGTTGTTCAAAGACATAGATACGTTCGAAGAGCATTTACAAAAATGTTAACTAAACAAAGATAGCAAGCATGTGTAAATTTGTGCTTATATAGATGCCAGTTGGGAAGCAAATTTATCTTATTTAAAAGCTCTATTTTGGCCATGACACTGTTTACTTTGGAGGAAATATAATATCATGGAAAAGAAGCAAACAGTTATCAAATCAAGTGCAAAAGTTGAGTATCAAATGATGGGTACTGAAGCCTATGAACTGCTGCTCTAACAATTTAAACAACTATGAATTGCAACCAATGAAACTAGTGTGGCAACCATGTTGCACTACATATATCTTGAAATCCTATTTTTCCTGAAACATATTGAGATTAATTGCCATGTTGCACCAGAGAAAAATCAAATGCAAGAGATCGTAACAATATCCACATTATATTTGTCAACTTGCATACACTGAGGCCTTTAGAGGTCACCAGACCAGCTATATACATGACAAGCTATAATAAGTGATTTCCAGCTCCACGGAAAGTGTAAGAATATCTTAGATAATTAAGCTACTGTTTCACCTGTGTCGTAGAATCAATTAGGAGCAATCTTAGGAACTATTGTAGGATAGAAAACTGAATATCTTGAATCGTTGTAATTAACACTGACATACATGTATATAGGAGAGGATGTAAATAGAAAAATGGTCTAACAGTATATAAGGCCCAATAAGAGGGCATAGGGGGGCAGCAAGATTAGAGGAAAATAGATAAGTCATTGGCTAGGGAAAGGGTTGTCAGTGCATGTGGTATCAAGCCAGTTGTTCATTTGCATTGTTGTGGTAGGGTATTGTGTCTATTTTATTGGTGGAAGGAGCTGAGCTCCATCATTATTTAAGTGGAATTGGTCTGTCTTATAATAGTTGTAAACAAACTAATTCAGGAGTATTTCTTCTTGTCATTCTAAAGTTTTACCAAACTTATAGTTTCAGTACATACCTTACGATATGAATCTAGAAGTCTCCTTTCTAGTTTCTTGTCTAGCTTTTTCAAAGGCAGCCCACTGGAAAAATTAATCACATGAGGTTTAACGTCAAGAGAGAAGCTTTGGTAAAAGCAACGGTATAAGTACTACTAACAAAAAAGACAAGTTATTACCTCTCTTCTGTCACAGCTCTAAATGAAGACATGAATGTTTCCACCCTCTATTGTATTGAATATTCAAATATTAGTTGCAGCATTCAAAAATCAAACAGAAAAATAAGTTTCAAGTTATAACAAGATATTTCCAGCCAACCAGCTGCAATTGTGAACTGATGAGTGATTGAGTGAACCTTATACAAATAGCCTTAACCATAATGTTTCAGAAATAAAAATGCTTACCTTTCCTTCCAATGCTTCTACAACAGCAAGAGCCTTATTTGAAAGAGCTCCTGGAAAACTCTTGGACTACAAAAGAAAATAACAATAGATGTAGTATTTGAAGTCATTTTATGTGTTCCACTAAAGAAGATAGTTTACAAATATCTAAGATTTGATATACTAAACGCATCAGAACAGAAAAGCATAACTTTCCAAGTAATGTAATATTCTTACTGTTGAAAACTTAATATAGCTATTGTTCCAGATTCAAAGTAGAATTAAACTTCACTGTATCATAGGATTCATTGCATATTAAGATTGGTAGTATCTTGTGAAATTATGTTTGCTTTGATTAAACTTCTTGTGAAATTTATTCATTCTGATTCTGACTATAAACATCATTATGCAGAGTATTATCATTTCATATTTTCCTCTCAAGTCTTACAATTGCAGCTCTATCTCCAGGACTAAACGAAATAGACTCGGAATTTGGAGATTCCTGCACTTCTACTCCGTTCTTTAATTTGTTCTGCTCATCCTGCAAAAGGATGAATCCATAGTGTTTTTAGATCTTATTACACCTCAAGAAATATCAATAGAATAATTGATGTATATAATACCAAGTCATGAAGAAGCATGTCAACCATAGGAGCTGCTACTGTCCTTAGTAAATGCCTATGCAAAACAACCTGGGCATCAAAGATACATTAATTTATTCATGTTTCAACAGTGAAAATAACATTTTCAAATTTCAATTAACTTGACTTACAGAAGTTGATTGATCATCTTCAAACAATTCTAAGGCTTTTTCATACAGTTGCATGTTTAAGAAAGACTGCCAAAAAACAAATCACACAAGGACGTGTTCAGATAAGTATCCAATGAGAGCATCTTTAGTGGGGTGAATAATAAGGAACTAAAATGGATTAATTAATTTGTATTTTGTGGGACCAAATTGCCAAATAGGATTTAAAGAACTTGCAATTGATCTATTCTTTTTTTACTTTAATGGTGGTTGTTTATAAATAACTCAAAGGTGACCCCACATATTTATATTTATTTATTTGTAATTATTTTTAACAGTGAACTCAACACTATAAGAATTTATTATCTTTCATCTCAATAATATAAAATTGTTATTTTTATGACAGATGAGATTTAGTTGCCATTGCTTCTATAGAGCATCCAAAATTATATATGATGCCATGTCATCTTTCTATAATGCCGGTTGTCTACAAGCAACGTAAACTATAACAAACGTTTGCCTTACTTTACCAGCATTAAATATGCTCTAAGGAAAGATTAAATAAAGTACCAACATTGACACAGTGGACGAAGAAAGTACAAAAAGATACTACAGAGCAGTCACACCTCATCGAGTTTTTTCTGCAAATTATCAAGCAATTGTTTCATTCTTTCTGCATTGTCTTTAAACAATGCCTTCCTTTTCTCCATCCAAGTATTGATTATTGTGGGCCTTAACTTGTTAGCCAAAGGCCTAAGAATTGTTTCAGGATCATCAATACCTATCAATTAATAGCACATAATTTAAGAAATTGGATAAAATGCATATGCAGAAAGAGTATATCCAAAGTCATAATTAGAAGACCTTATTCTTCAAAATCAGGAACCAAGGCTGTAATCTTCTCCATGATCCATTCTTCTGAGGGACTACTGAGATTATCCTCTTTCATTTTAAGTGATTCTTTCCTAGA